>OU612060.1:94487584-94802584 GCA_914767635.1 Melanostoma mellinum | reverse complement strand
TCAGACATGGAACAATCCAAAACCGGGAGGCTTGCCGACGATTTCTGAGGTCAACGCGGCGTACCCCACACGCGGATCACTAGTGTGAAGCAGAAAAGTGGGAGAGTTGTGATCGCTTCAAGATCACTACTCGTAACGCCGAAAATGAAAAAGAAGAAGATTATTATTATTATTATTATTATTACTATTATTATTATTATTATTATTATTATTATTATTATTATTATTATTATTATTATTATTATTATTATTATTATTATTATTATTATTATTATTATTATTATTATTATTATTATTATTATTATTATTATTATTATTATTATTATTATTATTATTATTATTATTATTATTATTATTATTATTATTATTATTATGATTATTATTATTATTGTCGTTGAAGCTTAACATCTAACCTGCATCTAAGAAACCGAAAAGATGTCAGTACTTGGTAAGTGTGTAAGCGATGATCTTCGTTGGAACGACCACATATTTGAAGTCGCCATAAACACTGCTAAATGCTTAGGTTTCTTAAGACGATGCAGGAAGTTCTTCACCCGTTCTGATCTGGCTACAATTTATAAGGACTTCATCTGCCCATAACTGGAGTATAACTCCCATATCTGGTCAGATGGTCAAACATCTCTGCGCCTACTTTATAGGGTACAAAATAGAGCGTTAAGGTGATTAAGTTAAGATTGATTCTCTTGGACATCGTCGAAACGTCACTTGTCTCTGTCTCTTTTATCGCTTTTTCTATAAGCAGTGCTCTAGTGAAATAGCCAGCTGCATTCCCCCCCTGGAACAATTTAACCGCAACACCCGCCTTGCTAGGAATGTTCATCAGTTCTACCTTGAGCCCTGTTTTTTCCCCTTCAATACGATTCACAGAGGTTTAAAAGCAACGTGCATTGGTGTCTCCTTAAAAAAAAAAAATCAAAATACCATCCAAAAACAAATCTAGAAAAAAATTGTTGCTAGGTACCAAGCTTAAGCCCGCTTACAAATCCGCGACCGTTAGGCCTAATTCATTGATTACTGATTGTTGGCTTGTGAGTAAATAATGTTGTGACACAAAAACAAGTAATTCATAATTTCGCTGCTCAGGAAATATCCAGAAGAAAAAGACTTATTCCCAACAGACTGTTTAGAAACATCAATTTAAATGAAAATTATCGTCCATCTATAGTCATTTGGGATGGAACAAAAAAAAGTTCAAACTACGGCTTCCAGAAACAATCACACAGCCTACATAATAGTATCAAAATCTGGTTAAGTCTTTTGTGATCACATGCTGTGATGGGTATATTCTGGACATTATAGGACCTTATGCTGCAACTGTATCTTATGCAAACACAATGAAACATCTTTTCAGAGACGATTATGGCACGTTCAGGCAACACTTTAGACAAAATGATGTTTTTATTTTGGACAGAGGATTCAGAGACGCAATCCCACATCTTGAATCTCAAAGATATAAGGCTTAGATGGCTGAATATGTTGCTGAAGGTAACTTTCAACTTACCACAGAGCAGGCTAATAGATCCAGGTGTGTAACTAAGGTCAGATGGGTCGTTGAAATCGTTAACGGACGATTTAAAAGGGATTTCAAGCTATTTCGACTAGAAATTTTCCTTCTAGCCGCTGGTCATTTGATGGACGACTTTAAAGTTGCAGCTGCACTTCTTAATAAGTTTCATCTAACCATTGAAGACAGTGTTGATGCGAACGTTCTGCTAGAACTGGCTTTCAATCTTTTGAATGCTCCTAATTATTTAGGTATACCTTTGTAAGAGAAAATAATCTTAACAGAACAAGAGCCATGTTCAGCCGCATCGATGGTAATATCCCGAACGTAAGCATTTTCCCACAACTCACTATTCAAGAACTTCGTATGATATCATTGGGGAATAACCAAATTAACCAGGCTCGATCCTACTGTGGTGAACATTTAAAAGATTAGGGAACCTATACAATCGAAGTCTGCGAAAATCGGATGCGAATTATCTCTACTGTTCATCATAGTCTTTATAGGCAACAATAACTTTTTATTGCGAGGGCGAATCAAATCCAGGCATGTATGTAAGTAGAAAAGTATTTCTCACTTACATCTTGGTGAATAGCGATTCAAACGCGGCACATACATACAGTTGCGGTCAAAATAATAGTAGTGTGAGTAAATGCATTGTACAGATTGGTATTTTTCCATTTTGTAATGCGTGGATAGTGAAAACCCGATACACTTTCATTGTTTTATATGGTGGAAAAGGATCTCGTCAATATGTAAAAAAACCTCCAAACACCGAATATAACCCACACTTTACAATAATAATGGTATGGGCATGTTTTTTCTTCTACGGAGTTGGACCCACAAAGCGGATTGAAGGCATTATGGATCAGCATCTCTATGTTAGGATAATGCAGGAAGTAATCTACCGTATGCTGAAGTTGAATGCTACCGTAAATGAAGTTGTTTCTTACAGAAATGGGTCTTTCAGCAAGAAGCAATTGTTCCAGGAAAGTAAAGTAGATGTGATGGAGTGGCCCGCATAGTCTTCGGACTTTAATTCCATTGAAAACCTATGGAGTGCTGTAAAAAAATATGCTTCTAGATGTAAACCAAGCAACAACACAGTCCTTTGCAAAGCGTTACAGCAATCATGGAGTTCGATAAGCACAGGAAGGTGTGGAAACCTGATAAACTCTATTTAACGTCTTTGTACTGCTGTTATAGCTAACAAGGGACATGGAACTAAATAATAATTAAAGGTACGAACACTCAGCCACATATTGTAATAAAAATTTCGACCTAATTTTTCGATTTCGTAACATTTCAAGGTAGATTTTCCTTTCACTACTATTTTTTTGACCGCTGAATTTCAACATCTGTTCAATAAACTTGTAACTATTGGATAATAATATTAAACTGATGTTTTTTTTTTGTAAATAAAAGCTTAAAAGACCACTTTGAAAACCACGTTATTGGTTTTTTAAATTAGAATTGACGGATAAGTTTTTTTCAACTTTGTTGTTTCTTAAGCTCTATACTACTATTATTTTGACCGCAGCTGTATGTAGTTCGAACGCAATAAAAGCTTACTGTTGTCTCGTTGGAATGAGGACTGTTGGTTGTTGCGCTCATGTCATGAGCATTTCATGGTATTTGGGTTACGCAAGACACCAGGAAGCATTAAATATAGCACCAGCTTTCTTTTGGGATGGTATTTTGATAGATCTAAACGAAGATTAGTTTTTTTTTTTTTGATTTGTAGCATAAATATGTATTTTGTTTTTATAATTTGTAAAAATTTGCATTTGCTGTGGAACATATTTTTTCTTTAATTTTTTTAGGAATTGTGCGTAATGTACGTAATATGCTTATGTATGATAGCGTAATTAGATATCAAATTAAAGCTTTCCATTAAGGATTAAAATGGTGCAAGGTCATCGCTGATTTTTTCGAGATATTGGCTGGCAAACGTCAACGAAAATGTTTCTATTCAAACAACTTTTAGGTCTGTCTTTTCGAAATATAAAGCATTTCAAAAAAATGTTTTTTTTATGAAATGAAAGATATTTTTATGATCTTTCATATGATATCTAAATCATTGTCCTACCTGCTATACTTTTCGAGATATACCTACGTAATTATTTGCAGAAATGTCAGATTTTTCCCATTTCCGGCGCATGGGAAACTGCAAGTCTAATTATCTCAAAATCACCAAGACTGAGTTCAAAAATGTTTGGCAGACTGATTGGGCTGAACGTCAGCTTTCATTTGGTACTGGTCTCATAGGTGTACGCCCTGGGCCCAAGCTCCATAGAAATATGCACCATCTCCTTTGATCTAAGCGCAGAAAAATATGTTTGTTACGACATCACATTACAAATATTTAAATTAATCGGCTTTGTTCTACTATAATATGCATGTATTATACATATAAACCTTCCTCTTGAATCACTCTATTCATTGAAAAAAAAAAACCGCATCAAAATCCGTTGCGCAGTTTTAAAAATCTAGACATACATAGGGACATAGGGACATAGAGACAGAGAAAGCGACTTTGTTTTATACTATTTGTCGGACAAATCTGTATTTTTTTAAATAATTCTGATAATTATCTTTTAGTTTAGCCAAGAAAGAAAATGTAACTATAAAATTTTTGAGTATCAGGAAATCGACATATTTTATCCTTGCTACTTCTGTTAGCTTACACAGTTGAAAGTTTCCGTTTGAAAATCGTTGGGCATCTCATCAAAATGAAGCTATACTCAGGGAAAATTGGCTTTATAATAATCAAATAAAAAATTGAACCAGGGATCCCGGACTATCTCGTCCGTGCTGTAAACACCATGTGGAGAAAGTTTGTTTCTTTTCATCAATTCCAAAAGATTATTTAAAAAAACGATCACATTGTGGCTTATGAAATCCAATAGCTCGAGCTTCACCAGTTGAGGTAGGTTGTCTAAGTGAGAGTTAAGGAGGTTTTGCAAAAAGCCTCCTAGCCGCGAAAGAAAATGCGAGTTGTCTGAGATCCTTTGTAATTAAGCCATAAAATATCCCGTTTACCATCTTAACATAACCATTTTTGGATTTTTTTGTCTCCAATTTGAGTGATATAACTATATGTAATATAAAAAAAATATAAAATTTTTTGACTTTCAAAAACAAAACAAATTTTTTAGATTTTTTTATTATTAGCTATTTTGCTTAATTCCACCAATTATTTTGTAAGTGTAATAGGCGACGCGTTTCGGACTCTGTCCATCTTCGGATGCAAACTTCGTATGCTGTCGGTGTTGTTTTTCTTTTTTCGTATGGCTGATCGTTGTGATTTTGTCGTTTATTTGTTATTGAGTTTAATGTGTGATTAATTTTAGTTACTGGCTTCACCATTAATGTCTTCTTTTGACTATATATTTTTTTATAGCGGTGTCATATATTGGGTTTGTTTTTAGTAGTAGGTCGTCGTTTAAAATGTTAACTTTATCTATTTTGTTAACTTTATATATTTCGTATTCTTCAGTGGCGTATAGTATTTTTCTTTGTTTGTATATGTGTAATGGTTTTAGAATAATTTTATATTTTTTTTATATACCTATACATACATATGATCATATTGATATATTTATACAGGTCTTTGAAACTAAAAACAGCACAAAACTTAAAAAATTTTGTTTCGTTTCTTAAATTCAAATCATTTTATATTTTTTTATATACATATAATCATCTTGATATATTTACACAGGTCTTGCTCTATATCATTTGTAATAGTTTTGTCGAACCTCTCCAGGTTTGTTGCCGGTTTCAAGGAATTCTGTTCTTTTCTGAGCGTAGACTCCGACATTTGAAATGATGGAGCCATGGGCGTAGCCAGGGGGTTTCTCAGCATTCAGTCACGTGGATAATGTTATCAATAGTTTGCAACTTTTGACAAATAAAGTTGACAAAGAGTAAGGGAGACCGGGGATAGTAGACGAAAAATTTTCTTATCTTTTTTTCTTAAAAGAAACTAAGAGGGATATCAAAAAAAGAAAACTTCTTATACATAAAACATTATTTTTGATTTATAAAACAATATGTCTTCTAAACATTGTTAATACAGAGACATTTTGAGGTTGGCAACTCTGTCCGAACTTACAAAGTCTGTGAAATTAAGAACTGCGAAAAAAATTTGTCTTTATATTAAAAACCGTTTGTGTTTTATAACTAAATAGTTTTCATAAAGCTTATCAATTGAAAATCATTTTGCGTAAAAATCTTTGGGTGAATTTCCATTCAAACAATATTATTAAAAGTTTTACGATGCGTCGATCGACCGTATTGAAAGAATTAAGCCCATCCAAAAGACCATTTACGGATTTGTCATTTTTCTTCTTCTTTTTCATTTCCGGCGTTACGAGTAGTGATCTTGAAGCGATCACATCTCTCCCACTTTTCTGCTTCACACTAGTGATCCGCCTATGGGGTACGCCGCGTTGACCTTAGAAAGCGTCGGCAAGCCTCCCGGTTTTGGATTGTTCCATGTCTGAGGCCAACCAAATGCTGCTGTTTTTGCATTTGCTTGTACCAGGAGTGTTTTGGCCTGCCTCTTCTTTTTCGTCGCGAATTTGTTGAAACGTTGTACGATATTGCCTTTTTGACGGGGTTCTGCGGATTTCTCTTTTGAACATGACAATACCAACTGAGCCGATCGTGCTGAATTTTGTCCAAGATGGTACTTTTGACATGAAGGCTTCCACGGATCTTAGTACTTCTAATTCGATCAAGCTTTGTTACTCCTGCTGTCATCCGAAGCATCTTCATTTCGGCTGCCGTCAATTTGCTCTCATACATTTGCTCTTGTACATTGTCCAACATTATGAACCGTATGTCAGAGCTGGACGGACAACTGCTGTGTAGAGTCTTCCCTTCAGCTTAGGGGGCATTTTTCGATCACAGAAGATAGCGAAGTTTTCTCGCCACTTCATGCACCCTACGCTTACTCGATGATTGATGTCGTCATCACAACTTGCTTCACTATTGATCATAGATCCCAGATATTTAAACTTTTCACACTTGGGAAGCAGATTTCCATTCAAATAAATGTCTGGAATAAGCTTGTCTGGATCAGAAAAGGACGGATTTGTCATTGTCGCCGCGAAACCTACAACATCCAGTAAGACTGAAAACAATACTCCTGTTGGTAATTTACCAGTCTCGGATTTGGAAAAAATTTTCCAAAACTCGATGGCGAAATTGCTGGATGTCAAGCTGAAGGACGTTGGACGTCGCAACAAAGGCTGACATTGAAGGAATCAGCGCTGAGATTTCTGCTTTGAAACAAAACAATGAAGACCTGACGGAAAAACTAAACAAAATGGAGTCAAAGTGTGTTTTGCTTGAAAAACAAATTGAAGTGCTTGAAAGAAAGACAAACGAGAAGAATTTGGTCGTACATCTTCAACCTGCAATGCCCAATGAAACTCAGAATGCGGTGGAGAGAGCTAAACCAATTTGTTTGAATCTATTGCAGACTACTAACAACTCTAAGATAAGTTCTGCACGTCAAGTTGGCTCGAGAGGAAGAACTTCCAATGTGATAGTAGAAATTTCTTGCAAGGAAGATGTATTTCAAATACTGCGAGCAAAAACAAAATTAATAAACACTGGGACAACACTACACAAAGCCTATCCGGCAGCTGCGAGACAGAGAAGAAGACGTTTGAACAAACTAAGAACACATTTAACTTCAAAAAACAAGAACATAAATAGCCAAATAAGAAACCCTGTTTAAAAAAAATTTTATTTCGATAGACAAATTTGTTTCGGATGCAAATGATGGTTTGTTGATGCTGCAACAGCTGGCGGGTGACACTTTTGATCTGACAGCTTTACTAGAGGACAGACATGTTTATGGAATGGTGAAAGCCAAAGGCACGATGACATCAGGCCTTCTCAAACTGTGGAGAGTGTTTGCATGAGACGTTTTTAGTTGTAATGCCGTCTGCCATACTACAAATAATTTAGAAACAACTTTTAAAAATAAAACTGCTTTAGAACTTTTAAATATAAAATTCTTTCCTATAACGTAGCAGGATTAAATAATAAGTCTATTTTTACTGACTTTTATATATTTGTAAATCAATTTGAATTTGTGTTTCTGTATGAAACTTTTGTAACTGATACTAACTCAAGTAATTTCGAAAGTAAATTCGTTAATTTTGAATTTATCTGGATATCCGCTATTAGATTGCATTCAAGAGGTAGAGCAAGTGGAGGATGTTATTTCGGCTGGAAAAAAGATATCCAAAATATTAAATGTTCTTTTGAGGTATGTGAGGGTGTTATGTATGTCAAGCTACTAATTAGTGGGAACTTTTATCGCATTTCACCAATTTACATCAACTGCAACCAATGGAACAACGATTTTGAAGTGTTGGAAAAAGTGGTTTCACAAGGCAAAACATCTGATACCTATTTTGATAGTAGGCGATTTTAATGCTAGGATTGGCAGAGAAAACGGATACGAAAACAACACACTCGGAATTGAGCGAAAATCTAAGGATACAATTTGTAACACAAGAGGCATAAGGCTAATTGATCTATGCAATTCCTATGGATTAAGGATTCTTAATGGTACAACGTTGTCGGATATGGAGGGAGAGTTCACTTTTATTGGAGGACAGGGAAGCTCTGTAATTGACTATTGTCTCATAGGCAGCGAATGGACAGACCTTATTGCGGATATGAAAATTGAAAGTGTATTGTATTACGATCGCTTACCGATGGTCTTGACTTTCGAGAACACTGAAATGGAAGCTGGAGAAATTAGAGCGATCAATTCTTTCCCCAGTGGTGGATTAAGCTATAGGCTGAGTAGGCTGCAGCCTAGGGCGGAATAAGAATTTTTTTCTCGAACAAAAAAATTTTCAATAGAAATGTTACTTTTTTATTTTTTATGTCAACTTATTTTTATTTTTTATTTTACAATCTTATGTTATCGACGTTCATGGTCGAGTTTCATATGACTGTGGTGAGTATTAATATGTAAAAAAAATTTTGGGGCGGCTTTTTTTCACAGCCTAGGGGCGCCATTAGTCCAAATCCGCCACTGACTTTCCCTAAATTAAAATGGGAACAAGTAAAGCAGTGAACTACCAGACAAGTCTGGAAAGGGAACTAAAATAACAAGCAAATTGTGACCTTGGTCTGCTGGATCAAATTATTATAGCTTCTTACCCAACTGTGACTCCTAATGGTAGCACCTGGAAAAATTATACTCGACCTTGGTTTGATGGTGAGTGTGTAAAAGCCAGAGAATAATCGTTCGGTTGGCTGAGAGCTTACAGGTCTTCAAGTGATAACCATTTTAAAAATCAGTACTTACTAGCCAACAGTTTCTACAAAGCAATATGTAAAAGAAAAAAAGCAGAGTACTTCGAAGCTGAATCTAGGCGATTAGCTCTTTGTCAGACCTCAAAAGAATTCTGGAACATAGCAAGGCACCTCAACAGAGAAATATGGACCAATCACCGTAGTATCCCAACTAACAAACTCTTGAGAGCTAAACTCTTGAAATCTGAAAAAAAAACTCCCATAAGATTCTTTTAGATCTCATAGCTAGACTTAAGAATAAAGATCTTGTTATGGAACTTAAATAGCTCTCAAAAGAGTCCTATTATAAGAGTTGATCACTTTTGCTGCTTATAAGTACTTTAATCTTATAACAAGACCAATTTTTGTACTTGTAATAGGATTATATATACTTACAGTCCTATAACAATCTTGTTGTGAGAGTTAAGCTCTTGGCATTGTTTTGAAGTATCTACACTCCCATAACAAGACTTATTTGAGAGCTTAAGTCACTTTACACTTATATGAAAACCTTTATAGGAGTTCCGTTTTAAACCTCTTATAACAAGAAACTGTGAAGAGTTCAAAAAACAAAAGTCTGGTTATAGGATCCTTATGAGAGCATTATTGCTTTAAATCTTGTTATAGGATTTGCATTTCCAAAAGCATATTCCAGTTTGTAAAGAGTGTCATTTAATTAATCGATCTCAAGCGAAGTGGACATATATGGAGAAATTCGTATATGATAGATAAACTATTCATTTATTTGTATTTTTGTCTCAGGTTTAAATCCTAACTTTGCACAGAATTTCTGAAAAAGTCTTTAATAGTTAAACCAGATCTAGCCATTATCTTTATAGTTTTTTAATTCTTTAGGAATAGTAAGTTATAATTCACCATCTCCATATGTTACAAGGTATTTTCTTACATTATTTTGAATAGCACAATCAATATTTATTACTTTTTTAGGATTTTTTACTATGAACGGCTGTCGAAGTGCAAGTTGGGCTTGTACCTATAAATGGAGCAGCCTTATACCCTGTTTGATTACATTTGGTGACTAACTCTTCAATATAAAATTGTGTTAACACCAGTAAAGCCTAAAATGTCATTTGAAAAGTGATTAAGTATATTCTTATTTTTCTCAGTGCCAAACACTCGTTTAGAGAGCAGCTCATATTTTGGATCTGGTAATTTAGATAAAGCCACAAGAAATTAACGAGAAAAAAATTAAGTTATACACAATTGTGAAGAAATGTTCAAGTTTTTTTATTTTTAGTTTTGAATGCTCTACTTTAGACATCCGTCGTTGTTGTTGTTGTTTTTTTTTTAACATCGCGGTCGATGACGACGAATGTTCACTTTACGGTGCCTTACGAAATGAATGATGGATCAAGCATTCAATCTCGCATAAATAAACTCCTCAATGATTGAAGCCTGATTGAAAGAAAATCAAAACGATTTAATTTTCCTTCAAGCACACACACAATGCATACGTGAGTTATTTTTACTAATGAACTCTTACCTGCTTGACAAGCATTTGAACAGTGTATATGCCGCACTAGATCCTATCCTAAAAAAGCATTTGAGCTCCTATAAAAAGTATTTTGCTCTCATAACGAAACTCTGACTCTGACTCTGACTCATAACAAACTCTACTCTCTTAATAGTCTTGTAAGAAGAGTAAAGACAACTTAGCTCTCATAAAGGTGTAAATGGAAGATTTGAGCTCTTGTCAGCGGTACCCATATTTCAAAATGCAAAGAGAATATTTCGATGTGCTTTTAGAGTGACCATCCATAAGAAATTGCAACTTCGATGAAATAGCTTAACATGATTTCTAAATTTCACTTAGTTAAATTTTTTTGCTTGGCTTGTTTATGTTTTCATTTTGTGTTGCGACTGTAATTAAAATACATTTTTTATAGTAACAAAATAATATTAAGGTGCAGTTCATATGCGGCTTAAGCCATATATTACTCAATTAATTTTGATTTAAGAAACAAATTTGTCATAGTTTTCTGTAATGAAAAGATTGTGAACATGTTTCAGTTGGCTTACCATTTATATGCCATGCGTTGGCCTTTTTACACGTGTGAGAAATTTGTCTCTATTTGAAGAAATGAAATGATTGCCCATCAGTAAAATATTGCCCAAATCTACTGTATGACGGATTTGTATTGAAGATTAATTTTCAAGATTTCTGTATGTTTTTGACAGCATTTGCAATTTTCTTGGATACAAATTATTGACAGATAACCTGTTAAGAAAACTGCCTGTATTATAACCCGTGTGTTTGCAAATTATTGACAAGTATTTGACAAGCACGTGCCGCAACCAGGGGCGTAGCGAGGGGGGGGTGTGGGGGGTTGTAGCACCCCCCCAAGATTTTTCCGAGTCGGCAAATCGAGGAAGAAAAACAAAGTAGATTTGTCGAGTTAAGTCAAATCAACCAAAAAGACACGAATGGAAGTGTTTGTGACAGTGGATTTGTTGCCAAAAAAATAACAAATCGGCAAATTAAGCTAGAAAAACAAAGTAGATTTTCCGATTGCCATGCCGACTCGAGTGACCTCAACCAAAAAGACACGAATGGAAGTGTTTGTGACAGTCGTTTTTTGGCAACAAAAAAATAACAAGTCGGCAAATTAAGGTAGAAAAACAAAGTAGATTTCCCGACTGCCATGCCGACTCGAGTGATCTCAACCAGAAAGACACGAATGGAATCGTTTTTGTCTCAACTTAGTAATTCTATAATCAGGGTCCTGGGGGTCAATTCCCGATCTGTGAAGCTGTGAAGTGAAAACATTTATCACAGCTTAACCGAAAATTCGAGTCTCGATTAATGAAAATCCAACTTCAAATGTCAAATTTTTTTCATATGATAAATTTCTTTTCATTGCCGTATGAGTCGGTGAAAAAATTCAATTATGAAAATGAAAAATGGCAGCAGAACTCAAGTGCGGAAAAATCCAATTCGAATCCAATTGGAAAATGGGAGACAACTGTCAAAATTTACCATTTGGAACGTCTTTTAGAACACAGTTTGAGAACTACTTTTCATTTTGAGATCGGGAATCGCTTAGAGTGGTTTCGTGAAGTGATAAAATGAAAAAACTGTGAAAACTGAAATGATATTTTTTTTTCACTTCACAGCTTCACAGATCGGGAATTAACCCCATGTTTCACAGTTAATACAACACTACATTTCATACAAAAAACAACTATTTTGAAATAATACATCACATATAATTTTCTGTTTCACAGATTTCATTGGAAAGATTGTTGATTAAATGGTAATTGTTAAGTATTCCATAAATATGGTTTTATTTTTTTTATTATTAATAGTTTAATTCGTTTGAAACAAGTAACAAAATATTTTTTCCAACTCACATATTAATCACAATCTCATATGAGTTCAACCCCAGCATGTAAACAGAGTCAAAAATATACAAGAGAAATTCCTTGTTACCTTTGTGAACGGGCCTATTTTTGACATTTCTAAACTAACAAAAAACGAACAAAAAAAATACGGAATATTTTTATTTTCCACTCTATACAATTGCTTTGGGTTTTTAACAAACATTTTTTGCGTTTTTGTGCGAATTTGGCAAAAAAAAATTCATTTGTAAGCTTTTATTGGTTTAAAGTTAAAAATTTGACCGAAAGGTGGAAGAGTTAAACGTTTTTGACGCTTCATGACTGATTCGAAGCACATTGGAGTTATTTCAAGAAATGAACGATGATGACATTCAATTAAATGCTTTGATAAAAAGTTCTTCTTCATTTGCTGAAAAACTAAAGATAAGTCCCGAAAACGATTTTTTAAAACATCATAGAACGCGTCGGTTACCAAAGAGAATTGATGAAAATTCTGAAACTGCTTTTGTATTTGATCTAGAAACATTTTATAGAAAAGAGCTCAAAATGGTTCTTCAAACTTTTATTTCGCACGTTAAAGATAATCTAACAGATAATTTTACCATTTTTGAACCTTTCTTAAAAATTTTTAAAATACCTGCTTCCAGAGCAAATGCCAACATAGAACTAGTCAAATCTATCATAGAATTAGATCCATTTTTTTTAAAAGAAGATGTGGACTGCTATTTATCGGAACTGCAAATTCTTCTTTTTACTTGTGAGAAATGCTCAAATTTCGATGATATTGTCAAAGAGGTAATCAAATCAGTGCCGATCTGCTATCAAACGCGACAACACGCACCGCGCTAGAGTCCATCACAAAAATCCGTGCTTTTTTCTTTGCAAATTAAATCTGCCTTCTTCCCCATAAAAAAAAAAACAATAAACAAAATAGTTAAAATCAATTTTCACTGCCAAAACCTACAAATTAATAATTAAAAATTTCCCTGCCGCGCCGCGCCGTATGTCTATAAAATCACTTCAGTGAATTAATTTCATTCAGTGCTGTGTGCCACCCAATTACATACATATATACATATATATATAAAAAAAAAATAGACCAAACACTAGTGCTTTTCCTACATCTCCCTCCTCCCCCACACCACTCTCGCAGTCTCAGTGCCTGCACACATTTTTTTCTATTTGATCTCTTATCTTATCGAAGCAGTGTGTGCAGACAATGAGACTGTGAGTTTGCCAGGCGGATAGTGAATCAACGGTGTTGATTCCGTTGGTTAATTAGAATCAAGTTGCTGGCTGGGCATAACACCGCTAGTAACTTGTTTTTGGTTTTCCAACTAGATCTTCACTTGTCGATTGGACTTAGATTAAGCGTCTGCGTTTGATACTTTGTTTTGTGTGTTTTTGTGGATCGTAATGTCGAGTAAGTTTAGAGTCGATTTTAGCAACATTAGGGGGTTGCGATCGAATTTTTTTTCTGTGTACGCTCACACTGCAAAATGCAGGCCAGCTGTTTTGGCATTGAGTGAAACTCAGGTGGGTGTTGATTCTGATTCATCAGAGTTCAACCTGCCTGGGTATAGCTTAGTGCCATTATTCTTTTCTTTCCATGGCCTCGCCGTATATGTCCGGAATGATATTGCTTACCAGCTTCTACCACAATACGGCCTCTGTTCTAATACGAACTTTAATTTCATGTGGTTAAAATTCACCGTCCGTAAGCATATCATTCATTATTGTTTCATGTATAGAAGCCCCAATTTAGATAGCAATTCAACCTCTAACGAGTTTGATGCGCTATCTGACTCCATTATAAGAATTGTTTCCCTGTATCCTCACACTGAAATCGCAATTGCGGGCGATTTCAATGTACACAATTCTGGTTGGCTTCGACATTCTGGCCAGACAACACCCGAAGGAAAGTGTGTTGAGATCTTCGCTGAGTTTAACCAGTTAACTCAACTTGTTGATGAGCCCACTCGGGTTCCAGATATTGAAGGCCATGCGGCCAACACTCTTGACTTATTTCTCACTTCTCATCCCGAAAAATACAGGGTTGTAGTATCATCTCCTTTAGGCAAATCGGACCATTGTGTCATATCGGTAGATTTTTTTTTTTCCGTCACTGTAAAAAAAGATAAAATCCCTAAAAGAAATGTGTGGCAATACGAGAAAGCCAATTCGGACGGCCTGAATAATTTCTTCCGAAATTTTAATTGGTCATTGTGCTTTCTCGACGGAAACGTTGATGCATCAGCTGATATGATATCTAACGTAATTCTCAACGGCATGAGAAATTTCGTTCCTCACAGAACAAAAAGTATCATCCCCAAAGAGAATTCGTGCTTTGATTCAAGCTGTAAAGAGGCGATTAGGGATCGAGAAAGTAGTTTTCGAATATTTAAAGGCAACCCTACAGTAGAAAACCGAAATTTGTTCAAACGGGCCAGAAATATCTGCAATGCTCAAATACAAAAGGCTAAGTTTTTACATGAGCAAAAAGTAAGGCAAAAAATACTGCTGTGTAAAAACGGAAGTAAAAACTTTTGGTCTTTTGTCAAGAACATTAAGAACCACGTCATCGGTCCCAACGCTCGTCTTCAATGACTCTCCGTATTTCAGCTCCATCGACAAAGCCAATTTGCTGGCAGCTCAATTTGCTGCCAACTCGACACTTCCTCTTAGCATATTGGCTCCACCTGAGCTCGAGGCTGCAAATTCTTTGATGAAGCAGATATTCTTTCGAACTCGCTCGGTTGCGAGAGTCCTCAAAGATCTCAACATACATAAATCCGCTGGTCCAGATGGTATCCCCGCCGTTATTCTGAAGAGGTGTTCTTCTACGCTGGCAAAACCACTGCGTAAACTTTTCCATCTTTCCTATTCTGCTGGGATTTTTCCGAGCAGATGGAAAACTGCATTTGTCCAGCCGGTCCCTAAAAAAGGCGAATCTTCCTCCCCTTCCAATTACCGTCCAATTGCACTAACGTCCCCTCTTTCCAAGGTCATGGAAACGTTGATAAACCGTCAACTTATGAAATATCTTGAAGAACGAAAGCTTCTTAATGACCGTCAGTACGGCTTTCGGAGCAAACGGTCCACTGGTGATTTGATGGCTTATCTCACCGAAAAGTGGAACCAATCTTTACATTGTTTTGGAGAAAGTAAGATTATTGCGCTTGATATTTCTAAAGCATTTGATAGAGTTTAGCATCAGGCTCTTTTATCGAAAATGCGTGCTTTTGGTATCGATGAGTCTCTTCTTCGTTGGATTAGAAACTTCCTTTCCGACCGTTCAATACAAGTTGTGTTGGATGGTTTTAAGTCTGATACCCACTTTATAAATGCTGGTGTGCCCCAGGGCTCCGTTTTGTCTCCGACTCTCTTCCTCATTTTCATTAATGATCTCTTGTCTGAAACTTCTAATCCGCTTAACTGTTTTGCTGACGACTCGACCCTCAGCTTTTCATATTCGTTTCCAAATTCACGTCCCTGCTCTTCGGATGTGGAACTGGAACGGTTGCGTATGATAAGCTCATTGAATTCTGATCTTGACAGCATTGTTGCATGGGGGTTATGAACCGAGTAGAATTCAATGCTTCGAAAACACAATGCTGCGTTGAAGCTTAACATTCCCCATTGCCATTATCCATGAATGGTACCTGCATCGAAGAAACCGAAAAGCTGTCAGTACTTGGTATGTGTGTAAACGATGATCTTCGTTGGAATGACCACATATTTGAAGTTTCCAAAAACGCTGCTAAATGCTTAGGCTTCTTGAGACGATGCAGGAAATTCACCTTCACCCCTTCTGATCTGGCTACAATTTATAAGGCTTTCATCCGCCCAAAACTGGAGTATAACTCCCATATCTGGTCAGGTGCTTCTCAAACATCTTTGCACCTGCTTGATAGGGTACAAAATAGAGCGTTAAAATTGATAGGTGATAGCTCAATCGTAGAATCAATTGATTCTCTTGAGCATCGTCGAAACGTTGCCTGTCTCACTCTCTTTTATCGCTTTTTTCACAAGCAGTGCTCTAGTGAAGTAGCCAGTTGCATTCCTCCCCTGAAACAATTTAGCCGCAACACCCGCCTCGCTAGGAATGTTCATCAGTTTTACCTTGAGCCCAACTTCGGGCGTACAGTCAAGTATAGAGATTCGTATTTCAGTCGCACCACCCGAATGTGGAATGCTTTACCTGGCTTCGTATTTCCCCTTCATTACGATTCACAAAAGTTCAAAAGCAACGTGCATCGGTGTCTCCTTTCAAATCCTCTCCTATTTTCCTAAATGCTCGCACTGTGTTTAACAACATTATAAGGGTATTCATAACCCCTTGATGTGCGCGTTAATTATAAAAAAAAAAAAAAAAAAAAATTAAGATATGTGATTCCGTTAGCCTTTAAACTAGTTTGCTTCATGTTAACTGCTCCTGTGACATCGGCTTCTTGTGAGCGGTCATATAGTAAACTTAAAATAGTTCTTAATTATTTGCGTACGACGATGGGTAGTGATAGGCTAAATTCATTAATGCTTCTGTATTCCTCAAAGGATGTTGTTGATAATATTCAACCTAGTGAGGTCGTCAAAAAATGGGCATTATTAAAACACCGGAGAGTTGGAGTTTAAATTCCAATTGATGAACTTTTTTTTGAATAATGATAAAATTTATAAAGACTAAAATCAAAGAATATGTACTCTTTCTCATACCAAATACTATATTGTAATATTATTTCTTATAAATACTTTTAATTTTTTTGTTGTTATATCGTTAGGTATATTGCAATCATAAACTGATTTTATGTTAATAAATGAATTTCTGTGAAATGAACACTTTTACGTTTTTAAATATTTTTATTTATTTATTAGCTGAGCCACCCGGTGTTGCTCGAGTCTGTAGTTTTAAGGTTCCCTTTCTCGTTCTTCCGCTTCCGTAGGAATATGGGTATAAAATATAAGTTTTTTTTACTGTGGGATTATGTGACATCGCAATGGCGAAAGCATTTTTGAAATCTGTTCAGTAGTTTCTAGGTTTCCTTTCGCAACCCCGTTCCTGTGGGAGTATGGAGATAAAACCTTGAAAGGAACCATCTCTGGTTTGAACTATGTCTACCCTGAAGATCTCATAAGAAACCAATCTATAACGGACATAAATACAAACATACATATATCCTATTTTATATATGTATATAGATTTATTTTTTGATGCAGTCGGCAAATTCTGAAGACTAGTCGGCATTTCATTAAAATTCCCCCCCCCCCCCCCCCATGGCTTGGAGCCTAGCTACGCCCCTGGCCGCAACCAAAAGGAAATCATATTATTTGAGAAAGTTTGGCACATTTGACACTATTTTCTGGCATTATTATTACAAACAGATACCTCGCTCATACTGGACTTACACGGTTTACATTTTGTTAGAATTACTGTTGTTTTCATCAGTAAAAGTATTTTTCATAATCATTATGCTTTGCCCAAAATTACTGACGGCAAAATACCAGCAGGTATGGAAGCACAAAAAAAGAAAATTTTTAATTACTTCGTAGCAATTTTTTGATAGAAATGGTAAAACTTTTTCTAATTAAAATTATAAACGATATTCTTAAAATATGCATTATTGCGAAGGCGCTTTGTTTTTTTTTTTTTTTTTTTTTTAAGCAAAATGTCTAAATTAGTAGATAAAATTTCAACCGCATACATTTTTTGTGGCTTCCCGTTTCAATTAATTAATATGTTATGTGCATCGCCTTTGACTTATGAGAATCATTTAAAAATTTAATTATTTTCGCACACTATCATCATTTATTGAACAAGACATTCAAACAAAAATCAAATAGAAGTTTGTTTCTTTCTTTCATCCTTATTTTGAACAAGGCATACAAACAAGAATTTAATATAGTTTGTTTCTTTCTTTTAAAAAAGTTTTATATGAGAAAGGTATATGACTTTTTGCAGTTTAGAAATATTCCTTTCTCGTTTAAGTTGCTCCTATAGGAAGAGACGCGCTCTCATAGTAAGAGAGAAAGGCATTTGATTCACAATCTGTCATCTCATAAGAAGAACTTAACTCTTTTAAGGAAACAACAAGTATCGCAAAGAGAGTCTAGCTCTTGCTATGAGTAGCCAAAAGCCTATTATAACTAGGCCATTTAAGGCTTATAAGAGTCTCATAACGATCTAAGAGAGCTCTATAAGATTACATTTAACTCCCAGAAATAAGTGTACTAATGCTTTTGGAGAGTCTTATGAGATGTTACTTGGGATCAGTCCAAGTCTCTTAGCAACGCACTTCGAAACCTTGTTAAACCCTGGTCAAGAGGAACTTCATTTCCATTGCAATACTCTACGCGTTGTAAACGAAGTACTGGATGCTGGAATAAGACAAGAAGAAGTGATTTCGGTAGTTTCAAAGCTGAAGGATGGAAAAGCGTCTGGTCCAAATGGCATATCTACCGAGTTCTATAAATATGGCACACTGGAACTTGTCAACAGGTTCACAGATATTTTTAACAACGTTATGGAAACCGGTTTTATACCTCGAGAATTTAAGGAATCCATTATTTTCCATATTCATAAGAAAGGGAGTTTATCCGAATTAACCACTTATAGAGGCATATCGTTTTTAAATGCTTCTTACAAAATTTTCACAATAATTTTACAAAAACGCTTGAATAAATGGATCGAGGACTACAAACTTTCGAAATAGTTTCAGGCGGGTTTTAGATCAGGTTACTCAACAATTGACCATCCTTAAAAGCATTGCGGAGTCATATCTCCATAAAGGCAAGAAATTGCATACGTTTTTTATCGTCTTCAAATCAGCATTCGATATTGTGAATAGGCAAGCGCTAATTTACAAGCTTTACGGTATCGGTATGTCATGGAAGTTTGAAGTAATTGAAAATCTGTACGATGACACAACAGCAAAGGTATGGAATGGTGAAGAACTTTCAAGACGATTTAAGACAAAAACTGGTGTCAGACAGGGTTGTACATTGAGTCCAAGCCTATTTGCCTTATTTATTGAGGACCTAGTAGACTCCTTACCCTGTGGTATCGATTACGCTGGACATTCGATAAAAGCACTGCTTTTTGCGGATGACATTGTTCTTTTGGCATCATCACCTGAATCGTTACAGTTAATGATAAATCGTCTATATCAATACTGCAAGCTGTGGAGTTTGATTTTGAATCTAGAGAAGTCTAAGATTTTGATTTTCCGAAGCGGAGGAGGCCGAAACTGTGCGAACGAAAAATGGCATTATAATGGTGAGTGCATTGAAGTTGTCACGCAGTTTAAGTATTTAAGAGTGTACTTCATGCGAAACTTAAGTATGGAAAATCATTTAAAAGAGAAACTGACGAAGGCTAAAGTCGCAATCAACGCAACTTGGAATAAATGTTTCTACAACAAAAGTATCACCCATAGTAGTAAGTACAAGATATTTGAGGCAATGTCAAGGTCAGTTTTGTTTTACGCAGTTCAAACTTGGGGAGCGAAACAGTATGAATCCGTTGAAAAATTTCTTCGATACTATATCAAGCGAATTTTTCAATTGCCGCACAACACGCCCAACTACGTGATTATGTTGAAAACAGGTTTATCTCCTCTTTTCGTCCAAACCCTAAAGATGCAAGTGGATTATATCTTGAAAGTTATGAAAATGGATAATCACCACCTTCCAAAGATAGCAGCTCTTCAAGTCGAACGAAAACCAGCTGGTATGGTGATTGGATGGAGTTAGCTAGAAACGTTGGAATGGAATTGAATCTAGACTGCTCTAATATAGATGCAATTTTCAAGGAAATAATAAGAAATGCCTTTGGAAGTAATATTTTAACGCAAAATCAAGTTGTAGACTTGCTCAATAGCATGGATGTGAAAGAATTACTGCAGATTAGCTTTAATTTATAGAAACAAAATTTTAAACGAATGTTTTTAAAGCATATATCAGTATCAGTATTAAAAGTAGGAGCTAAAATCTTTTTTTCATTAATAAAATTTTGCAATTTTTTTTTTGTTTTGTCAAATGTCAACTAGGCAGACGGCAGTAAAGCTATGCTTTTGTTATTTTTGTTAATTTGTAATAATATTGTAAACAACGTTAACAAATAAAAATAAATAATGATCTAACCTAATAATAATAATCAGAGACATTTTTTTTTCAAGTTGGCCAAGGCTATGGGTAAGTTTTTTTTTTTTTTTATAATTAACGCGCACATCAAGGGGTGATGAATACCCTTATAATGTTGTCAAACACAGTGCGAGCATTTAGGAAAATAGGAGAGGACTTGAAAAGAGACACCGATGCACGTTGCTTTTGAATTTTTGTGAATCGTAATGAAGGGGAAATACATAGCCAGGTAAAGCATTCCACATTCGGGTGGTGTGACTGAAATAAGAATCTCTATACATGACTGTACGCCCGAAGTTGGGCTCAAGGTAGAACTGATGAGCATTCCTAGCGAGGCGGGTGTTGTGGCTAAATTGTTTCAGGGGAGGAATGCAACTGGCTACTTCAGTGCTCTAGCACTGTTTGTGAAAAAAGCGATAAAAAAGAGAGAGACAGGTGACATTTCGACGATTTTCAAGAGAATCAATCGATTCTACGATTGAACTATCACCTATCAATTTTGACGCTCTATTTTGTACCCTATCAAGTAGGCGCAAAGATGTTTGAGAAGCACCTGACCAGATATGGGAGTTCTACTCCAGTTTTGGGCGGATGAAAGCCTTATAAATTGTAGCCAGATCAGAAGGGGTGAAGGTGAATTTCCTGCATCGTCTCAAGAAGCCTAAGCATTTAGCAGCGTTTTTGGAAACTTCAAATATGTGGTCATTCCAACGAAGATCATCGTTTACACACATACCAAGTACTGACAGCTTTTCGGTTTCTTCGATGCAGGTACCATTCATGGATAATGGCAATGGGGAATGTTAAGCCTCAACGCAGCATTGTGTTTTCGAAGCATTGAATTCTACTCGGTTCATAACCCCCATGCAACAATGCTGTCAAGATCAGAATTCAATGAGCTTATCATACGCAACCGTTCCAGTTCCACATCCGAAGAGCAGGGACGTGAATTTGGAAACGAATATGAAAAGCTGGGGGTCGAGTCGTCAGCAAAACAGTTAAGCGTATTAGAAGTTTCAGACAAGAGATCATTAATGAAAATGAGGAAGAGAGTCGGAGACAAAACGGAGCCCTGGGGCACACCAGCATTTATAAAGTGGGTATCAGACTTAAAACCATCCAACACAACTTGTATTGAACGGTCGGAAAGGAAGTTTCTAATCCAACTGTGCAAATTCCCCAATGGAATTTGGTAGAGAAAAAAGATGGCACGATGATGTCACGATGAAAATTTCCGATTTCGATTAAAAAAGAAGTTTACGTTGATTTTTTGTTTGTTTCTTTATTTCAAAGTATGTTTTTACACTTGTTCCTTCTTTTCTGTTAATTTGCTGATAATTTTCTCTTAGTTCAATACTCTACGTTTAGGTTAAAGATACTTTTAATTTTCTATTGTTTGATGAAAAACGACTTCAATGGTTGATGGCTGCCAAACGAATAAACGAAGTAGCCACAGCGATGCAATGCGATGACGGAATGACGGCGAAAAATGAAAAGCAGGATGCCAACGTAACAAAAAATAATTAATTCTTCATGTACCATGAAAGTACTAGACCTAAGGGCCTGTTATAAGTTATTGTAAAGATTTTCAAATTATTTCTGATTTGAACATTCCGCCCGCCTTGCATCATCGCATGCAAAAAAAAGTCAATGTTTAACACTTGGAAAATTTATGATGTTCTGCAAGATTGAATTCAAAGTTACGATTATAAAGCAAAAAATATAAAAAATATAAGAATACGTAATATAATTTCAATTCAGATGCATTTTAATATTACTTATTCTAGCAATGAATAAATGAAAATTAAGTTCACACCAAAGTTATACGTTGTACCTAGGATCAAAAAGATAAGTTTTTTAAAAGCAAATTACTTCAATCCAAGGGTAAAATGCACAATTTAACGACAGAACGAGTGACAACTCCTTTTTGACTTTTAACATCGACAACGCGGACTTTATCGTCGGGACCACGATGGACCTTTACGACCCTACCAAGGCGCCACTCATTCGGAGGAAGTTGTTCATCTCTAAGAACGACAAGATCCCCGACTTCCATGTCTCGTTTGGGATATTTCCATTTATATCGTTTGATGAGTTCTTTGAGATATTCTTCCTTCCAACGTGCACTGAACTGATGATGAATGATTTTAAGTGTGTTCCATCTACGTATCAAACTTATGTGTTTATGAGATTCGGGGGGTTCTGGAGGACCTAACAAAGGACCACCTCTTAAAAAATGTCCTGGAGTTAAGGGAAGGAGATCATCGGGATCTTCAGAAAGGCGAGATAAAGGCCGAGAATTTAGACACGACTCGATTCGAGCCAAAAGCGTTGAGAATTCTTCAAAAGTATACTTTGAATTTCCCGCAACTTTCTTAAAGTGAATTTTGAAACTTTTCACTCCTGCCTCCCACAACCCACCCATGTGAGGGGAGCCAGGAGGAATGAACTTCCAGACAATTTGGGAAAAATTAAGCGATGAGCTACCAGGATAGCTAATAAGAGCCTTTTGAAAGTCTGACATCAATAGCTTCGATGCACCGACAAAATTGGTGCCGTTATCCGTATAGATTGTGGCCGGCAGTCCCCTGCGAGCAACAAAGCGATTGAAAGAAGCGAGAAAAGCAGCGGTGGATAAATCGCTCACGGCTTCTAAATGTATCGCTTTTGTCGCAAAACATACAAAAAGGCATGCATAACCTTTTTCCAACCGACATTTTCTTCCATAGTAATTTTTAATTACAAACAGACCAGCAAAATCTATACCGGTATTGGTGAACGGTAAGCTCATAGTGGTTCGTTCAACAGGTAACGCACCCATTATTTGAGATTGAACGGATTTCTTGTACAACGCACAAGGTTTGCAGGATCGAATATATTTTTTGATTAGGGTTTTAAGTTTGGGTATCCAGTACTGTAGGCGAACTAGTCTGATCATTAGCTGGATTTCTCCATGTAAAGATAATTCATGGATATAAGCGATTAAAAGCGAAGAGATATAAGATTCATATGGCAAAAGAATAGGAAATCTTTCGCTATACGATAAGGTGGAAGATGCAAGTCTTCCATTCGACTGCATGATTTGGTTAGAATCTACAAACGGATTAAGGGTTAAAAGGCTACTCTTTGGTCCTATCAAATTTCCATTTGCTAATGATTGATATTCTTTCGAAAAATATTGTCTTTGAGTGGATTTAATCAATATATTGTTGGTGAATTTGATTTCTTCATGGAGAAGAGTTTTGGAAGGATATTTGTTTCGCATTGAAGGTCTCCGAGCTGAGTTACAAAAACGGATTATGTAACTGATAACTCTTACAGCTTTATGCCAAGTAGAAAAACGACACACAACTTCGCTTTCAAATTCACTCGACAGTATATTAATGTTGGTTTTATATTCTGGAATGGTATTTTCGGGGGGTATAGATAATTCGGATGATGGCCACTTACCTTCCGCTTCTCGCAACCACCAGGATCCATTCCACCAAAGAGGATTGACCTGTAATTCCGTGGGCGAAACACCACGGGTAGCCAAATCGGCAGGATTTTCGGGAGACGCGACATGATTCCACTTTATCTCGGGAACATTTGATAGGATTTCGGAAGTCCTGTTGGCCACATATGTTTTCCAAGTACTGGATGGTTTGTTGAGCCACGCTAAAACAATGGTTGAATCTGACCATAGGTAGATGGGAATATCTTGCAGAAATTTGAATTGGTTGAGGAGTGATCGGATCATTCGTGATAAAAGAACAGCTCCTTGGAGTTCTAATCGAGGAAGTAAGATTGTATTGACAGGTGCAACTTTCGATTTTGCCCACAATAAGTTTGAACTATAGTCGGAGGAATTGTGATGCACGCGTACATACACAGTGGCGGCGTAAGCCTTTTCAGAGGCGTCAGAAAACCCGTGTATCTGAAACACTTTCCACGGAGAAAATTCAATCCATCGGGGAATGGAAATTTTTTGAATATCCACGAATTCACCCAAAAAGGATTTCCACTTTTGTTCACAGAGACACGAAATGTTTTCATCCCACCCGGTTTTGTCCTTCCAAACTTGTTGCATTAAAATTTTTGCTGTTATAATGATTGGGGCAAGCCAACCCGCTGGATCATATAATTTAGCAATCGTCGATAAAACTGATCGTTTGGTTATTGAAACCATTAAAAGGTTTTCAGGATTTATCGAAAATGAAAAACTGTCAGAGGAGGCATTCCACTGAATACCCAGAGTTTTGGTAGAACTATCCTCTTCAATTTTCAAAAAATCTTTGTTCAGAAGATGTTCCTTGGGAATGTGGTCTAATAGCTCAGGATGATTAGCGGTCCATTTTCGTAAATTGAACCCTGCGGATTCAATTGCTGTTATAAGTTCAATTTGACTTCGTCGCGCGGTAGCAACATCATGAGCGCCCGAAAGAACATCATCTACATAAAATTCTTCCTTTAAGATTTTTGAAGCACGAGGATATTCTTCGCTAACATCTGAAGCCAATTGATGTAAAGTCCGTATAGCCAAATAGGGTGCACAATTTACCCCAAAGGTAACAGTATTAAGTTGATAATCAATGACTTTCTGATCTGAACTAGGACGGAATAGAATGCGTTGAAACTGTGCATGCTCAGGATTAATATTTATTTGGCGATACATTTTTTCGATATCGCCATTAAATACGTATCGATAAAACCGCCAGTTAAGGATCAAGAAAGTAATGTCACTTTGGAGAATAGGTCCCGCATATAGAAGATAGTTTAGACTTTTTCCATTGGAAGAATTGCTTGATGCATTAAATACTACCCGCAATTTGGTAGTAGTACTTTGTGGTTTTAAAACAGCGTGGTGTGGGAGATAATATGATTGGACATTGTTGTCCTTGTATAATTCGTAGGGGGGAGTAGGCGTCATATGATTTAATGTTACATACTCCGACAAAACCTTTTGATATTCTTCTCGGAGAGACGGTTTAGCCATCATGGATCTTTCGTTGCGAAGGTACTGTCTCATCGCATTGAAGCGTGAATGACCTAATTGAGACTCGTCGGGGGGATTCTTGAACGGGAGCTTAACGACATATCGACCCGTTAATGGATCTCGAAAAGTCGTATCCTGATACAATTCTTCACAAAAATGATCGGAGGGAGTTAACACCGAAGTGTGAGGTATTTCCTCAAGCTTCCAGAATCTTTCAAGTTTTTGATCAATTGACAAATCATCGCATTGAGTCACAAAAGTTGAAAAGGTTGATACAATAGGAACATTATCATAAGGCCCTAGAAGAACCCAACCAAAAACGGTATTCTGTGCGAGAATACTACTCAAAACCTTTGGTTTCAAACCCTCTAAAATAATATGTGGATAAAGATCGGCTCCAATTAGCATATCGATAGTTGAACTTTGATAAAAAAGCGGATCTGCCAAAGGAAAATCGAAATTCAATTTGGTTTGACTAAGATCCATTGAAATCGCGGGCAAGTTACCAGTCAACTTCTTCAGAACTAGAGCTTGCACTTGTATTCCAAAATCTTTCACATGATTGGAACCAAGAGTAAAGGAGCAAAGTTGTGAAGAGGAAGCTGTTTCGGTTGCACCCATACCACATATTCGGGCTTGAGTCGATTGAGTTGGCAGACCGATTAATTTTTGAAAATGTTCGGATATGAAAGACACTTCCGAACCTTGATCGATTAAAGCTCGAAGATTGAAGTCGATTCCACGATGTCGAATTTTAACTAGAGCAGTCGCTAATAAAACTTGCCTAAAACCTTTGGAAAACATAACATTATGATTGGTAGTTGGAGTGGACTGTATGGTTTGATGATCGAATTTGTTCACTAAAGTTGATGAAGATGAAGAAGAAGCCACGACTGGAGAAGATGAAGAAGAAACAACGACTGGAGATGAAGATGATGACTCACGATTAGATAAAAATTCCGCAGATTGATTTCTGGAATTATTAGTTGGCGATACCTTTCGTTCAAAATGTAACAACGTATGATGTCTACCTTTGCACCGAAGACAAGTGCTCATACTTTGACATTGATTTGCATTATGAGTCATCGCAAGACAGTTGAAACAAAATTTATGTTTCCGAACTGTTTTATGCCTGTCATCGACGGACATTTTTAAAAATTTCGGGCATAGTCGAAGTGGATGTTGTTCACTACAAACTTGACACGAAGGTACAACTTTCATGTGAAAGTTTCGCACTGGCTTGTCTTTGGATTTATTATTAGTTGAAATTGATTTTGCAGCTTGTGATTTTGTTGCTTTGTTAGTGTTCTGCTTCATTTCAGATACACTTTCGAGAATGCGATAGCGATTCGATAAAAAGGTGTTTAATTGATCCCAAGTTGGAATATCAGTAGGATTTTCTAATGAACTTTCCCAAAGATTGAGAGTAGTGTCAGGAAGTCGAGAAGCACAAAGATAGATGATGATTGCATTCCAGGATTCGACATTGATACCATACGACTTGAGTTCAATTAAAGCATCATTAATATTGCTTTGCAGTGACTTTATTTCCCTACTAGATTCTATAAGGATTGGTTGTTGATTCAATAGAATTTGGATTTGGTTATTAATCAAAATCCTTTTGTTTTCGTATTGATCTTTCAACGCATTCCACGCAAGACTAAAATTCTGATCTGTTAACCCGAACTTATTCACGATAGCAAATGCTTGATCCTTTGTTTTTGCACGTAAATGAAATAATTTCTGCACATCACTTAACTTGGAATGATTAATGTACACCGCTGTGAACATATCTCTAAAAGATGGCCACTCTAAATAATTGCCATGGAATTCCTGAGTATCACAGGCGGGGACTTTAATATTGTGCGAACTTTTTTCATCTTGTGAGATCTTTACGTTTATGTCTTGGTTTTTTATTGTATTAGGATCTAAAACTTGAGGAGCTAAAGACTTTAAAAAGTCAGAAATGGAACTCAGGCATTCGAAGAAAGTGGAAGAAGAACTTTGATATTTCGATTTAATCTCACTGATGGAATCTCTTAATAATTCATCATCAGATTTCATACACTGAGTGTAAGTTAATTTTAATTCCCGCCACAAATCTAACAACTCAGTTCGATATGATTCCAACAAGGAAATCGTATGAGTGGCACCTGGTTTAGCCCTAAAGGCCGCATGAAACTCGACCAACTGATCGGACGCGAAAATTAAATCGTCTAATAAGCTCATTGTATCGACAATGCGCTTGTACCACCGGATTGAAAGTTGATATAAAAAGATCGAAATTAAAAAAAAAAAAAATTCCCCGCGTATAACGAACAACTTGGTGTTGAATGAAAGATATATAATTTTGTATGTTAAAGCAATATATGTACGTATACGATATTTATATAGTATGTATAGAATATGAATTTAATGCACCAAAAATGAAATTACAAAACGTACCTTTTACAAAGCAATGTATAAAAAGGATTATTTCTTCTGGTTATGTTGACTACGATGATGGTGATGATGACTCCGATGTTGGTGTGGACTACGATGATGCTGATGATGACTCCGATGACGATGAGAACTACGATGATGCTGATGATGACTCCGATGACGATGAGAACTGCGATGATGCTGATGATGACTCCGATGACGATGAGAACTGCGATGATGCTGTGGTAGCGTCGATGATAATTTGGTGCATTTGGTGCAGAACGATGATTATATCTGCGCAAGGTTAGCACTGCGGGAGCGCCGATGATGTTTGGCGCTTTACCGTGGATGTGCACAACGATGATGATATCTTTGGTGCTTTAGAATGGCTGTGCAGCACGATGATTATGTCTGCGCCCGGTAAGCACTACGATGATGATATTTGCAGGAGCACCGATAATATTTGGCGCTTTACAGTGGCTGTGCAGAACGATGGTTATGTCTGCGCACATGCACCCACGAAAGCAGGTGTGAAATTCCCTTGTTGGAATTTAGAAAAACGATGCAAAAAGATGAAACGATGCAAAAAGATGATATCTGCAGGAGAGCCGATAATATTTGGCGCTTCACAGTGGCTGTACAGAACGATGATTATGTGTCTGTGCACATGCACCCAAGAAAGTACAATTTCGCCACACTTCCACGATGATTTTCCTCGAAATATTTCTTGAGGCGGTAAGGAACCTCTTTTGCACTTCCAAAAAATGTTGAAAAGCGCTCTTTCCGTTGATGATGGCAAAGAAAACGCTTGATTTATACCATCCGGCTCGAAGGACCATGTGCAAATTCCCCAATGGAATTTGGTAGAGAAAAAAGATGGCACGATGATGTCACGATGAAAATTTCCGATTTCGATTAAAAAAGAAGTTTACGTTGATTTTTTGTTTGTTTCTTTATTTCAAAGTATGTTTTTACACTTGTTCCTTCTTTTCTGTTAATTTGCTGATAATTTTCTCTTAGTTCAATACTCTACGTTTAGGTTAAAGATACTTTTAATTTTCTATTGTTTGATGAAAAACGACTTCAATGGTTGATGGCTGCCAAACGAATAAACGAAGTAGCCACAGCGATGCAATGCGATGACGGAATGACGGCGAAATATGAAAAGCAGGATGCCAACGTAACAAAAAATAATTAATTCTTCATGTACCATGAAAGTACTAGACCTAAGGGCCTGTTATAAGTTATTGTAAAGATTTTCAAATTATTTCTGATTTGAACACCAACGAAGAAGAGACTCATCGATACCAAAAGCACGCATTTTCGATAAAAGAGCCTGATGCTAAACTCTATCAAATGCTTTAGAAATATCAAGCGCAATAATCTTACTTTCTCCAAAACAATGTAAAGATTGGTTCCACTTTTCGGTGAGATAAGCCATCAAATCACCAGTGGACCGTTTGCTCCGAAAGCCGTACTGACGGTCATTAAGAAGCTTTCGTTCTTCAAGATATTTCATAAGTTGACGGTTTATCAACGTTTCCATGACCTTGGAAAGAGGGGACGTTAGTGCAATTGGACGGTAATTGGAAGGGGAGGAAGATTCGCCTTTTTTAGGGACCGGCTGGACAAATGCAGTTTTCCATCTGCTCGGAAAAATCCCAGCAGAATAGGAAAGATGGAAAAGTTTACGCAGTGGTTTTGCCAGCGTAGAAGAACACCTCTTCAGAATAACGGCGGGGATACCATCTGGACCAGCGGATTTATGTATGTTGAGATCTTTGAGGACTCTCGCAACCGAGCGAGTTCGAAAGAATATCTGCTTCATCAAAGAATTTGCAGCCTCGAGCTCAGGTGGAGCCAATATGCTAAGAGGAAGTGTCGAGTTGGCAGCAAATTGAGCTGCCAGCAAATTGGCTTTGTCGATGGAGCTGAAATACGGAGAGTCATTGAAGACGAGCGTTGGGACCGATGACGTGGTTCTTAATGTTCTTGACAAAAGACCAAAAGTTTTTACTTCCGTTTTTACACAGCAGTATTTTTTGCCTTACTTTTTGCTCATGTAAAAACTTAGCCTTTTGTATTTGAGCATTGCAGATATTTCTGGCCCGTTTGAACAAATTTCGGTTTTCTACTGTAGGGTTGCCTTTAAATATTCGAAAACTACTTTCTCGATCCCTAATCGCCTCTTTACAGCTTGAATCAAAGCACGAATTCTCTTTGGGGATGATACTTTTTGTTCTGTGAGGAACGAAATTTCTCATGCCGTTGAGAATTACGTTAGATATCATATCAGCTGATGCATCAACGTTTCCGTCGAGAAAGCACAATGACCAATTAAAATTTCGGAAGAAATTATTCAGGCCGTCCGAATTGGCTTTCTCGTATTGCCACACAGTTCTTTTAGGGATTTTATCTTTTTTTACAGTGACGGAAAAAAAAAATCTACCGATATGACACAATGGTCCGATTTGCCTAAGGGAGATGATACTACAACCCTGTATTTTTCGGGATGAGAAGTGAGAAATAAGTCAAGAGTGTTGGCCGCATGGCCTTCAATATCTGGAACCCGAGTGGGCTCATCAACAAGTTGAGTTAATTGGTTTAACTCAGCGAAGATCTCAACATATTCACCTTCGGGTGTTGTCTGGCCAGAATGTCGAAGCCAACCTGAATTGTGTACATTGAAATCGCCCGCAATTGCGATTTCAGTGTGAGGATATTGGGAAACAATTCTTATTATGGAGTCAGATAGCGCATCAAACTCGTTAGAGGTTGAATTGCTATCTAAATTGAGGCTTCTATAAATAAAACAATAATGAATGATATGCTTACGGACAGTGAATTTAAACCACATGAAATTAAAGTTCGTGTTAGAACAGAGGCTGTATTGTGGTAGAAGGTGGTAAGCAATATCATTTCGAACATATACGGCGAGGCCATGGGAGGAAAAGAATATTGGCACTAAGCTATATCCAGGCAGGTTGAACTCTGAAGGATCAGAACCAACACCATCCTGTGTTTCACTCAGTGCCAATACAGTTGGCCTGAATTTTGCAGTGTGAGCGTACACAGCAAAGAAATTCGATTGCAACCCCCTAATGTTGCTAAAATCGACCCGAAATATACCCGACATTACAATTCACAAAAACACACAAAACAAAATATCGAACGCAGACGCTATCTAAGTATAATCAACAAGTGTATATCTCGATAGAAAACCAAACCAAATTACTAGCGGTGTTATGCCCAGCCAGCAACTTGATTTGATTCACCAACGGGATCAACACAGTTGATCAACTATCCACCTAGCAACCCACAGCCTCATTGCCTGCACACACTGCTTCGATACGATAAGGAAATATCGATTAGAAAAAATGTGTGCAGGCACTGAGAATGCGAGAGTGGTGTGGGGGAGGAGAAGATAAGGAGGTATGCATTAATTGTTTGGTCTATTGATGGGTTTTTTTTTTTTTTTTTAAATTAATTTTTGCAGCACAGCGCACTGAATAATTTTTGCACTTAAACTTTTTTTTGCATGAGTTTTTTTTTCTTTATTGCGGCGCGGTGGCACGGGAGGTAAATTAATAGTTGATATTTTTATTTGTGGTTTATTGTTGTTTGTTTGTTTTGGTTTTTGTTTTCTTATTTTTTGGGTGGCGGACTATATTCTTATTTTCAGTGAAACTATAAGTAAATAGAATTAAAAGTCAATTTTATTTGAAACTACAAATTATAAATAAATACACTTCGTGTAATACACACAGAAAACAAGATTAAAAAAATGAATTAAAAAAAATTGACTTTGAACACAAATACCCTTAAGAAAGATAAAAGATAGGGAAACAAAAAAATTACTGCCGAACGCAAAAACTCTTTTTTTGGGATAACACCCGAACGACACGTCCGAAAACAGCGAAAGACAATATGAGACTCAGCAAGCAGGTGTGCTCGATGTAACAAGTGGAATAACCTTAAAAGAAATGGCGATCTTTATTATTTTTATTCGGCATCGGCAGTGCTATCTGGAAAGCAGCTCATCCCGTATTCTAAAATCTGCTTTGGAATACTTGGATAGTGCTATAAAAAATTATATCCAAATATGTATTTACACGTTGCTACTGATATTGGCTACCATACCTGTTTCCACTGCTACACCAGAAAGGACTTTTTCAAACCTACGGAGAGTTACAAACTACTTGCGGAACATATAGGGCATAGATAGGGGGGATCAGGGGATGTATCCCCCCCCCCCCCCCCCCTTTGGGATCGATAATTCAGGATAAGACAGGATTGTACATTCTATACTTTCATTCTACGGGGAAAATACAAAGTCAATTTCATCTGAAAGAAATTATCATTATGAATAAAATGTTTTCTCTTAAAATCTCTAACACAGCAGTTTACCAAACATTACTGTATTAACAATCCAGGTGATGCTCTTGCAAAGCTTGTACCTAGTGGAAAATCTTCGAAATTGTGGTCTGGACATTTCTTTTTCGATCGGCCAAGAATACGACGGAGCAAGCAATATGTCTGGTCGAATATATATGGTCGATATATATATGGTGTTCAGGCAATTATTCGCCAACAATTTGCTTCGCATGCTCTGTACGTCCTTGTCAATCCTTGCTTTATCTGTTTCCAGCAAAATACCAGCCATAAGAGTCCGTCTAACCACAATTGAAGCAGTTTACAATTATTTCAATACACCGAAAAGAAAAGTTATGTTGTAAAAATCAGTAAGCGAAAGCGAAGAGACTCCACAAAAAAGATATTGAAAAGGCTGAATCTGACGCGATAGATCTCAAAATATCAATCAGTTGGAGATTTGAGGAGCTATTTTCGTTTGTGTTCGAAACTCTTGACCAAAGAAGAACATTAGAAAGTGGCGCAAGGAAGTTGAAAAACGCTATGGATTTCGAGTTTTTGATTAGCTTAAAGGAGATAAGTATGGTTTACCAACTCTCGTTGTCATAAAGAGTGAATTTAGACTTGGTCCAAGCAAGCAAAACTTAACGGGCAGAAAATGACTCATTTTCCAAAGTGTTTGAAGATGCAAAAAACAAATAACTGAAGTCCTTGGTATTGACGTTAAACGTAAACCGACAATAGAATCGTTCGAACCCTTCGGTTCCAAGTACAGAAGAGTATTTTCGTGTTACTGTCTTCAATCCTTTCCTCGATTTCTACGTAATGAACTTTGGAGAAAAATTTACTAACCATGAAAATATACTAGAAGGGCTTTCGATTCTTTTCAATAATTTCTCTAAGAATTCATTGGACGCGCTCGATATCTGCCCCGAATATAGCTTTCCATATACATATTTTACTAGCTGTGCCCGCGACTTCGTCCGCGTGGAGTAGTGACTTTCGGCAGCATTCTTAATTTTTTAGGCTTTTTTTTTTTGCAAAATAAAAAGGTGTTGTGGGATTAATACACGTGATTCTGCCACATAAAGTTGCCATGGGATTTTTTTCTAAACGAACACCTGCAACTAAAAGCGTCTGAGCCTTATTTATAATGACAAATCAGTGGGAGTTAAAGGAAAACGGGGAATCGAAACGTTTTCTCCTTTTGCCGTTCCAGTCATCATTAAAATATTTATAGTGCCGCATCCCAGATGTGCAATTTGTAGCTGTGTACAATTCTGGATTATTCATTATTGGATTACTGGAACACCAACTTGCTGCCACTCATAAGAATCCTAAGAAATTGAAAAACTCTATAGGGTATGATGTAACTAGCTCAGTGTCCATAATATTGCCTATTGATAGACATTCGACATCAGCTCCCAAAACATCAAACATAATTTATTATATAGTTAGCTATCTCATTAGTCGGCGCTGAAATCAACCTTTCACACAGCCATTCCCGATTGCCAATTTTTAATTTGAAGATCAAGATAGACACCCATTTCTTCTCAGGTCAAATTTTTTTTCGACAATCACCCCGCAGTGAAAGAACTTTAATCGATCCATTAGTCTTAAGGTTCCCGTTTACGGTGTCGATCCCGTAGAAATATAGGGACTATTGAGCCCATGTTCTTCCTCTTCCTAGGCTATCTCTGAATAAATTTAAATTCCATTCAAATTGGATCAGTGGTCTGGGCGTGAGATGAACAGACAGAGTTAATTTTTGATTTGTAATATTAGTACCTAAAGATGTCCATCTCCGGGTTCTAGACTATCTCTGTACCAAAAGTCATATAAATCGGTTCGATTGTTTAGAGTTTAGACACACAAAGTCAAATTCGGATTTATAATGTTACTAAAGTCTTCCATTCCCGTGGGAATATGAAGGCCGTTTCCGAAGGATGACTAAAGGTTTATATTACTCGGGAATATTGTAGTATTCTAACGGTGGACATTTTTTGAAATGGGTGCTGTATTTTTCAAGTTCCCGTTCCCATGGGATTACAGGGATAAAACATATTGCATAACATAATATATGTCCATCCTCAGGTTCTAGACTGCCTCTGTACCAAAATTCATATAAATAGGTTCAATAGTTTGGGCGACTAATGGTAACAAAGATAAATACACAAACAGATCTAACTTCGGACTTATAATATTAGTAAAGACTCCCGTTCCCGTGGAAACATGGTGAATGTTCTCGTAAGGAATATGGTGATGAGTAAAAGTTTATGTTACTCGGGGATTATGGAGCATTCCAACGGTGGAAAAATTTTTGAAATCGGTGTTGTAGTTTCTAAGTTCCCTAATTCGTTCCCGTTCCCGTGGGAATATAGGGATAAATTATATAGCCTATATCTTTCCTTAGGTTCTGAACAATCTTTGTACAAAAATTCATTTTAATCTGTTCATTAGTTTGAGCGGGAGATGTTAACATAGAAAGGTGAACAGACAGGGCTACTTTCACACTTATTGGGCCATATATGCATAAAGGCTAGTAAATGCCTTTACTGGCAAATTTCTATAGTATATACTAATTCTCGTATGCATAAAACCATAGTAAATACTGCGAAAAAGTATCTACTAGGTAACAAAGTATTTACTGGTTTCGGATGAATTAAACCAGTAAATACTTTAATCGATATGCATAAAAAATATTTTGTTCAAGTATACCTATACTGCAATTTTTCAAGCTTTTAAAAACCAACTGAACATTTGCTAGTAAATACTTTTTTGTGTAAAATGTCCATTTTAGTCGGCAGTTTTATATCGAAGCATTCGGTTGACTTTATTAATTTTAAATAGCCCGTTTTTTACGTGTAATCGCTGAAAAAAATTATAAGGAGCGAAGAGATCCCAGAAATAACAATTTCAAAGTGCTTTCCTGCTTTGAAAAGGAAAACGTGGAGTGGCTAGGCCAGTACTTTACCGATAAGAAAATTTATTTAAAATTTAATGGAAGCAAGAAAATTTTATGTGGATGAATTAAAGTTTATGTTACTCTGGGATAGTGAAGCATTCTATCGGTGGAAAAATTTTTGAAATCGGTGTTGTAGTTTCTAAGTTCCCGTATACGTTCCCGTTCCCGTGGGAATATAGGGATAAAATATATAGCCTATGTCCTTCTTTAGGTTCTAGACTATCTCTGTACAAAATTTCATTTAAATCAATTCAGTAGTCTGAGCAGGAGACGGTAACATAGAAAACCGGACAGACCGAGTGACTTTCACATTTATAATATTACTAGCTGACCCGCCCGGCGTTGCTCAGGCCCTACGTCAATAGAATTAAGTAAGTTTAGTTAAGTAGTTTCCAAGTTTCCATTCTAGTGGGATAATAGGGATGAAATATAGTTTATGTAACTCAGGAACAGTTAAGCACTCTAACGATGACATAGTTTTTGGAATCGGCCCAGTACTGTAAAAGTGAAATATGCATTGAAATCGGTAGTAGGTGGTTTTTTTAATCCCGTTCCTGTTCCTGTGGGAAGATGGCGATGAAATATTCTTCAGATTACTCAGGGACAATGAACCACTCTAACGGTGAAAGAATTTTTGTAGTACTTTCCAGTTTCTTGGTTATTTCGCCATTACTGTTTCCGTTCCCGAAAGAATATGGGAAGGAAATAGTCTTTAATACTCAGGAGCAATGAATCATTCAAACATTGAAAAATTTTCGGGATTTGGTCCAATATTTTCCAAGTTTCCGCTAATGTTGTTGTTCCCGTTCCGATGCTGAAGCTTGTGACACTTGTTGAGTACATCAAAGTGTTAGCATCTGCACCACTCAACATGGTCACAGAGACCACCAAGTGGTTTTGCAATACCCTCATTTGGTCAAAATTAAAATTTTCTTCGAGTCCTTATTACTTTACTCATTTCTTCTTAACAACAAAATAACCAAAAAACTTCGACTTCATTTCGAACCCTATATCCATTCAAGATCCTTATCTCTACCAAAGGCCTAGAAGACGCTGTCATTGCTTAGGTCAAAGTGTATAGTATCACTTTAAATCAGTTCGTTTTGTTTAGCGAATGTAAATAAAGTTCAATATGCGGTCATTTCATATGAAAAAATAGTTTGGATTATTGTAAAAGTAACACTTTTAACTAAAAAAATTTTAAATCTTTATTCCTACCAAATGAAAATCAAAAGAGTTCTCAAAAACAAACAATCCAATAATCTAACTATATATTTGTTATTTCATTAGCTGAGCCGCCTGGCGTTGCTCGGGCCTGTAGTTTTAAGGCTCCCGTGCTCATTCCTGTTTCTGTTGCCGTGGGATTATAGGGATGAAATCTACGCTAAGTTACTGAGGGATTATGTGGCATCCCAGTGCCGAAAGAATTTCTGAAATCTAGTTTTTAGGTTTCCGTTCCCAGACCCGTTCCTGTCGGAATCTTCCGTTACCGTGGAAATATGTGAAATATAAGCCTAATTCACTGATGGATAATATAACATCCTAGAACCTAGAGTTGAAAGAATTTTTGAAATCGGTCAAGTAACTTTAAGGTTCCCGTACTTGTTCCCGTTTCTGTTCCGGTGGGATTAAAGGGATGAAATAAGATCTAAATTACTAATTGAGGGGGATAATGTAGCAATCCTAATGCAGGAAGTGGAACGGTTATAGAAATCTGTCAAGTAGCTTCTAAGTTTCCTTTCCCAAACCCGTTCCTGTTGGAATATCCGCGAAATTTTTTGTAATTCCGTTCCTGAGGGAATATGGGGAACAAAACTTGAGAGGAACCATTTATAAGTCATTGTGACTGAGGGATAATGTAACATCCCAGAATTGAAAGAATTTTTGAAATCGGTCAAGTAAGCATAAGCTTCGGTTCTCATTCCCGTTTCTGTTCCCGTGGGATTATAGGGATAAAATATAGTCTAGGTTACTCATGGAGGGGGATAATGTAGCACTCATAGTGCCGAAAGAATTTTAGAAATCTGTTTCGTAGTTTCTAAGTTTCCGTTTCCAACACCGTTCCTGTGGGAATATGGGGATTAAGCCTTGACAGGGACCATTTATAAGTCATTGTCACTGAGGGATAATATAACATCCTAGAGTTGAAAGAATTTTAAAAATCGGTCAAATAACTTTAAGGTTCCCGTTCTCGTTCCCGTTTCTGTTATCGTGGGATTAAAGGGATGAAATACAGTCTAAATTACTAATGAAGGGGGATAATGTAGCTATCCTAATGCAGGAAATGTTATAGAAATCTGTCCAGTAGTTTCTAAGTCTCCATTCCCCAACCCGTTCCTGTCGGAATATGGGGATCAGCCCTTGACAGGAATCATTCATAAGTCTATGTCACTGAGGTATGAATGTAACATCCAAGAATTGAAAGAATTTTTTAAATCGGTCAAGTAACTTAAAGGTTTCGATAATCGCTCCCGTTTCTGTTCCCGTGGGTTTATAGGGATGAAATATAATCGAAATTACTGATGGAGGGGGATAATGTAGCACCCCTAATGCTCGAATCTTTTTAGAAACCTGCCTAGTAGTTTTTAGGTTTCCGTTCCCAAACCCGTTCCTGTGGGAATATCAATTTTTAAATTTCTTATGTCATAAAAACCTTCTCCTGACAATAACAAACACAACAAAAAAAGAATTGGTCAAATTGGTCCAGGCGTTGTTGAGTTATGCGCTTACCAACACATTTTGCGATTCATTTTTATATATAAGAAGACTAGCTGCCCTGTCAAACGTTGTTTTGCCTGTAAATTATTTCTAGTTTCTAGATAAATTCTAGTGTACACAAAATGGAACTTACTTATTATAAGTGTATTAAGTATTAGTATATGCGTCATGCGTGAAATAGGCGTGGAGCGCTCTAAACGATAAGGCAATATAAAAATAACAAACACCAAACAATATTATTTTTAGGTTACTATAATTTATTTCCTAAAACTTCATATCACATAATTAATCTTTTAAAGATAGTATGAACAACATTTTTCGTTAGTCCATCTTTAGCGAGCACAAACAAACTTGATGGTTTACCCACTCGAGAGCATGCTACGTACAATTGTCCGTGAGAAACATGGTGTTTAAATCTTAGCCACAAATAGGCATCGTTTGGCCTTGGGATTTGTTAATCGTTTTTGCAAATGCCAGTTCCCTGGCAACAACTGTTGAATCTTCAAATTTAAACTGTCGACGTCTGCATTTTTTGCTGCTGAAATAGTTGTTTCAGCAAGCCACTCATGATTTATGTACTGTTTGTGTACATCGGGAAATATTTGTTTAATGAGAGTATTTTGCGAATCAGCGATTGTGCAAAAATCGGTCGGTAATTTAACGGATCCAGTTTCATCTATAGCAACTTGGGGGTTATTTTAAATATTTAGTGGCAGCTAAAATACTGAATGAGCTGTTCTGCCTCCATCCAATAAAGTTGCCGCAATGCCCGATGATGAAACGGCCAATGCGATGCCATAATTTGATCGTTTTTCAGCAAGAATTAGTGAAATAAGGAATTATTTGCCAGTTCCACCCGGTGCATCCAAAAAGAAGAACCCACCTTGTCCTGCTGAAACTGCGAGTGAAATGCGGCCAATGTGGGACATTGCTAGTAATGCCTGCCATTTCTACAGTGTTGTACTGCAGTTCACGATTCATTTCAGTGTTAATTAAATCAGATGCTGGTCGATTTGGCGAATTCATACCGAAATGAGTGAGTGATAACTTGGTAATGACAATGCAAAGATCCTCAATAACAATCAATGCTTCATTGTACATAGCGTCACTGAATGTTATCGTTAGATTGTTGCACAGTGTACGATGTTGATACAATACATCATCAGTCATGATTATCCCACAATATGTTTGCTCGAGCTGGGAACCATGTAGTCAACACTATAGCAAAAAGTATTGCTATAGTGTTTTTTTTTTTTGTGTACAGTTCAATGTAGCTTCAAGCAAGCATACGCTCCCACTGGTTATCGTCTTTCAGCAAGCCGAGTGCAAGGCATGCATCTTTATTAGGGTGCTTTTTTTTAACAATTTTTTGTTTTTCACTCCCATCCCGAAATTTTTTGGAAAATACCTAAAAAAAAATTCCCTAAAAATTTGAGCCCTTAATATTAACATTTAGTACTCGACCAAGGCATGCAAAGAATTCCCATATAAAATACACGTAAACTTAAACTATTTTTCTTAAAAATTCTACAGTTCAGAGGCATTTTATGGTACAGTCTAGGACATTAGTGGGTTTTCTTTAGAATTGAATGTTCTACAAAAGTGCTCATTGCGATGAAGTCCTAACTCACACCGGCGAGGTATTACGGGTCACCAAACCCAATTTTTTCGTAAATTTTTTGTTTTTTGCCCCTATCTCGTAAATGATAATAATAATAAAAAAAAAAAATTGCGCTTGCTGCGTTTCGTGCAGATGATGACGATCATTTTTGTTTATCATTCACCTTTAAACTTAAAGTATGAACGTACATATAAATATGCATACATACATATGTATTTATGTTTATGTATTCTTATCTACTTTTATAGATATCCAATTGAAAATCTTTTCTTCGAAAACTGATAATGATAATGTTTTGGAAAATCTCAACGCCATTTTATTTTAACATCTTTGCATATGTTTCCAAATTATAAATATTATTTATAATTCTTTTTTAAGAAATCTCAATCTTTATTTTAACTAAATGTAAATTAAAATGTTCTTACTCACGTGGTTATCATGCGCGAAGTGCAGAATTAACATTTGCTTGTAACCACAAGAAGGTACAACACTAAAAGTACCAAATTGGCAACCATGAATATACTTGTTCAAATTTCTTGCAACTGTAAAATTAGTTACTTAAAAAAAAAAAAAACAAGACGATAAAAAAAGGTTCAGTTAAATAGCCTTGAACTAAAAAGCCCATCCAAAATATGCGCATAACATTTTGTTTTTGCTCGAAACACCTGCAAAAAATATGGTCAAACGACACTTTGAAAATGTGTCAAATGACCATATTCTAATATATGGCCATTTGTCACTTTGAAAAGCGTCATTTGGCCATTTGGCTAAATGACACAAAAAAATATGGTAAAATGACACATTGCCAAAGGGACAAATGGCCATATGGCCATGTGACACAATTGAAGAGTGTCAAATGGCCATATTTTGAAATATGGCCATATGGCACATGGCCAAATGTCATGGCACCGATATGATTTCAGAATTTATTTTTAAGCAAATTAAATTGATAAATTTAATATGACTGTAAAATCTAATACTTATATAACATTCTCGTGTCACAATGTAAATTAAATAAACAATGTTAAGGGTAGATGGCTCTTATCACTTGGAGGTAAGGAAAATAATTAGTAGCCGATTCTCAGACCTACTGAATACGCATATAAAATTTGGTAAAAATCGGTAAAACCGTTTCGGAGGAGTACAGTAACTAGTATTGTGACAGGACAGCGAAATTTTGTATACTTACTAGCTGACCCGTCAAACGTTGTTTTGCCTATAAATTATTTCTAGTTTCTAGAACAATTTTAGTGTAGACAAAAAGGAACTTACTTATTGTAAGTGTATAAGTATTAGAGTGGTCCTTAAAGTGGTTAGGTCGGAATTTCAATGAGTGTACCCCTTCACAAATGTTGCAAATAAATAAAAAATTGTTCCCAACATTCTACCTACTTTTTTTTTTAGGAATTTTTCCAATTTTGAAAAACAAAATTGCGAAACAAAATTATTCGAAAATTACGAAAAAAATTAAATTTTTCAGACTGCCATATTTGTTTTGCCATTTTGTTTGGGGTGCACTCATTAAAATTCCGACCTAACCACTTTAAGGACCACTCTTATAAGTATATGGTATATGCGTGAAATGGGCGTGGAGCGCTAAGGGAATATAAGGGCCAGTTGCTCAATCGAATCATAAATTAAAGTTCTACATAAAGTTCTACTTTAGTATGGGGATTTTATGTAGAACTTAAGAATTCCGGAACGTCTCATACAAAAATGAAAACTTTATGTAGAACTTAAATTTATGATTCGATTGAGCAACTGGCCCTAAAAATAACAAACGCTAAACAATATTATTTTTAAGTTACTATAGTTTATTTTTTTAAGTTCCATATCACATAATTAATCTTTAAAAGCTATAGTATGAACAATATTTTTCGTTAGCCCATCTTTAGCGAGCACAAACAAACTTGATGGTTTACCCACTCGAGAGCATGCTACGTACAATTGACCGTGTGAAAAACATGGTGTACCTACTTAAATCTAAGCCAAATAGGCATCATTTGGCCTTGGGATTTGTTAATTGTCATGCAAATGCCAATCTGAGCGGAAACTGAATTCGTTTGAATTGAATTGGCACATCTGTTGGTATGATAGGAATCCGTGGTTTTAGTATCTTTTCACCTTTGAACTTGCCATTTAAAATGCTGGCTTCGATAACGTTTTTCATCAATTTTCGAATTACTAATCGCGTACCGTTGCACAGCCGTGGCGGGTCTAAATTGCAAACTGTATCAATTGATTTGTATGATACCAAGTTCCCTGGCAACAACTTTTGAATCTTCAAATTTTAATTGTCAACGTCTGCATTTTTTGCTGCTGAAATAGTTGTTTCAGCAAGCCACTCATGATTAATATACTGTTTGTGTACATCGGGAAATATTTGTTAAATGAGAGTATTTTGCGAATCAGCCATTGTGCAGAAATCGGTCGTTAATTTTACGGATCCAGTTTCATCTATAGCAACTTTTCCATCACCGATATCTAAAAGTTGTTTTGAGAATGTTTCAGCGGATGGATATTGAAGCATTTGAACGCACATGTTTACTTTCAGCTGTACTTTTTCAACATGACGCCACAACACAGAAGATTTTAAGCAAGCGTTGATATCATCAGCGTATGTTGAACGTGGAATGACGGGAAGTGTTTGTCTGAAATGACCTGAAAGCACCAACAGAGTACCGCCAAATAGTTTGTCGTTGTTTTTAAAATATCTTTCAATGTCCTGTTTAACGCCTCAATTGAATGTTTGTGTGCCATAGTACATTCATCCCAGATGATAATTTTACACTGTTTTAGCACGGTGGCCATGGACGATTGTTTTTTAATGTAACACACTGCGTGGGGGTTATTTTAAATATTAAGTGGCAGCTTAAATACTGAATGAGCTGTTCTGCCTCCATCCAATAAAGTTGCCGCAATGCCCGATGATGCAACGGCCAATGCGATGCCATATTTTGATCGTATTACAGCAAGAATTAGTGAAATAAGGAATGCTTTGCCAGTTCCACCCGGTGCATCCAAAAAGGAGAACTCACCTTGTTCTGTTAAAACTGTGAGTAAAATGTGGTCAATGTGGGACATTGCGAGTAACAATCGCTGCCATTTCTACAGTGTTGTACTGCAGTTCACGATTCATTTCAGTGTTAATTAAATCAGATGCAGGTCGAGTGAGTGATAACTTGGTAATGACAATGCAAAGATAGTCAATAGCAATCAATGCTTCATTGTACATAGCGTCGCTGAATGTTATCGTTAGATCGTTGCACAGTGTACGATGTTGATGCAATATATCGTCAGTCAAAAAATCTTTGTAATTATCCCACAATATATTTGCTCGAGCTGGGAAACATGTAGTCAACACTATAGCAAAAAGTAGATGAATTTGTATTGCTCTACAGTTCAATGCAGCTTCACGCAAGCATACGATCCCACTGGTTATCGTCTTCCAGCAAGCCGAGTGCAAGGCATGCATCTTTATATGTTGGATACTGTTGCCCATTCACTTTATGTATATCTTGAAATGATAATGGGCCAGTAACATTAACCAGCAACAGTCGAAGATAAAAGCACTCAGTGTGTCTTTGACTGACTGTAAATAATCGCCCCAAAGCATTCGATTTAAATAAATTGAGACATGCATCAACTGGTGAGCCTTGCTTTGCAGGGCATCCATTTTTTTGTTTGAGCCCATGTGAAATAGCGTGGTACTTGTGAATAGAGTAATGTTCTTGCAAAGGCACCAAAATCATCCTTACTATTACACAATTCAAAAAATGCAGTGAGTGTAGTTTTAGGTGGATATTATTTCAGAATTTATTTTTAAGTCAATTAAATTGATAAATATGACATTTACACTGAAACTGTAAAATCTAATATATAAAATTCTCGTGTCACAGTGTAAATTAAAGAAACAATGTTAAGGATAGATGGCTCTTATCACTTGGAGGTATGGAAAACAATTATCTACTTATACCTAGCCGATTCTCAGACCTACTGAATAAGCATATAAAATTTGGTAAAAAAGGTAAAGCGGAGGAGTACGGTAACTAACATTGTGACAGTGAAATTTTATATATATATAAGGATATAAGGATTTAGGATTTAGGATTAAAGATATTATCCGGTTTAAACGTCAACTCTTGAAAGAACTTTCTCCAGTTTTAAGAGAATAAAAACAATACAAAAGCATGGCCAACGAAGTGAGATTCTAAAAAATACATCCATTAAAATGACAGTGTGAAGAAAAGATTTGAATGTTTACTTATTTGTTCGTTTGAATGGTTAGCTATTCATCGCGAAATACCTATAACAGCAGGCGAGTTTATAAGTGTTTTATCTGAAAAGAACAAAAAAATCTACTTTATTGTGTGATTTATTTTTTAAATTAATAGGTATTATTAACTTATTAGATCAATATTTGTTTTAGTTTATATTCAAACAAATGCGTTCATATTAGGTAACTTCAAAAAATATAATATCTTATGGCATACATTCAGTGAAGTCTTGTTATTTGCTTTGGTTTATAATTATTAAAACTTCAAAAAAAAAAAAAAAAAAAAATAAGCGAACTAGAAATAGGTATCCCTTACATTGCAAAAAGCTATCTCCGCCATTGGTACCTAGTTAATTGAGAAAAATATGAAAAGTGTTTTAAGGTTAAGAATTTAGCTAATCCTTCCTTTAATGTGTAATAATTAGGTAGGGTTTGAATTCTTAAAACAATTCATAGATAAATAGGTATTTGACATAGGTACCTACCTAAGTTACGTCGGTAGGTAGAAATATTTTCAGTCTACTTTCCAGATAGGTACCTAGGTAGGTATATACCTAATAAGAAAACGTTTTCTTCTTTGCAAAACTACAAACACCTAACTAATTTTCTTAAGTAGCAAGTACCTAGGTAAGTACTTACATATGTGTAGGTAGATATTTGCTTTTCATAGCGAGGTAGGTTCCCTACTCACCAGGAAATAAACTGGCCTGCGAGTTTTCTGTCTACTTTTCTGCAATAAATGTCCACCTGCTTGCATGGAAGTTATACCTATTTAGTATTTGCACTAACAGATAGGATATGAAATTGAAAAAAAAAAAAAAAAAAAAAAAAAAAAAAAAAAAATGAAATCCAGGAATATAGGTAGGTACCTAGCTACTGATTTCTGTTGTTAAAAATTATTTTCGCATTGAATAAAATCATTTATAGGTACCTACAATACTATGATTGAGTCTGATTTTCTGGTTTTCAATTTAAGTCAAATTTACCTCTACGCTTTTCTCTAAAGCAAAAACAACGGCAGGCCTACTTTCCCACCAGGTTTTGAAAATTTTATGACTAATGTTTCGCCCAACAATTAAACTGTTAGATACCTACTTGTATACCTATCGCAAGCACAAAGATACGAACCCTTCTATGTTTGTAGGAACCTATGGAATAGGTATTATAAATTTAGGCAGCTAATGCACTCAATTGAGATCCCTTTTGAATAGTAAAAGTAATCCAAAAACATAATATTATCCTTCCCCTCTCTTTTTCTTCAAATGCTGAATGGGAGTTATATTTTCTTAATTTTTTTTTCTACAGGAAAAAACGAATTCCAGAGCGAATAAAAAATGTAACAGAAACAGCAGTCATATGTGTGTGGAAAGGGAAAAACAGCAAGCTAAATACTTGACTAGGCTGCAACTGCATGAAAGAAACGCTGGCGAATTCTACTTCTTGCTGCGAAGGAGAAATTCGCCTCAAAGGCAGTTACATTTCAGTATACTGCAAACCAGAAAGCTTGAAAACCCCCACTTACCAACTATTGTGTGTATATGATAGCAGTGGTACTACGTTTCTTGTTTCCCCGGTTGCTAGGTTTGGGAGATGTATATAATGAAGGAACGCTTATTTACGTATACAACTGCCACCCCATCTGAAATTAAAAATACACTCTCACGTACAATATGTACGCAAATCAGTGAAGAAAACGAATGAATTCTGATGAGCTCTTCTAACGACCACATAGAGTAACAAACTCTTACATACATTCGGATACAACCATTTAAGCAACCACCAATACGTTTCGTCTTTTTTATACTTAATTCTACTTTCCGGGTAAGATTAATGGATAAGAACTACAAGTAGGAGAACCTCAGAATATAAATACGCATAGGCAAAGTGAACATAAGGAAAGAGAGGGAGATAGTAAGTTGTCCCCGCTCTACCAAAAAAAGTGGTCGCTAGGCCAATAAGGTGAGTTTCTTCTTATGATGTCATCGGAAGAGGACACAGAGTGCTTTGGGTTGTATGATAAGTTACTTATAAATACAAATATTTCTAAAAAAGGTTTTGTTGGCGCTGGCAATAACTCTTTGATTTTAAGCAACAGTAACAGCAATAGTAGTAGTAGTAGTAATATTAGTAATTGTAGTGGTGTACGAAACAATAAGCACAATCGGAAACGGATAGAGGCAGGAAAGCCAAGAAACAGTTACTCGTCAATTCCAAACTTTAGTTCACGTCCGAATTCTTTCACGAGCAGTGCGTCTGCCGGGAGTGGTGGTTTATACGGGACAATTTTAAATCAATCGCAATCTGCGCATTTCGTTGGCGGTTTATTCGGTCCGAACGGCTTCGGTTCAGCTAAAATGTTAAATGAAATATTCGGCCGGCAAATGAAACAAGCACAAGATGCTACAAGTGGTTTGCCAACATCCTTGGTAGAAAATGCAATGTTGGCAACTGCAATGGAGTCTGCAACAAGTGTGGATTTATTAAGTGCTAGTTTTAAAGCTAGTTTTAACTCTTCAAAGCTTTTCAATAACAACTGTATTGCAAATATTGGAAGTGGTGTTAACGTTAATAGTGCCGGAAGTGTGATGAATAATAATAACAACAATGACTGTACATATTCAAATTCAACCCCTCTGCATATAACAGGAAATCAAAGGACTAGCTGTGATCAAGCAGGCGAAGGTGGTTCAACTTCGCCACAGCAACATATACTTTCGAACCATCAACAACCACAACAACAGCTACAACAACAAAATGATTTAGCTCATCATATGTTAAGGAATATTCTGCAAGGCAAAAAAGATTTGATGGCGCTCGACCAGGAGTTGAGATCCGTAATAAGCCATCATAATAATAGTTCAAATTTAAGCCCCCACAATGATGGTGGTGGTAGTGATAGTGTTGTGTTTCAGGAAATCAATTTCAATAGCAAAAATAATAATATAAATACCACTCCAACAACTACACAAAATAATAACAATGACAGTTGCAATAGGAACCTAAGTAATGGCTGTTCAACTGCGGTGGAAGTGAGTAGCAACACTAAATCAAGTTTGAATAACAGTAACATTGTTTTAAAAAGTAGTGTGAGTGTACTGATGAATGCTTTAGGAGGCTGTGCTGAAGTTAAGATCAAATGTGAACCTATCGCCTCTACGGCACCACAAAGTAATATGGCAAACAGCAATTGTATCGAATACTCTGGTTCGAATAATTTATCTGAGAGTGGTGGCTGTGAAAGTAAAAACAGTACTGAGCGAAAAAAGTATTCAAACGAGCTAATTGCAAATGTTGACAATGTAGCATCTGAAAGTCATGGAGAACTTCTTTCTTCTGAAGTGCATCAAGCTCAGTTAGACCAACAGTCGGACAGTCATTCTGCCATAAGTAATATTGTTGCTAAAAAGGAAGCCGATGATCTGCTTGAGGATGAGCTGCTAGTTTTGAGTTCAAGATCTGACTTAGGATCACTTGGATCTCCTAGTAACTCAGAAATAAATGATACCATCTTGGACAGCGCAAAAGACGATCTAGAGGAAGAACTAACCAAAGATCCTTCATCAACGACAAATGAAAATGTTGGAGGACTTAATCCCGTTGTTTCAGATGTTAAGCGAGCGCGAGTGGAAAATATTGTCTCTTCAATGCAATCGAGTCCGTCCTCACATCATCAATCTAACCTACAAGTCAACGGTTGTAAGAAACGCAAGCTATACCAACCGCAACAGCATGCAATGGAACGATATGCAGCTGCGGCTGCAGGATTGAACTTTGGGCTTAACATTCAGAGTTTAATGCTAGAAGAAGAAGAAGAAGAGGATGAATTGGAGTCACCGCAAATTCAACAAAAACGTGTTGAAAAAAACGCTCTGAAGTCGCAGCTTCGTTCTATGCAAGAGCAATTAGCTGAAATGCAGCAAAAGTATGTGCAATTATGTTCACGAATGGAACAAGAGTCCGAATGCCTAGAAAATGACGAAGCAAGTGATAGCATAGACCAGGATGAAAATCAGGGTGATATATCCCCGACTTTGTCACTAATAAATTCAACGCACATAAAAAACCACCCAGAATCAATTTCTACATCCCCAACTTTGTGTGCAACAAAACAAAACAAGAGCTTTCCCATAAAAACGACAGTAACAAATGCGCCACATATGTTGACACAAATGATGGGAAAAATGATGAGTTCGAATCTTCATAGATCAACTGGTGAACACTCTCATTTTCAGCAAACGTTTAACCAATCAAGTTCATTGTTTCATAATGTACCTCAAGCTTCCGGTGATCATACAAATGCAAACATGACACACCCAGCCATCAGTAACGCTACAGCTATTTATTTGGGTCAACAATTCTTATTAGAACAAGAAGTTCGAATAGCAAAAGAAGTCACAGAAAAAAACGAAAGACATCAACAAAAACACCAACAGCTAAAACACCACGAGAATCATGTACGATTAGAACAAGAACACCAACAACAACAAGAGTCTCACACTCGACAAAAAGAGCACCAGCAACAACGCCATCAACATCCGCAACGACAGCAGCAAACCAATGACATGCAACAATCTGAATCTCAAAGCAATGCCTTACTTACAAGCCAGTCACACACATCGCAACCTTTAAGGGCACAACATTCGCAGCAGATGCACGCAATCCCATCAACTCAATCTTCGATTAAATCTGAGATTTCTGAAAAATTTAACATGCTTAGATCACATTCCTCTTCAACGGTGCGAATGTCTGGTTCCGATCTGGAAGGCCTGGCTGATGTACTTAAGTCTGAAATAACGACGTCTCTATCGGCTTTAGTGGACACAATAGTAACACGATTTGTCCACCATCGTCGGCTCTTCAACAAACAATCGCAATCAGTTGCAGCTGCTGCGGACCAGTTAAATAAAGACCTTTTGATGGCGTCACAGATCCTTGACAGAAAATCGCCTAGGACAAAAGTATCGGACCAGTCTTCGTCAAGCACAATTACCGCATCGTTAGTAAAATCTTCACCTAACATTCCAGTTAGCAGTCAATCAGGTAATACCATCCTTTTAAATTCAAATAACAAACAAACAAATCCCACAAACAGTAGTCTTTGCAATAGTAGTTCTGCTAGTAATAGTCAAACAGCAATTGCCCAACTTGCAAATCATTCAAATGCCAATAGGAATAGTTGTAGTAATAATCGTATTGTTGGGCCTAGAATAAACGGTAGCAACATGGCATTCGCATCACCATCTGGGAGTGGTATGCCGATGCAACATTCCTCTGACATGAATGGTACTCTCAATCAGTCAGATGATATGAATAGTAATAATTTACAATCACCTCACGTTAGACCTTCGCCGTCAGCGGCTTTATTTCAGACACCAAAGACACCTCAAAGTATGAACCCTGTGGCAGCAGCTGCGCTCTACAATTCAATAAGTGGCTTGGGAGGAAGTGGTAGTGGACCACATACATCTCAAATTAACCCTTTCTGTATGCCTGAACCTAGAGACCAAAATAATGAGCAAAATGAAGCACTAAGCCTTGTTGTAACACCGAAGAAAAAACGCCATAAAGTCACCGATACTCGTATTACACCTCGGACTGTCAGTAGACTATTGGCACAAGATGGTGTTGTTGGACCCTCAAGCGTTCATACTTCAACGATAGAGGCAAACAACGCGCCTAACAACAGTGCTCAACAAAGCAAATATCAAAACCCGGCACCGGCTAGCAGCAGTAATTTAGGTGTTGTGCCTACTAGTACGACTCCATCGCAAAGCCCATCACCACGCCCAAACCAATACCATCCGCCACCACCACCACCGCCCATGATGCCAGTTTCTCTCCCCACTTCGGTAGCGATTCCAAACCCTTCTTTGCACGAGTCCCAAGTGTTTTCACCCTACAGTCCGTTCTTTAATTCTCACCACTGTCCCCACGGGCCACACGTAGGCTCTCGTGTACCACCTACCGCCGCACAAATGCATCACATGAAAATGTCGTCGAGCCCTCCTGGCATTGGTGGGATAATAGATACCAGAGACTCACCTCCACTTCCACATCCACCTACGATGCTTCATCCTGCTCTGCTTGCTGCTGCTCATCACGGAAATTCACCTGATTACAGTGCGCATTTGCGGGCAGCAATTGATGCCCAAGATCGAAGTTCTGATTGCAACTCAGCAGATATGCAGTTTGACGGAATTCAGCCCACTATATCCTTTTTGAAGCAGCAAATGATGTAAGTATAACACAAGTATGCGTTTCTATAATCACATAATATTTATTATTGCATTAATATTCGTTATTATGTTAAAATGGTTTTCCAAAATGCCGACTTTAGTTCAGATCCATTATTATGAAAGTAGAATACCATATACCCACCCAGCTGTAAGATTTTCAAGTCGCAAAATATTATGAATGTTTTGTCGATGCTTACCGACTTCTATATAAAGATCAAACCAAACAGACAAATATATTATAGAGAAAAAGGACTTAAGGAAGGTAAAACTCTGCTATATCCCGAAACTATTTTTTCAAATTTAAAAGAATAAGACGCTGAACTTACAGTATTAAGTTACATGGGGGACCAAAAATCTTATGGCTAATGAAAACTGTATTGTCACATTAGGTTTGTTCGTTGAAGCCCTAGGGTTGCCCTGGGGTCGCCACAAAGCGTTTTGTTGAGAAACCTAAAGTCGCCCTGAATGTCAAACTGTGTGTTTTTTGACCCTTATGGTTGACATGGGTTTGCCCTCAACTCGCCCTTGGTTTTTGCTGTGGTGACTTGAGGGCTGTCAAATGGCATGTGTTTTATTCAAATGACAGGGATGTATGGTGATTTTGTTGCTAAGCTTTTTTTGAGGACTGGAAAACCCAGGTTTTTTTGACAACTCAAAGAGTTTTCGAGGAAACCTGTGTCAACCCTGGGTAAAGTTCAACGAACGAACCTATTAATATGGAATTTTTGACGTACCTATTATAGTTTCATTCGAACATTTTCTAAAGCTAAATACTTAGGATGTTATCAACTTTACTTCTTCGCTTTTCTTACTAGAACAAAAACTGTTTATATCTAAAGTACAGATTTCGGAACTTGTGGAGGAAAATTCGACCATAAACAGGAACTTTTACACTAAGAGTATTTTCTTAAATAAATCAATGAAACATAGACCAGTTGACAGCATTTTTGCACATAAATTGTACATACCTTATTTTTTAAAAAAAACAACAAGTAAAATAAATGCAAACTCAGAACTTGCAATGGATATATACATGATGTTTTGTATAAGACGCACGCACGGAAAGGTTGGGCCAAGAGAAGCAAAAAATTATATGGGAAAGGTGGGGTTTATCTCCACCCGCTAAGGCGGGTGGGGCAGTTTTATAGAAAATTTAAAAGTTATTTTTTTAACTACTAAGAATCATTAGTGAATATCTTTTGAGTAATTATGTCTCAAAATCGAAATTTTGAAAGAAATTTTTCTTCAAATAAGTTTTTTCAAAATATTGCCTTATTAAGAATCTGTTTTTTGAACGCAGTTCCCTATGATATATGTACGTTTTTTCTAAGAAAAATGTCATTAAAAATCTATGTATTTTGTGTACGTAGATACAGGCAAAAATCAATTCCATTACAAATACAAAAAAAAAAATCCTTCGAAAAAGAAAAATGATTTTTCGAAATTTTCCGACAGAATTTTTTGCTGTAAAACAATAACAATGATTAAAAATAATCCATATGAGAATATCGAAGTATTTAGTCATTTACTGTTATTGTTATTTATTGATTTATATTTATTTATTTATTTATTTATTAATTTACTATTTAATTATTTATATATTTATTTATTTATTTATTAATTTATTATTTATTTATTTTAATATTTACTTATTTATTTATTTATTCATTCATTTATTTATTTATTTCTTAATTTATTTACTTATTTATTTATTTATTTATTTATTTAATTTAAAGCAATAGCTAGTCATTTTTTTTATCTCTCTAAATTGAAATGGAAGTTTTTCGATCGTAGTTTCTTCCAACAACTGAGAGTAACAACTGGCCTTGTGTAGACTCAAAACGCTCGAAGAGTTTGTTAGCCCTGAACCGCCTGTATCTAGGTTCTACCATAGTCCATAGGTGTTCTTACGGGACACTGTCTAATAGGGAGACACGCCAAAAGACTTGGTGTGTTTTCCAATGATTTCTACAGAAGCTGCATGGACGAGGAGGAAGAAGAAACCGTTCAACACCTTCTTTGCTCATGCCCTGCACTACTTCATAGGAGGAAAACTCATATCGGTGAATTCTTCTTCGATGATACTAGCGACTTAGCTTACATAGACCCTAAAAGTCTTTCGAAATACATTAAAAGTTCCGCGTGGTTCGACTAGCAGGTGATGAACCGGCTAGTCCCGTAATGGAAGATTAATAAGTGATCAACTCGTTAATCTTACATCGGGTTTCTGAGAGCAGTAGGTGATTAACTTGCTGATCTCTGTGGTATCACAATGGGCCCTTGCGGCCTAAGTGTGTCAGGCAATGTACTCATTGGCTGACAGCCACTTCTACCTAACCTAACCTTCTTCCAACAAAATATCTCCCTTTTCTAATAGTAAACCTATACATTGTAAAATAAAGATAATATTTCAGTAGAAAGATCATATGAATCAAATCTCTGTATTATATATTATGTGCGGTGGCAAACCTTTTGCGTAAAATTTATACGAAATAAAGAAATATCTATCTATCCATATGAGAAGTTTTTAAGGCTGAAACACATTGTTTTCTGAATGCAAGCGTCTAGAGTACGTTTGGATAAGAGTCTACGTTAAAACGCAAGAGTTGAAAATTTAATATCACATGTAGATACGAAAAATTGTACTCTTGTCATAGAATTAAAATTTATTCAATATTTGGCAATTGTATCCTTACTTTAAGAAGTAGTAGTACTGACAAATTTGCAATCAATAAGTTGCTTACACCTATCTTCAGTTCTCATGACGACAGAAATCTTGTCAAAAGCGTTTCTGCCGCTGCAGCAACTGCAAAATCGTTTTTACTTGATTTTGAATTAACTCAAATAACATTAACACCGAAAATAATAATAATAGAACTTAATTGAAGCCGGATATGGCCGTTCATTCAAGTAAGACGTTTTTTTGAAAATTGAGGGTGTTTCGGAAAAGGGGGTACAAGTCAACTCTTTTCACCATATACTTTTTGGCATAAAGTGAACGTGAAATCCACCAAATTTGCCGTCAGCCGGTTCAACATGTACAACTTTTGGCTGCTGATAGCGGCTACTAATACAAAAAATACTGGCAGGGTGCAAATATTTACTGATAGATTTTTGCCACAATTTGAATGTTGGGTAAACGGTAGTCTCAAAATTACACGTAATCTTGTAAATATTATGTCGGCAAATGTTGATGAATCCGTGTCAATCAGTAGATACACAGACGAAAGTCATATATACTTGAAAATTTATGATGCAGTGAGAATGATTTTTTTATATTGGCCGGCAACAAATATTGAAAAATACACCAAAAAAGAATTTTCAAATGTGGAAACGCACTGCTGGCTTGAGGCAGCAGCCAGCCAGATACCAGACTGCAGATGACTGACGACATATGGCAAATGGCTGGTGACTGATCACAAATTACAAGCATTAGATGACAAAATTTTTCAGATTTTATTTTATTAACACAAAAAAAAGAAAATCAGTTTCCCGAGCACAAAATCTCTGGCGTTAATTTTGACACAAATAAACCTTTTATGGCAAAACTCTTTTCACAACTGACTGGTTCTACGGCAGATCATCTTTCATTCATTGTACAAAGATTGGATGCCGCTGTTTGCATATATGTCACCATGTCGTTTACAATACAATAAGGATGCAACCAACACCTCTTCTTGATTTCGATTGCCATGACTCATGACTAACTACTGGTGACAATAGTGTGCCTCTGGTGCCTCTACTTTCTTATCTTCAAAATCTTCTTACGGTCGAAATAGAATAAATAAAAACCATAAATTTTTTTTGTACAAGCGAAGCCTTTGACAGTGAGAACTTGAATGAGAAAAAAAATCAAGAATTTGATTTAGATTCAAGTGCAAAGGGTTGATTTTGATTTAAAACCAGAAAATCACAACCAAAACTTGCCAATGGCTAAATTAAGTTCTGAATTTGCTGGAGCAGTTTTAGGCTTTTCAATGGAAAAACGAATTTGTTTTATTTTAATTACAGGGGTGTTATTGAGAAAATAATGATTTTCGTTCAGTTTGCTGACTTTTCATCCTAAACTAATTAGAGCATTGACTATTTAAAGAAAAAATGCCCCTTAGTAAATCAAAAATTTACAAACCAAGTAATTTTTATAAAAATTAACACTCCTGTTAAGCAGCGGGAGATAGACCCCATCCTATATGATTTTTGCCCTGTCTTTAACCATCCTATCCATCTTATGCAAAACACCCTATAGGTATAAAAAATGGGCGTAGAGAGGATTTATTACAATGTGTGGTACATTTATGAATCAATTTCGATTAACTCTGATTTCAATATTTAAAAACTCATTTTCGATTTAATATTAGCCATTTTGCGAAAAAACTCTTCATATTCTGAAAACTTTAGACATGTGACTACTGACTAGAGCTTTTTTATACAGTTTGGTGAAATCCAGTTTAATATGGAATGCCGACACTAATATAGTTCTAGGATCGACAGTTACTTCGCTTTTGATGTTGCATCTTCACACATTGTACTCCGTAAGCGTAGGCCAATGTTTTTGGACGTAGTAAACGGCATCATGTATACTATTTAATAGGCAAAGATGACAGGAGTATCTAATATGTCACTATAATTTTCTTAAAAAGAAAATATCTATTTTCGATTTAGAATCGCTTTTTCTTATAAGCATTTGTTCATAAGTATGTACAGTTGCGGTCAAAATAATAGTAGTGTGAGTAAAAGCATGGCACAGATTGGTATTTTTCCACTTTGCATTGCGTTGATAGTGAAAACCCGTTACACTTTAATTGTTTTAAGGGGTGGAAAAGGATCTCGTTAATATGTAAGGAGACCTCCAAACACCGAATATAATCCACACTTTACACTCATAATGGTATGGGCATGTTTTTTCTTCTACGGAGTTGGACCCATAATGCGGATTGAAGGCATTATGGATCAGCATCTCTATGTTAGGATAATGCAGGAAGTAATGCTACCGTATACTGAAGTTGAATGCTACCGTAAATGAAGTTGCTTCTTGCTGAAATGGGTCTTTCAGCAAGAAGCAATGGTTCCAGGAAAGTAAAGTAGATGTGATGGAGTGGCCCGCACAGTCTTCGGACTTTAATCAAATTGCAAACGCCATTGGAGCGCTGTAAAAAAAATATGCTTCTAGATGTAAACCAAGCAACAACACAGTCCTTTGCGAAGCGTTACAGCAATCATGGAGCTCGATAAGCACAGGAAGGTGTGGAAACCTGATAAACTCTATTTCACGTCTTTGTACTGCTGTTATAGCTAACAAGGGACATGCAACTAAATACTAATTAAAGGTACGAACACTCAGCCACATATTGTAATAAAAATTTTGACCTAATTTTTATTTCGTAACATTTCAAGGTAGATTTTCCTATCACTACTATTTTTTTGACCGCTGAATTTCAACATCTGTTCAATAAACTTGCAACTATCGGATAGTAATATTAAACTTATGTTTTTTTTTTTTGTAAATAAGAGCTTAAAACCCCACTTTGAAAACCACGTTATTGGTTTCTTAAACTAGAATTGACGGATAAGTTTTTTTCAATTTTGTTGTTTCTTAAGCTCTATACTACTATTATTTTGACCGCAGCTGTACGTACGTATGTATGTGTAATAGAAACATTCAATATTTTGGGCAAAACATTTTTTTGGTCGATAAATTTTTTGTACGACCTAATATTTGAATTGGAAGCAGTTTAAGTTAGGTATCAAACAAGTAAATTTTTTATCAGTAAGCATTATACTTATGCAAAGCAAGTTCAATAAACAATAAAAAAAATCTAACAAAAACTTTTTTACAGAAAATCAGATTCCTTGACTCCACTACACTCATCAACATTAACGCCGATGCACCTTCGAAAGGCGAAACTGATGTTTTTCTGGGTTCGATATCCTAGCTCAGCAGTTCTAAAAATGTATTTTCCAGACATAAAATTCAATAAGAACAACACAGCACAATTGGTCAAATGGTTCTCGAACTTTCGGTAAGCTTTACTTCGTTAATACTTATATTTACCAACCTAATATAAATAGGTAGGTATCTAGCGGTTCAGATCGGACAATAAGGTACCTAAATATACATATATATTTTCTAAATTAATCTACTCAATATTTGCTAGTGAAGGATATTTAATAAAGATCTGAGAATTCGATTGAGACAATGGCTAAATGCTTTTGAAGCAGAAATAGTTTTAAATTTGAAGAACGTATTGATGGGTTTAATTTGTTTTAAGTTTTTATAATAAAAAGTAGGAACATAGCTACTTAGGATTCTAGGTTAAGAAATTTTTGTGAATAAACAAAACGATCTAATTTTAAACAACTGATATGCCTACATATATATTTTCTTTCTGGTAGGTACTAAATGTGACCCTTCGCTGCAAACACAGAAACACACAGTATCACGTTTCTTTATAATTTGCTTCCAGGTGGTACCCCAGGTAGTCATCCTTACGAATTCTTAATAGAGAGTTGGCAGATGTTAGGCTTTACCTACCTTCCAAAAATTTCAACACTAGCTCATTCGCACAAAAGCGGTTCAAAATAAAAAGGGGAATTATGAAGTAAAAAAGGTTTATTGCTGTGTGTGATCCTTTCTTGTTGAGAATATTCGTTTGCCTTATTTCTGTGATACCTACCCGTACTTGCGTTTTGGTTTGCTCAATACAATCTACCCCTAAAATTACAATACGTTTGTTGGTATGTAGGTATGTACCTACTTCCTTTCTTTAACGTAAGAACAAATCGAACTATTTTTTTTTTTAACATTCGCATCGGTAATCTAAGTCACATTTGAAAGAAAATTTAATACAAATTTACTGTCATGGGTATCTACCCTACCTACCTACATTGACTTAAGTCGTTCCAGCTGTTTGACTTTATTAATTGGAGATGTTAAGAAAAAAATTTTTAATGGTCTTAAGGACTATTCACATGAGCACGACCAACGAACGACGAATTAATGAAGAAATGAGACTTACTATCATAAATTCCTCACGAATCTTTAAGGAAACGATGGAAATATAGTTCATACCTACCTTATTATTTTTAGGTGGATAGACTCTTATTTTTGTGCCTAAAATTAAAAAAATAGAGAAAAAGTATTTATTCGTTACGAGTAAACATCTATAGGACTATTCACATGAGCACGACCAACGAACGACGAATAAATCGAGAAATGAGATTTTAAGTACCTTACTAGCATAAATTCCTCACGATTTTTTTTGGAAACGATGGAAAAATAGTTCATACTTGTTTTTAGGTGGATAAACTTTTATTTTTGTGCCTAAAATTTAAAAAATTGAGAAAAAAAGTTTATTCGTTACGAATAAACATCTAGTAGGTACGAACTGTCAGACTTTATTCTCGTTCCACATACAATCCACACTCCAACGAATAAATTTTTCGCGCGTGCTTAACCTCAAAATCATTCCCCATTTTTGTTTTGCATGTAAATTGTGTTCGTTATTCGTGACGAATGTAAAACACTTATGTGAATTAAATGTCAAAATTAACGAATATTCGTTCATTCGTCGTTCGTTGTTCGTTCTCAAGTGAATAATACTTATTAAGTACGAACTGTCAGACTTTATTCTCGTTCCACACACAATCCACACTTCAACGAATAAATTTTTCGTGCGTGTTTAACCTCAAAATAGTTCTCCATTTTTGTTTTGGATGTTAATTGTGTTCCTTATTCGTGACGAATGTAAAACACAAATGTGAATGAAATGTCAAAATTAACGAATATTCGTTCATTCGTCGTTCGTTGGTTGGTTAATATAGGTACTTTAGAGATGAGGGCGGCCGTGGTGCAGTGGTAGAGTGTTCAGTAGATAGGCCGGACGCGTGGGTTCGAATCCCGCTCTGAGCATCTACTTTTCTTTCAGCCTCCCAGTTTCGTATGGACGCCGCCCTTGAGGTTATATGTGAAATAACTAGCACCTTATTTCCAACTAGGTACTGCAACACAGAAAAAAGCGAAGGCTGCTGCCCTGGTAGTACAATGGACCGGTAATTAGGTCTCAGTTCTCCAGATTAGCATACAAGCCTCCTCTTTTTTCATTAAAAAAAAATTTCTAATGTGAGATTTTGCATACCTAGGGTACCTAATGCTCATCCTGAAACTAGTGAATATTATTTCATTCAATATGTTTTTTGCTTTTTCTCCTGTGTTAAAAGGCTCTAACATAGTACTCTAACACAATAGAGAAAAAATGTATACCTACCTCTGTAGTTCTGACTTCTGAGACAGATTATATCTAAGTGTAAAAAAATGTACTTTGATTGTTAAATGCAACAAATTTATTGCCTTGTGCCTAACGTTTCAATAAAATTGTTTAAAAAGCATTCAAGCATTCTTGAAAATACCATCGACATACCTTAGTGAACAACCAGAGGAAAGTGCTCAAAACCGCTAAAGCTTTTAATAGAGACTGCAGATGGCGACACCAGCGTGATGCTTTATAGTTTTTATATACAATGAGTCATTGTATATATAGATAAAGAATTGCTTCCATTTATAATCACAATTGCGGATGATCTCAATGTATGTAATTCTGACTGGCTTCGACATTTTGGCCAGAAAATACCCGAAAATAGCTTGTTCAAATTCTCGCTAAATTAAATAATTTGGCATTGCTTACTAACGAGCCTATTCGGGTTCAAAATATTGATGGCCACTCTCTTTACCTATTTCTCACTTTTCATCCCGAAATTTATAGGCAGTATCAACTCGTCCAGGCAATTCGAAAAATTGGTTAAAACAAAAGATAAACATCTCATCTAGGTATATCTATAAAGTTTGCTTAGAATATCCTTCGAAAGATGTCCAGATAGACGGTGTCTCAGACACCGTGTCTGTTAAGCAGTTGGACAAGCCTTAGCCAACTTCGTATTTATAAATACATTCCATCAATTGTCTAAATTAGACTTCAAATACTCACACCCATACCTGGGCTCTGTCATCTTTGAATGAAAAACTAAATGGTAACGTTCATGATGTATCCGTGCAGTACCATTGTTTGTGTTTTGATATACGAGTACAGCAACTAAAAGGCTTTGAAAGAGTGTTGCGTAAGACTTGAACTAGACAAAGAAAAACAGCTGAGTGTTACAGATTTTCCAAGTCTTATAAAATGATCAAATTTGTGTACATAATTTATAAATTAAAATTTTTGAAATTAGTATTTTTGCACCTCTAATTACTTATTTTTTCCATCTTATCACTCTCAACAGTGTTTTATAATATATTGTCAACAAAATTGTTTTTTGCTGCATCAAATGTCACTTAAGCCATAGTTTAGACAACCAATTTCGGGGTCTAAAATTAGACATTCCTTAAACAGCGGTTAAAAGTGTTTATAAACATGATTTGAACTTAGACAATGTTCTAAGAACTGTCCAAAGTTAGACACACTTTGGAATGGTATTATAAATACAACTGAAAGTCTCTGAACGAACTGTGAGAAAGCTACCTGAGAGGGCTTGACTGTCAAGTCCGTCCCCAAAAAAAGCTCGAATCGATCTTCCTTACAGTTGCCTTCTAATTGCAATGATGTCCAATGTCATGTAAACGTTAATAAATCGACAGTACGGCTTCAGTACCAAAAGGTCCACTGGTGATTTTCTTACCAAAAAGTGAAACCAATCTTTCATGTGCGCGCTTATAAATATATGCATATATATTTTTTACTTAGGTGGACTCTACTGTTCGGGGTGAGCCTGAGCATTAACCAACATCTTACGTCAAAAATTTCGATTTCGGGCGAGCTCTCTCCGTTTTACTCTCTAAGTCGGTTGAGGTCTTCTTCCACTTGATTGTTCCGCCTTAAACGAGGTCTTCCACAGACGAGGTCTTCTATATTTTTCCGTGTTTAGGTATAGCGGATCTTAAGGAGACGAAGTCCTGTACTACCGCGAAGTTTTGTAACATGTCTTTATGACGTTTTGTCCAATACATCGATGCTTGTTGTCCTTGTTTGATGACAACATATACCTCGTTTTCAGGCCCGCCGCTAGGGGTTTGAACGCCCGTGAGCAATTCCCATTATGTCACCCCCGTTTAACTATGTCTACCTTACACGATCTAGGTTAAAAAACTAGGTTAAGGATGTGAAAAAAATAAGAAATACTTTACAACGAAAAACTATTCGTTTACTTAATTTACAGTAATTGTACCTTTCTTGCATTTATGTTGGCGAAATCTGTTATAAATTTTTTTGTGTCTAAGCTATCTAATATCTCATGTGCAATTGAAACTATGGCTAAATTACTTAGTCTGGTGCATTGTTGATCTCAAATAGTTTTTTTTATAATTTTTAACTTTGAAAAGGACCTTTCACCAGATGCAACTGAAACCGGCAACGTAAGTAATATTCTTAGTGCTATTGCTGTATTCGGAAATGTTGACATTAAATCATTTGCAAAAATATATTGCAATAGGGTGTGTGGATCATTTGACTGGTGCTCAGTAAAATGCAACTTTAAAGCATTGATTTCATTAAACAAATCTATACCGTCGATATCTGTGTCACTATTTGAACTGTCTTTTAGCTTCAAATTCAAATCTTTGCAATGTTTCATTAAATCATCTTTGGAGAAACTAAATAAGTTATTATTGGTGAAAAAATACGTCGGTAAAAGTTTCCAACTCCTCGAATTTATCATTATCAGACATTAAATCATTTGCAAAAATATATTGCAATAGGGTGTGTGGATCATTTGACTGGTGTTCAGTAAAATGCAACTTTAAAGCATTGATTTCATTAAACAAATCTATACCGTCAATATCTGTGTCACTATTTGAACTGTCTTTTAGCTTCAAATTCAAATCTTTGCAATGTTTCATTAAATCATCTTTGGAGTAACTAAATAAGTTATTATTGGTGAAAAAATACGTCGGTAAAAGTTTCCAACTCCTCGAATTTATCATTATCAGACATTAAATCATTTGCAAAAATATATTGCAATAGGGTGTGTGGATCATTTGACTGGTGTTCAGTAAAATGCAACTTTAAAGCATTGATTTCATTAAACAAATCTATACCGTCAATATCTGTGTCACTATTTGAACTGTCTTTTAGCTTCAAATTCAAATCTTTGCAATGTTTCATTAAATCATCTTTGGAGTAACTAAAAAAGTTATTATTGGTGAAAAAATACGTCGGTAAAAGTTTCCAACTCCTCGAATTTATCCTTTAAAGAAGTTAACGTTTGATCTAGGATTTTTAAAAAACCTCTACTTTGTATTTGGTTTTGGGGTCAAGTAAAACTTCGTCACTCTGCTCATATTGAAATTGAGTTGGTTTTCTTCGTGGACGAACTGTGTCTATAGGCGGAAAATCTGTTTCTACATTAAGGTCCCGAGCCACATTGGTATAGCTTCTTCAACAGTCAGTACATATGTCAATGCCTTTCATACATAAATTTAAGCTAATACTGCTTTGATTTCTTATTATTGCTACCTTTTCGTGTTTTGTAGGTAATTGTTCTCTGGCAATGATGATGAGAATAAAAACAATAATAGCATAACATCCCAGCTTAGTGAATGTTCCGATTTCAATACTCTAGTATCCTCGTTGAAAAAGGAAGCGAACGAACACACAAGAACTTGGTCATTCTAGTTTTGAGCTTGAGTATTGAAAGAAAACTTTTAAATTATTGTGATTATTTTGAATTGATAAATTTTTGTTCGATTGTACGAATCTTATGAACTTTAAAATAGTTTTAAGTTTTATTTTAGCTTAAGCATACCTCTTTGACACAGTTCTAATCGGAAACTATTAATTTAACTCAATGTTTCTAACACATAGTTTGTTTGAAATAAAATACCTACAATAAAAAGTTATGATAACTGTCGTGCTTGAAAAAACTCCCCTGTTCTTACTGAGTCTACTTTGATCAAACGAACATTTGTTGATCTGACATATTAAACGAAAAGAATACTTAAAAAGTGGAATGCGAAAATGAAAATCAAAATTTTTCACAAAAAGTTTTAAAGATTACAAAACGCTTTCAAAATCCAAAAAGTCAGCCAGACGTGGCCTTAGTGGTGGAAGCTGTACTCAAAGTGGTAGTAGTGTGATTTTGTGTAAAGTCAATGGTGGAAGCTGTACTTAAAGTAGTAGAGGTGAATTTCGTTAAATGTATGCGTAAATCAGCTTGTAGGCAGTTTCAATGTGTGTGTGAAGTTGGGCATCTATTTAATTTCTTATCTCTGGCATAGAGCATAACACGACCATAAACAACATGTCGACTTTCTTCCGGCAGCCTCGGGCACGAGCACACCTTACCAACAACTGTTACTTGTTGCATCTTTGTTCTCTTGAATTTCAATAGATGGCACTGTTTAATGCAAAAGAAAATAATTGCGCGCTTGGCAGTATTGGGTTTCCCAATGCCTTATTTCAATAAAAAAAAAATAATAATAACTACGCGCCGCTTCATATTTCTTTTGGTTGGATATTTTTTTTTAGTATTGTGATGTGACAATGTCTGAATTTTGGTCGTTGATTGCTTGATTTGCCGCCCCCTGGATGCGCCGCCCGCGTGCATTGCACGCCTTGCACGCCCGCTTACGGCGGGCCTGCTCGTTTTACCCTCAAAGCCATCGAACCCATTTTTTCCACTTCTACGTTGCTCGCAGAAGCACCTATACGTCACGCTTCTGTCTTCCCATTACGTCAATATCGTCTGCGTAAGCGAGTAGTCTAGTTGTACAGACAGTTGGAAAATTGTTCCTTTGGTGTTGACCTTTGAGTTTTGTACCATCTATTCAAGTATGATGTTGAAAAATCGCATGACAGTTTATCGCCTTGCCTTAAGCCGTTTTCCACATCAAAGGTCTCGGTGAGTTCTTTACCGACCTTGACGGAGCAGCGTAAATTCTCCAAGGTCATCCGGTATAACCGTAAAAGTTTTGCAGGGATATCGAAACTAGACATGGCTCTGTACAGCTCGTTTCTGTAAATACTGTCATACGCGGCCTTGCAATCGATAAAAAGATGGTGTATATCGATATTATATTCTCGAATTTTTTCCAATATCTGCCGTTATGTGAAAATTTGGTCTATTGTGTACTTTTCTGGTCCCAAACCACACTTAGTGAAGTAACTCCAATACATACATTAATTTAAGAGGTGTAGTAAGCTTAAAGTTGTTATTAAAAGAATTAAAGTCTGCGTAAGTCGTTTTAGTGTCTATCATGACTCTTTAGAGACATTTTTTTCATTTCTAAGTTCTTCGAACATTATCTAGCTCATAAAGTCAAGACTCAAGTAGATCGAAAATTTAAGGTCGAACGGTGTTCTTTTCGAAAATATTAGGGGTGCCATGAGGCAGCCTCAAAAGATCGAAAAACCTTAACTATTAGCATAAAATAATAAAAAGTCTACAAAAGATAAGAAAAATAAGTGTTCCATGCTGGATTTCTTTGAAATCAAAAATTCTTAGTACGATTTATGTACGTCAACACCATGTGGAAAAATGCTACTCCACCTGTATGCTCCTTATGAGTGCGAACAGCTTTGGTTCACAGGAGATGTCACTCCTTCATCTGAAAAAGATACCACTTTTATTGAAGAAGTTAATGAGAAGATTTTTGTTTGCTTTCTGACTACGAAAACTGGTTCCAACTCAAAACAAAGCTGCATAAGTACAGCAATACAACATACCTATTGTAATTTCAGAACTAGCAAGATTCTTTTTCGTTTATAAATTAAATTAATGTATATAATTCAATAATAGCCGCGATTATTGGGAATTTTTATATTCACTTCACTAAGGCGCTCAATAAAACTTACACAACTTTATTCCATAAACGCCATTTACCAGCCATCCCTGTTGTTCACTTCTGCAATGTTATGTCAGGTGCGTTTTAATTTTGGTGGGGGCGAAACCTCCATTTATTGGGCTTAATACAAGCTATTAACTTACAAACTAAGAAACTGAATAGCTCAGACTTACTAACTAGTTGGAGGGCTTAGGAGACGAAGTGTTAGGCAGGGAGTACTCATATTGAAGTCAAAACAAGAGGAGTCGAAGTTGACATTCCTCAGCATTCGGGAGATGGGTTCATTGGAGCCGTAAGAGGTTCGATGGGTGGGAAGATAGAAGAGACGGGGATTCCGGGTGTTACGAGGGTAAGTATTTAGAAAAATGGATTCGTTAAGGGGTGGACAGTCAATGGTACCTGTGAGGATTCGGTGAATGAAGAGAACGTCAAATATTTCTCTTCGATCTTTCAGCGTATTTAGGTTTAGGAGTTTGATTCGGTCTTGATAAGGAGGTAATATAAGGGGATTACTCCAATTAAGACCTCAAAGAGCAAATCGGAGGAAACGGCGTTGTATGCTCTCAATTCTGGCAATGTGCACTTGTTGGAAAGGCGACCAGACTTGACAAGCGTATTCAAGAAGTGGACGAACAAATGAAATGTAAAGGGATCGGGTTACGTAAGGGTCTGCAAATTCTTTCGACCATCGTTTCACGAAGCCAAGTGCTGAATTTGCCTTAAGGATTATATCGTCGATATGCTTGAGGAAATTCAGCTCACGGTCGCCAATAATCCCAAGGTCCCGGATCACCTCCACGGTGGAAATGATTTGACCGTTAAGAAGATAGAGACGGGGAGGAGATTAGATGCGTTTACGTGAGAAGGTTATTAATTGGCACTTGGAAACATTTAGCTCCAGACATTTTTTGGAGCACCATATTGAAAAATTGTCGAGGTAATGTTGGAGGTGGGAAGAGTCTACAGAAGAAGAAATGATCCGGTAAAACTTAGTATCGTCCGCAAAGAGAGAGAGATAGAGGAGTGTTTGGTGATCATTTCAATGTCGTTAATACTGAGAATGAAGAGGAGAGGGCCTAAATGGCTGCCTTGGGGAACACCGGATGTAGCTAGAAAGCGGCTGGATAAAGCGGATCTGAATCGAACGTTGTAAAAACGGGTTTCTAAATAAGAAGAAATCCATCTCAACAGAATGGGTTCAAAGTTTAAAAAGAATAAGTTAGTGAGAGATTTTATCGAAAGCTTTACTAAAGTCAGTTGAAATTACATCGAATCCTTTCCATTCTACAAAGCTGAGAGGGAAAATGAGACAAAGTCAACGAGGTTTGTTGTTGTTGACCTGCCTTTGAGGAACCCGTGCTGTCTAGGGGAAATCAGAGATTTGCAACGAAAACTTAAGTATTCATACAATATTTTTCGAAAATTTTTGGGTATATATGCGATAGTTTAGCGATGGGACGATAATTTTTCACGTCGCACTTAGGACCTTTTTTATGTATAAGGGTTATAAACGCCGTTTTCCAACCTTGGGGAAAAACTCCAAGGGATACGGACAAGCGAAAGATTTTTGAGAGGGGTAGGGAAAGAGTGGCGAAGCATTTCAGAAGAAATATAGTATATCGGGGCCAGGAATATACTCATCATTTAGATGATTTAACTTTTCTTCAATTTGATTGGAGTCAAAGAAACATGGAAGGAATGGATCAAAAGAAAAATTCGTCAAAAACGAGAAATAATCCGAATCAGGAACAAAAGAATCATCCCTGAAAGACTGTTTGAAGTAATCTGCGAAATAGTTTGCTACGGCGAGTGCATCGGATGAGGTTTCGTTATTGAAGGAAAGGGAGGGAGGGTACCCGTCAGATTTTCTTTTTGAAACAAATTTTTGTTGACAAATTTATAAAAAGACTTAGGGTCATTTATAATGTTAGATTTCATTTCGATAAAATAACGTTGGTAAAGGGTGTTGAAAAGCTCACAGGAGTGTAGATAAGAGCCAAGTAAGCTGAACAGTCAGTAGGAGATCGAGTACGAAGGAAGATTGTCCACAATTTGTTCCTTTTATTTCTTAGAGTACGGAGCCTATGGTTATACCACGGAAGGGAAGTAGAAGGAGTTTTAAGTCTTGAAAGGTGAACGAAGAGGGATATAGCTTTATGTATTTCTCTGTAGAACGCGCATATGGCATCTTCTACAGCTAGATTATCAAAATTAAAGTGAGTCCTACTGAGGTAATCATTAATTTTGCGGAAGTTCGCTTTGTGGAAATCGTATGAAGCTGGAGGTACGGGCGGGTTGGATGGTTTTGAATACTGGAGAAAAAATGAAAGATGGAGAAGAGGGTGTAGGTTATCTATGGTTGAAAGAAGCAGGGGTGAAAGTGAGATTGAAGAATTAATGGGATCTGTTGTTAATACAAGGTCAAGCTGCCTACCCATGTAGTTTGAAATTCCACTTACTTGGCAGAGGCAAGAATCTGCAAGGCGATCAACGAACAGACATTCTTTGGCAGAGATGGGACAAGGAGCAATGTAAAACGATTGGTCATCTGACAAAGTCCAGTTCAGATACGGCAGGTTGAAGTCACCGAAAATAAGGATCTCATCATGGGGTTCGCATAAATCTGAAATGTCGTCAATTGTTTTAATTGCAAACTCATAAGATTCGAGAGGTTGCGCTGGTAAAAAATAAAAGCAGATAATGTAAAGCGATTTATGGGGTAGTGTAATAATGTTATTTTATTGAGAATCTTATAGCTTGTGCAGTAATGAGTCTCATTAAAACGCTGTACTCACTAATACAAATTTATTTTATAAACATCATTTACCTGCCATCCCTGTTGGTCACTTTTGAACACCGACTTATTTTTGTTCCTTGTCCTTGTTCACTAATTGTTGTAGTTTACCCATGTGCGATGTTTTGCGATCTTTTGCAGACCTGTATATATACAGATTCCCAATAAAAGAAGGCTGTTATTAAAACTATTTTTCAATGGAATGACTTGCTTTAATCTATGTTTATAAATGTGGGTGTATGTTTGTTTGTTTGTCCGGTATAGACTTAGGTTAAATAATGCTCTGTCCAGAGTTCCTGTCAAAGTTTGGTTCGCATATTCCTACGAGAAAGGGATTGGGAATGGAGTCGTAGAAACTATTGGGCAGATTTCAAAAATTCTTTCAGAATAAGAGTGCAACATCATCCTTCAGTAACAAAGACTATTTTTATCTCCTTATTCCCACGGGAACGTAAGAACGAAAACTGGTGCCTTAAACTACGGACCCGAAAAACGCCGGGCTCCTCAACTAGTAATCTAATACAAAATTGGATATATGCTTGTTTTTGCTCATCTGTAAAAAATAAAGAAATTCTATGTTTATTAGGCATTTTCTGAAAAAAAATTACCTTCATGTGAAAACTTTGCTGGAAAATTTGAACCTATTTAAAATTGAAAATCAGACAACCCTCAAGACTATAGAAACCCAATTTAAGTTTAAACGATGTTTATTCTCAAAAAATTGAGTCTCAAATTTGGTTGGTATCATCAGTATTGACAGAGAAATCGAATTCAACACAGGTCCAGTGTACACGAAAGTTAACCTTTTTTAAAATTGTCAAAAATGATGTCAAAGTTGAGAAACGGACTTTACTGTAAAACATTTTTTTTCTAAGAATATGACGAAGAATCATATCCCAAAGTATGTAACACAAATTACGGGACACCCTGTATAATGAAAAAAAAAAAAAAATTACTCTGATAATTTTTTTCAGTGAGTAAGGATAATGCAAAGAGATCGGTCAGTAGAGGAACACCGCAAGGCGGAGTCCTATCCCCCCTTCTATGGAATATAGTCGTCAATGAACTTCTAGTTGACTTAGAAGCTGAGGGATTCAAAGTGATTGCATATGCAGATGACGTCTCCATTGCGGTGTCCGGTAAACATGCTCACGTCCTTACGGACCTGATGCAGACCGCTCTAAATAAACTTGTAAAATGGGCGGGAAAATGTGATCTAGGGGTCAACCCTCAGAAAACTGAACTCGTTCTCTTCACCAGGAAATATAAAATTCCTCAACTAATAACTCCAAAAATAAATGGAATCTCACTTGTACTTTCAAACGAAGCCAAATATCTAGGCGGTTTACTAGTGTCGAGAACTTGAATTTATTATTTGCTTCTTTTTACTTGCTATTTTTATTCACAATGTCTTGCATTTGTGGTCTTAAAGTAGAGCGAAATGCCGCAAAAATTCAATGTAATAATTGCAATAATCATTTTCATTTAAAATGCGTTAATTTACAACCAAGTGACAAAGACTACATGATAAAAAATCGTTTAGAATTTCGTTGTCCATTGTGTACCAAAAAACGACGAGAGTCATTACGCATTTCCCCAACGCAAAACAGTAACTCTCACTCACACACATCACCTAAGTACGGATCTCAAAATAATTTAAAACAACAAAAACGTCATCTGGATAAAACACCGTCACCGCATCAACCTTCACCCCAAACACCGCCACCAAAAGGGTCATCATCATCTTCATCAGAGCAAGATTCATATAACAAGCATCAACAACAATGTTGCCACTTTACTGCAATTGCAATAGATCTACTGCATTTTTTTCCTTAAATGATTCTACTGCCTTAAAAAAATATCTACTGCGCTTTTGGTAAAAGACGTCTCCCAGAATGAGAAGCTTAAAATAAAACAAAATAGTAAAAAGGTACACTAAGTTACGTTTTTGTATGAATTAAAACACTTCATTTAATATCAATTTGGTTTCGATATCGGAGCGCAGTTTTCACAAAATTGATAAGAGTAGACCAGTCTCAACCGTTCAGTATTTAAAGAACTTCATCCGTTTCGTAGTTCGAATTTTTCAAGTTTAGTTTGCTTTATATCTCCACGATCTTTTAAATTGCACAAGCTGCAGATTATGGTCAGATTGGAGCGGTGGGGTATGTAATTTAATGGCCTCTAGCTTTAAGAAATTGTTGAGATTTTGTCTGCATCCACATTATCTTCGAAGTAATTTATCGTGCTAAAGTCATGCTCCAGTTTTGAGTAATACATATGTATATTCTGTATATTGATGATTGTGCTTGTTCAATAAAGGCTTTATGCATTTTTTAAATTGTAAAGCACTTCTTTGTATTGTTTTATACTATAACTCCCGTAAAATTAAGAGGACACAGCTCATCCTACATCCACCGCTAGTTCCTTCCATTTTTCAAAGCATGCTGTAACCGACCTTGCTGTAGCATCAAAGATTTGGTATTTCGCTCGGAGTCCTATATTTTTATCCTTCATACATGCTGAGCAGGTTGTGTTTATGCCAATTTTCGCAGTTATTAATTTTTCTATTAATTTTTCTGCAAAGTGAAGTTTCATATTATTTTGTGGAGTTAGTATAACACCAAGTTACTTATAATTATCGACTACTTCTACAACTTCCCTCTCCCGTTTCCAGATGTAGTTTCCATTCCTCTGTCTCTTTCCTCTACCAAAAATCATTATTTGGGACTTACTTTGGTTTGTTGTAAGTTTCCACAATTTGCAAAACTCATCTAGCTTATTTATCATCATCTGAAAATTTATAGGAGTATCAGCTAACAGAACTAAGTCATCAGCGTACATCAAAACTTTGATTTTAGTTCCACTTATTTCGATCCCTCCATTAAGACAGGAGACAGTATCATTTATGTAGATGGAGAAAAGGAGAGTACTTAAGACGCATCCTTGCCTCAATAATGAAGTGGTATTGTGGTTGCGAAACTTTCTGATATTTTGACGCCATTCCAGACCTTTGCAGTACAGTTATGGTATATTTTCTTCAATGTTTTCAGCATTTTAAAAGGAAGTCCCAATGAAGCCACTTTATAAAACATTGATTTTACTTGAATATTTATAAATGAATTTCTTTGAAAAAAAAAATCTACTGCATAAAAATGTAATCTACTGCACTTTTTTTGTAAATCTACTTCGGAAATTTTTTCAAACAGTGGCAACGCTTTCAACAACAGCATCGTCTCTCTGATCATGCGCAGTCATCTCCGCTTCTTCTATCGTCATCGTCATTCGTCACCATCTCAATCACAATCAGCCTCTGCATTGTCCACTGATAGCAGCAACTCTATGCATATCACGCTTGAAGTTGTGCATAAAGAAATTATGTCTTTAAGTAAAGAAATAATTTCTCTGAAGGAGATCAATTGCAACATGCTCTCACATATAAACATACTTGAAGAAGACAAGCGCTGCTTGACTAAAAAGGTAGATATGCTTCAGCATAAAGTAAATTTTTTAGAGCAAAGAGCATTTAATAAATGCATTGACATTGTGGGTATGCAAAATGTCAACAAAGAAAGTGTTTTGACCTCTACTTTGAAGCTATTTGGAGCTATAAAAGAAAGCATCACTGCCGATGACATTAAACACTGTTATGTTAAAACTATTAAAAGGAAGGTCACTACAAATAACAACAATAACAACATCTCAGCCTCGTCAACAACAACAAAAGCATATGATATCGTTTGCGTCAAGTTTAAAACAAAGGAATGTAAGCAGAAACTTATTGATAGTAAGAAAAAAAAGCATCTAACACCTAGTTTTCTTGGTAAACAACTTGGCATGAAAAACATTTTTATTAAAATTTTCCCGGACAATTTAAAAACAGCTGAGGTCATTCCCGTTTTCAAAAAAGGTGACAAAAAATGTGTTGAAAATTATAGACCAATATCTCTTTTATCAGTGTTTTCAAAAATCTTTGAAAAAATTATAAAAATTAGAATGTTAAGCTTTCTGGAAAAAACTTCTTTTTTTAGCTCCAAACAGTTCGGTTTTAGAGTTGGTAAATCAACTGAAGATGCGCTTTTAGAACACTGCTGTTACATATTTGAAAGCTTAGATAAGAAAAGGTATACAGCTTCTTTATACATTGATATTACAAAAGCCTTTGACACAGTAGATCATGTTATATTATTAAGAAAATTAGAAAAAGCGGGATTCAGAGGCTTCATGCTTGATTGGTTTTCATCTTACCTAAGTAATAGAAAACAAATGGTGAAAATAGGTGATACCTTCAGTACAACCAATTATATCAACATAGGTGTTCCTCAAGGATCAGTTCTTGGGCCGATTCTATTTCTAATATACACTAACTCAATTTTTAGTCTTAATTTGAAAGGAAAAGTATGTGGATTTGCCGATGACATAACTTGTGTTTACTCTAGTCTTACGATTTTAGAACTGATTGCAGATATTAATCATGACTTGGAGTTATTCAGACATTGGTTTGGTATTCATAAACTTGTTGTTAGTCCTAAAACAAAAGTTATGTTTTTCAAAAATTGGGAAATAAAGTCGAATTTCTTTTTCGACCTTATTACCAATTATGGGAAATAAGGTCGAAAATCATTGTGGCACTAAATTTGGCGAAAACAGCGTTCGACTTTATTTCTCAGTTGAATTCGACTTTATTTCTTTGATTAATATTTTGCGATCATTGTTTATAAAGGCTTTTACTTTTGATAGAAACAGAGGAACAGTAGATTTAGTAGTTCTGAGGAACATTGGATTTAAGGAGTTGAACTTTTCATCCGTGGGGAGGGGGGGGGGGTCGCGGCCGGCGCGGCGCGGGTTCGGCGTTGCGCGGGTCGGCGCAGCGCGGGGTGACGCGCGGCCGGCGCGGGGTCGGCGCGGGATCGGCGCGGAATCGGCGCGGGGTAGGCGCAAAGTCAGCGCGAAGTCGACACGAGGTCGGGGGTTTAATTTTTTTTTTGTGGTTAGAAAATTAAACTTTTCTATGAATTTCTAACCACAAAAAGTTTCATTTTCTAACTACAACACTAATAAGAGCTTACACCGAAAAATTAAAACATTTATTTTACAACTTTAGGGGGTCAACTCACAAGTAACTTTTGAAATTTATTCTATAGAAATGCCCCCCAACCTGTAAACAAAATTTCAACCCCTCAGTCCCGTAGCGGAGAAGCAAAGCGAAGCGGCCCCATAAATTCTTTCTTCTTTATCCAACAGAAATTAAATTCGATTTTATTACTCAACGGATTTCGACTTTATTTCTCAACTTTTGGCATTCTTATTTTTGTCCAATAATTTCGTTTTTTCTTTTCGACATTATTACCTTTTCAATAGGAAATAAGGTAGAAAAATATTTTTGTTGTTGTTTTCGGCCTTATTTCCCAAAAAAGGTAATAAGGCCGATTCGGCCTTATTGCCTTCGACCTTATTTCACGGCACCTCACATACCCTGTACTGCCGACTAAAACGTTATGCGGGTAACACAATGTTGATCGTCCAAGTTAGGGTTAGCGCTTTTAGATCAAGGCGAGACTTTTGTGTTTCGGGTAGGATTAATTCATACCAGGAAGAAAATTCAACTACATATTCAACGATTGTATAAGGATTTTTTTGAGAATCGTTTCCTACATTATATTGTAAAATGTGGGAAATTATGCCGAAGGCATCAATTGGTAATGAAAGCGACCAGAATTTGTTGTTTAGTTTGCAAATCGGACGTGGTAATAACATAGAAACAAAGGGAAATAAGATAGGGAAATGTTTTCGCCCAAATGGTAATAATGCCGAAATTGTGTTGTAGTGCCGCATGCAAGCAGATGATACTTGATTTTGTGCGACCAGCATAACGGTGCACTCAAAAAATTTGTATTCCACTTGCTTCTTTTATATGAACTCAAAAAAAGTCTTTGTAAAGCGTGATCTTAAGTGATAAAAAGTGTATAGCACAAAAAAAGAAAGATTTTGCTGGAATGCGTAAAAACAGCAAACTTTTTTATGTTCCTAAAACCTGCCAAATATATAGACTTAATAAAGTTTCGGGAAGTTTAAAGTATTAATGTGTGCTATGAGTATGAAGGTCTGAGGTATTCAAATGTTTTGTTTTTGAGCTAAAAGCGAAGCGGGAAAAAAATTTTGCAAGGAAGAGAAAATTCGCGCGAATTTTTAATTTTCAGAACACAAACCCATACTCTCCTTGCCAAATTTTTTTCCCTCTTCGCTTTAAGTTTCCTTTTATGTACTTAGGCGGCGGCTGCAGATATTTTTTTTAAGTTCATCACTTACCTATATCTTTAAATTGAACTAAGTAAGAACACAGCTTTTACACACACTGGCGAATTTTTTACTATTACTTTATCTTATGCTCATACTATGAATGATAAGTGTTATAGTTTCTTAGATGTCATTAAGCCAATAATCCCTTTAGTCATGCCGCAAAGGACTGTAAACACAGCTCACAGCTGACAAAAAAACCACGCACCTACACATACAATGTAACCTTAAACTAATAGTTTCAAACTTATATGTTATGTTCCTATCATACATAAAAAAGCATTTCATTGGTTATAATGACGAATACCATGTTTTTTTTTTTTTTTTGAGAAATAAAGCCGAAAGTTATTCTTTAGACACTTTTTCGTTAATAATGCCGAAATGGGGGTCGAAGTTGTTACTATTTTTGTTGGTAATAAAGTCGACTGGAAAAAACCGGTTGTTCGTCTTTATTTCCGTTTTTTTGAGAAATAACATCGAATCTATCCTATTTCCATCTACCTTATTTCACAGAAATAAAGTCGAATTCAACTTAGAAATAAAGTCGAACGCTATTTTCGACAAATTTAGTGCCACAATAATTTTCGAATTTATTTCCCAAAATTGGTAATAAGGTCAAAAAAGAAATTCGACCTTATTTCCCAATAAGTTCGATTCGGCCTGTCGAACCCACAAAGTTAAAACGATAAAGTAAAATAAATTCGAAATTTAAGCCAATAAAAAATTAATTTATGTATAACTGTACATACAAGGAGCACCGCAACTCATGGTCTAAAGTAAAATCGTTTCCGGCCTGTCAGAACTTAGTAGCTTGTTCGTTCCAAATGCTAAAGATTTTGAGTAGCGGATGTTGTTTCGAAATTTTGAACAACCTCATCTTTGTACGAGTTTCTTGTCCACTGTACTGTTAGCAAAATTTGTATATTTTTGTTTTAAGCAATTCTGTCTTTACCATTTCCATAAAAAAAGCGTTTAGCAGCGAAGGTGCCTTCACTTTTACATGTACCCATCCCTTAAAAGCCCACTGTCTGTTTTTGGAATAGCGTCGACATTCTGACATTCTCACAAAAGACTGCAGGTGCAGATGGCCTTGATGCAGAACTTTTCAAGGCAGCTGGAGACCAGTTGGAAAGGAGCATGCACCAGCTGATCTGCATGATATGGTCGGAAGAAATCATGCGCGATGAATAAAACTTCAGTATCGTATACCCGATTCTAAAAAAGGGAAACCCTCATAATTGCGCAAATTACAGAGGGATAAGAATTCTTAACGTCGCTTGTAAGATCTTGTCTGCTGTAATATGTGAACGTCTGAAACCCCACGTCAACAACTTGATAGGTCCTTATCAATGTTGTTTTAGAACAGAGGCAGAAGGTCGGTAAAGAACTCACCGAGACCTTTGATGTAGAAAAAGGCTTTAGGCAAGGCGACAAACTGTCATGCGATTTCTTCAACATCATATTTGAAAAGGTTGTTAGAAACTCAAAACCAGACGAACAATCTTTCAAAAGTCTGTACAATAACTCGCCTACGCAGACGATATTGGCGTAATGGGAAGAAAAAAGCGTGATGTCATAGATGCTTTTGCGAATATTGAAACAAAAGTGGATAAAATGGGTTTGATGGTTAATGAGGGCAGAACGAAGTATATGCTGTCATCAAACAAAGACACAGAACATCAACGAATTGGACAAAACGTCACAATAGACAGACATAACTTCGATGTAGAACAGGACTTTGTCTACCTAGGGTCCGCTATAGACACGTAAAACAACATCAGTGCGGAGATCAAACGGTGAACCGTTGCTTCTTTGGGTTGAGATGGCAATTGAGAAACAAGCCAATCTCCAGAAAAAACAACGTAACCTAGTATAAGACCTTGATCATTCCGGTCCTGCTTTACGGTGCGGAAGCATGGACCTTATTGAAAGCGGACGAGGAAACCCTTGATCGTTTCGAAAGAAAAATTCTCCGAATGATCTTTGGTCCTGTATACAAAGACAATGTGTGGAGAAGAAGATACAACAACGAGCTGTATGAGCTGTACTGCGACATGGGCATAGCCAGAAGAGTATGCATCGCGAGGCTACGATGGTTGGGCCATGTAGTCCGGATGGACCCAAATGCTCGTGGTCGACGGGTTTTCGAAAGGGGAATCGCGGAAGGGGAAGACCTCGTCTTAGGTGGCGCAATCAAGTGGAAGAATACCTCAACAGCTTATAGTGCATAACTGGAGAGAGCTCGCCCGAAATTGAAATCGTTACAGAAGGATGTTGGTTGAGGCCCAGGTTCACCCCGAACTGTAATGCCCACCTTTGTAAATAAGTAAGTAAGTCAACATTCTAATAGGTACCAATTCTATCGCCACACAAACAAAAAAAAAATTGATACCAGGTGAGCTGCCCGTCGGGCGTTGCTCGGATATATAGTTGTACGGTTCCCGTTCTCGTTTTTGAGTTCCCGTGCCAATATGGAGATGAAATATTGTCTTTGTAACTGAGGGATAATGTAGCATCCTAAGGTCGGAAGAACTTTTGAGATCGATCAAGTATTTTTGAAATTTGCTTTGTTCTCGTGGGAATATGGAGGTGAAAAATTGTCCTTGTTATTGAGGAAAAATGTAGCATACTAAGGCTGAAGGAATTTTCAAAATTGTCTGGTTTCTAAGTTTCCGATCCAAGTCATGTTTCCTTGGGAATATGGAGATCAAACCAAACCAGGAACAACCTATTGGCTTAACAATATTTACCCTAAAAATTTCATAAAAATCAGGACTGTTCCTGAAATCTAAATCTTTCTTGAAGAGATTTCGTGCTGAAAATTTCAACATACTTTTTTTTGTTATGGAAACAAAATTGACAATTATTCTGTAATTCTTTTCTTCCATTTGTCATCAGTCATAAATCATTTGTCTCCAGTTCTCTGCCATCTGTCTCTTGCGGTTAGTCAGCAATGTAATTCTTACTTGGTGTATTTTCATTATATATGGCATAAATATAACATTACATAACTTTTCAACAATTTATTTCAATTTTCAATTTATTTCAATTTATTTAACAAATAGGGAAGCGTAGTAAGACAATTTAGTCTTTTATAGTACAAGATAATACAGCCAGTTAAACAGAGGTTATGTAAAAAAAATTAAAAGATAAAAATTTAAAAGATATATAAATGACAAAAAAAAAGATTATGTAAAGAAAAATTAAAAGATATATAAATGAAAAAAAAAAAAAAAAAAAAAATTTCAAATATGAATAAATAAAAATAAAATATTGAAAACATACGTGGTGGCCACATAATTAGAAACGGCACCCACATAGTAATATACGTATGCATAACTTTCTTAAAAGACATTTCTTCAGGTTGAAAAGAGGTTTAGAATTTGTAGCACATGAATAAGAGTAAACATTAAATAATTAATACGAGAAGCTAGACAATATCAAATACAAAAAAATAAGCATGTATTTAACTCAAATTTTGTTTGGCCATACAATTAGAAACAGAGCATAGAATATGGTATTTCATTAAAAATCTTCAGTTTAACATAGAGAAAGTATTAATATTTTGTAGGGAATCCATTTCTTTGTATAAACGCAGCCAATCTTCTTTTCATACTTTCAACCAAAGCGCGGCATCTTGATGGTGCTATACAGTCCTAGACCTCCTTTATGTTTTTGAAAAGCTCGTCCGAATTTGAAGATTTTTTGGACTTTAATCCTCTCTCGACAGTCAAGTACTTCTTTATAAAGATGAGATATATGTTCGTGTCTTCTTAGGCCAAAAACATATCTAAACATATCATTGAACGCAACCAAGAGTTTGTGGTATGAAAGAAAATCTGGCTTACAAAAAATGACTGAACCCTAAATAATAAATTACAAAATCAATGTCTTAATAAATCTAAGCTTTGTGTTCTTGGGTGTAAAGTGCAAACAAATCTAAAGTTTACGTAAACAACTATAAATCTGCCCAACAACGTAGTTAATGTGGTCGTTTGCTGATAAGTTAAGGTTTATTTTTTCAGAAAATTGAATTTGATTTTCTCCTAGAAAGATCGCTGGAAAAACCTCCGGGTCATACACTTTTTTGTCAATGATAACGGACTTACATTTATTCGGGTTGAGAAGAAGGCAATATTTACTAGACCAGTTCAAAATCGCCGATATGTCTTCGTTGACTCGTACCTACTACAAGATCTTCAATGAGCCCAATAGGTCTAGATAGATAAATTTGCAAGTCATCTGCATATAAGTGTAGTTTAACATTAGTGCATACACTGACAAGGTCATTAATAAAGACACAAAACAGTAATGGACCAATTATTGAGCCTTGGGGTACACCGGCTAAAATGTTTTTGTATTGAGAGCAACTTCTGCCAATAAAAACTTTCTGCTTCCAATTAGTTGAATAGCTTTGTAAAAGAAGTGTAGCTCTGTCACTAGATCCAAATATGTTTTGAGCTTGAGGCACAGGATTCCATGATAAACACTTTCAAACGCCTTAGAGAAATGTAAAAGATTTAAAATAGTAACATTTTCTGCATCGAAGTCAATTCTTATGTCATCTAAAACTTTTACCATGGCAGTTTCACAACTTTGATTCTTTCTTAAACCGGATTGGTACGGTAATAAGAGACTGTGATGATCAAGATAAGATTTTATTTGCTTGGCAAGGATTTTCTCAAAGACCTTAAAAAGGCATGACAAAATACTAATTGGTCTAATGTCCGTGCAAGACTTAGGGTTTGAAATTTCGGCGACAGGTATAACCTTTGCAAATTTCCAACTATCAGGGAAACAGGACGACATGATGCAAAAATTGAATAAATGTGTCAATGACCGCAAGATGAAGGGCAAGATCATTTTAATAAACGAGATAGGTATTCCATCCTCACCTACTGCTTCAGAACGCATGCTACAAATACTATCGACAACATCTATTTCAGAGACAATTTCAAATTCAAATTCAGCATCGGAATGGAATCTAATTTGATTGTTAGGCTCAAAGACTGAGTCATTAGCCGAAGACAAAAAGAACACAATACGTTCATCTCATTTGGATCCAGTACCTACCCCTATAGAACGTAAATTAGACCACAGTTTTTTTGGTGTTTGTTTGAGACACATTTTAGACAAAAATATAGTTTTTTAGATTTACGTATTAGACACCGCAATTGAACACTGCAATGCTTCCATCTTCAGTGGGATTAATGTGTTTGCTGCATAAAATTTTATTAACAAAATATCCTTTTTGCCTTTCCTATAATTTTTTGTGTGCTTCTAATGTGATTTTTAGAAAAAATGTGCGATATAAACTGTTTACATCGTATACATCTTATGGGATGAAAAATGAAATGTTGAATAACGTAAACTCCCAAGCATGTGAGCCAAAATCTGACCGACTTCTGGAAAATTTCTTGTGAGAAATTGAAAAGTGAGATGATTTGTGCACCGGGAACAGATTTTTAATGCTTTCAAAAAGTAGTATGTAACACCTTAATTTCTACTTCATTCGGGATTTAAAAATTATTCACGACAGGTCTGAAAGTATGAATCAGGGCTGGCAGAGTAGATTACTAGCGGTGATCTACTCGAATAACTACACGTGGTAAATCGGGTAAACTACATCCCTAATTTCTTACATTTTTTACCCACGTTAACTACCACCCTAAAAGGGTAGAATGCACATGACAAGATAATTTAAATCACGATATTTAATTAAAATTAAAATTTAAAATGATGTACAAAAGAGGAACACGATGAAATATTGAGCACAACTAAAATTCCGAATTCAAATAAAAAAAATTATCTAAACGAATGCGTCTGAAAAGGTAACTAGAAAAAGAAGTGCATCTGTTGAATTGAAAATAAAACAAAGAGTTTTAACAGTTAACGCTACGTCTACTACATTTAACTGCTATAACTGCATTTAACTACGTTAACTGCTTTTAATGACATAAACTACCTCATTTGTGTAGCAGACAAAACAAATGTAGTCAATCCAAAAAAATGTTTGCCATCATCTTGCATTGTTCATTGTAACTTGCCCCGACATTATCGACATTATAAATTTTCAGCATTTAGTCGGTAAGAAACATCCTTAAAAAAATTATAAGCTAAACTTAGGGGGGACGTATCTTATATTTAGAAAGTGTATGCATAATTTGAAATAAATCGGTCAAGTAGTTTTCAAATGGCAGTTAACACCGATTTTGAAGAACTAGTTTTGAGAAAAAATTTATTTATTTTTAACCTTTTTCTTGATCTGGACAAATAAATCCTTCCACTTTGTCGCTTTTCTCTCGAAACTTTACTTACTCTTAGCATTTTTTTCGTGAGATTTTTTAGTGAAAATTATAAAATTATACGAACGTAACACGACAAACTGACACGATACAATGACAATGAACAAGCTTTGTATTTGCTCGAGAGCTATCCCGAAAGCTCGCCGTTAAAAATCGGAGGCTGAAGACTAGTAAAACAATAACTTCAAGTATTTTGCCCAAATCGGCTTAAAATGTTAGGATCACATTCTTAAAATGTTCAACAATAAGATTAGACAGGCCTCGTCCTGCAATAGTTTCGCGTCGTCAAAAAGATATCATTCCTCTTAATTGATAAGTCGTGAAATAAAAAAATTAGTGGGTGGTGTTGAAATTTGTTTGCTTATGTTATGTAAGGAATAAACATTTTTTGAATATTAGTTATCTTGAAAAAATTATTGCTATGAAAATTTCAATAATTATTTTGTTTTTAGCTCTTCGGTACTAAAAACAGTCCTCATCGAATGTTGTTTGTAGTTTCCTTAGAACTGAAAACAGATGTACCTAAACTAAACTGGAAATACTCGGAAACCAGATACAAAGCGTTTCTTTTAAGTAAACTGTTGCAAATGCAACTGGCTGAGAGACTACAGAGAGCAGCTTGATTCTCTCCTTGTTTCAGGATTCAGGTTGTATATAAATGCAATGTAAGTCGGCGATTTCAATGCAAGATATGTGAATGGGCTAGTAGCCTCTCCAATAAAAGAGAAGTGAAAAATGGAAAGATGTAACGCTGTGTCTCCACTTTCTTTAAATTCATAGCAGAAAGCAAGAAAATGACAGACACAAGAAAGCAGAGCAACTGACAAATATTGTGTTGTGGGTATTTTGTATAGCATACTTTTCATTACAAACATAACAGCGAAGTAACAAAATGGTGGAAAAACCTGTGCAGATGACAGATCCCACTGCTTTAATAGCTGCGATAGATACCCTGAGATAAAAGTATGCTATCTATCGCAGGCTATGAAAATAAAGCTGCTATAATGGTCTCCACTTGCGATATTCAAAGGCTGCTGTAAAAGCTGCGATAGATTTAAAGCATGTGGTAAGAACTAATAAAAAATGAGCACGACTGGGTCGCACGAACTTGCGATCGTTTGCTAAGTAAAATACCAAAATCTTAAGACTGAGTATAATGTTTTAGTACTCATTCTTAATATATTTGGTGGTACAGGGTTGCCAACTAAACATTAATTGTGAAAATTTAATCTAATCACGCAAAGTATTGAAAAAAATTTAATTAAATATTCCAAATCTTTCAAGCGAAAATCTAAAACCGCCATTTTTTCGAATTGCTTATACATATAAACCCTTAAAATTTAATCAAAATCGTTAGAGCCATTTTTTAAAAAATCCGGTTTTTTATTTTTAATCTTTTTAAAAAATGAGGTTTTAGAAATTCAAGTACACACGTTGTAATATCTTGCTAAAAGATGTATTTATAAAAAATTTGAAATAAATCAAAGATACCGTTTTGAAAATATTCGAAAAAACAATTTTTTTTTTAATTACCTAAAAAATTCGAAAAAACTAAATTTTTCAAGTGTACATGTGCAATCTTTCTTAAACAACTTAGAACTCCTTAAATATGAAATTTCGTCAAATTCGTGTTAGCCATTAGCGAGAAAAACGGTTTTGAAAAAAACGGTACTATGGGAGGTACCGTTTTTAGACTTTTTCCAAAAAAACTATTTACATCATTAGAATTGTTATTTAAAAATAATATCTCCCGTAAGATTTTATCAAAATCGTTAGATCCGTTTTCGAGCAATGTAGGTATGTATTGTTATATCGGTTGTATGGCAGGTACCGTTATTTCAAGACCTAGAGGCGCAATTCCAAAAACCACTCTGTAAGCTTTCCTACAGAGCCTAACTACAAATTTTGAAAAAAATCGGTCAAGTGGTTCAGGCTGTAGATCCATATACAGACAGACGGACATACATACAGACAGACAGACAGACAGAATTGTTGGACCCACTTTTTTCGTATTCTCTATCATCGTATTCTCATATTTAGTAATTATCTCAAAAAATTTTTTCTGCACGATTGCAAGACTTGCCTTATAGTACTTATAATCGCAAATAAAAAAAACTACTCATTGAATTTTAGAAATTAGTAGATTCAATTGGTTTTTGTTATTTTCTTTTTGTCAGTACCTACTTATTTTGTTTTTGGTGTCAAAGTCAAACATCTTCACTTTGAGTTTGAATTCATACTCTTAAGGACTATTCACATGAGCACGACCAACGAACGACGAATAAATCAAGAAATGAGATTTTAAGTACTTTACTAGCATAAATTCCTCACGAATTTTTTTGGAAACGATGGAAAAATAGTTTATACTTATTTTTAGGTGGACAAACTTTCATTTTTGTGCCTAAAATTTAAAAAATTGAGAAAAAAAGTTTATTCGTTACGAATAAACATCTAGTAGGTACGAACTGTCAGACTTTATTCTCGTTCCACATACAATCCACACTCCAACGAATAAATTTTTCGCGCGTGCTTAACCTCAAAATCATTCCCCATTTTTGTTTTGCATGTAAATTGTGTTCGTTATTCGTGACGAATGCAAAACACTCATGTGAATGAAATGTCAAAATTAACGAATATTCGTTCATTCGTCGTTCGTTGGTCGTTCTCATGTGAATAGCCCTTTACAGACGAACAACGCTTGCAAGTTATTCAATTTTATTATCAAAATGCGTGCCCTTTTAAGAAAGTTTACCGTGACCTTCTTCCATTTTATGGTCACTTGAATAGGCCTACTGAGTGAGGCTATTTTGTCAAAATTTCACAACAAATTTACATTGTTGGACATTAAACCACGTAGGTATACGATTACGTGGAGTGCGAACTGAGGAAAATATCGCATCTGCATTGGTCAGTGTTTAAGCAGTTCCTTATTCGTGAGATACCGGACTAAGTAGATAGACTGGGTATGCTAAAGTAGAACTAAGTAGGTTTACCATTTGACGCGCACCGTACCTACTATCGGTTCAAATATGGGTTTCATGCATTTTTCTTAAGTTGTTGCGCTTTTTTTCGATAGTTATGAAAAGATTACTTAGACTATTTATGTCTTAAAATAAAAAGTCACAGCTTTTCTCTATGGAGTAGAATTACTTTCATTATACATAAAATAATAATAAACTACTCATTGGGAGGCCTAGATCGGTGCACCGATATTACTATTAATAGTGCGCTTCAATTGTGCTAACTATACCTCCAAGCAGTAACAATTCAACCTCGTCTAACCCGCAATAATAATTATTGTAAGTGCGAGTGTTGAGCAATAACCTTGAAGCAATAATATAATGTTCTGCAAGTAATGGTATACACTGACCGAACTTCAATAGAGCTTTTAGGAAGTGTCATAGCGGATGAATCTGATTCACGAAATCTACTGGATGAGTACTGAAGGTTATTCAACTTCTAGGAGGGGTTATAATAAAATAAAATAAAAATAATACAAGTAATGGTGTGGCGAAACCCTTGGTCGTTCTAAAAAGGAAATGCTCCGGGTGATCTCTGGCTTCGTATGTGAAGACATAGTGTTTAGGAGAACAACGAAAAAAATGAGCTGTAGGTACCGTTACATCAGCACAGCTTGAAGAGTGAGCGTCGCGAGGCTTCGATGAGTAAGACACGTAGAGAGGACAGATATCAACGCTTCGGCTCGCAAGGTGTCCGAAAGCATATTTCAGGGATGTCGTGGCCTGCACGATTGCCCGATCTCACTGTACTGGATTTTTTTGTATGGGGACGAATAAAAGAAATTGTTTACTCATCTGAAATAACAACCTTAACTCAATTAGAACAACGTATTTCCGAAGGATCACTACAAGTAAGACAAGAGTTATCGAGAGCAAACATGCACGATGAAATCCAAAAACGGGCTCTGGCATGAATTCAAAACGAAGGAGGGCACTTTGAGTACTTTTTATAATTGTATTTGTGTAAAATACATAAGATACTACTAAAAGTTCTTTTAAAACTGCTCCCTTTGCAAGTTGTTGCAATAAAAAATCGTAAGAAACCCAAAACTAGATTTTTACCTGTTTTAGTTTTTTCCAAGTATCATAAAATGTATGGGTTTTTGAGTGCACTTATCAATAAGTTTTTTTTTTTATTGTTATTGTTTTGCTCATCCGTAAAAAATAAAGAAACTTTTTGTTTATCAGGCATTTTCTGAAAAAAAGTGACCTCAAAGTCAAAACTTTGTTTGGGGAAAAAAACTTGAAAATCTGGCAACTTTAAGCCTATAGGAGCTCAACTTAAATACAGTCTTGAAGATTGTAATTTAAAAAAAAAAAATTAAGTCTAAGATCAGGTCTCTATCATAAGTATTGACAGAGATATCGAATTTAACACAGGTCAGGGTACACCAAAGTTAGCCTTTTTTTAAATTGTCAAAAAGTGATGTCAAAGTTGAGAAACGAACTTTACTGTATAACAAGTTTTTTCTTAGAATATGACCAAGAATCACACCCCAAAGGATAATACACGAATTACCGGACACCCTGTACATATAAAATAGGTTGTATGCATGTTTGTATGTATGTCCGGTGTAGACTCCTTAACCACTCAACGGATTTAAGAGATGGTTCCTGTCAAGGTTTGATCGCCTTTTTCCTACAGGAAATGGGTTAAACTGCCACACAATTTCTACATTGTTCTTCAGTTTTCCGGATATAGGTAGAGAGTAATTACTTGAATCTTAACTGGCTCAGTCATCGGGCTATTTTGGCAGCTAAAAATGTTGATGTTGATGAAATTAACCTCTAGATACAACAGCTGTTACCAGGCGATCTGATGTCTTTTAATTCAATTAATACTGTTGTTTTGTCAATGAAAAAGAAAAGGTCCTGTTGCCAAGTATTCCAATGATACCGTCAGATTCTACCATACCCCTCAAGAGGTTACAGTTTCCAATTCGTTTAGCTTTTGCCATGACTATAAATAAGTCTCAATGCCAAACAATGTGCATTTGTGGTTTAGATTTGGAAAATCCATGTTTTTCTCATGGGCAGCTATATGTTGCATGTTCACGTATAGGAACGCCATCGAACCTATTTGTGTTAGCGAAAGACAGGTTAGCCAGAAATATTGTGCACCGATTAGTGCTAAATTAAATTGAAATTAAAAGTATTTATAATTCAACTGTCACATGTCATTCACTAAAAACTTTGTGATATACTCATTTGTTACAAACTTGAATAAAAATAACAAAAAATTTTAAATCTTAATTCTTTTCTTTTGATTCTTGCTTTATATCAACTGTACGAAAATTTTGATCAATTGTGTTCAAAGTCCTTCCCCTTCAAATCCCAAATCAGTAGATTTTTATAACTGTTTTAACGTTTCCGTCTCCTTTCATAAATAATAATTTCATTTTAATAAGGCGTAACGGTAGTAGAGAATCAGTAACGAAGGTTGCCATGTTTTTTTACAAATAGCATCTATGTAAAAAAGCATTATGGTGCCCAGGTCTGATGTTCTCCTACCGTTCCCATTAAATACTTTATAACAATATCATGACAAAAACTCTAGCCACAGCAACGCGTGGCCGGGTCAGCTATTATGAAATTATATTTTCACTTTGTTTTTTTTTTTACTGCCCTAGAAATGTCGCCTTGTGCACCAAAAAAGCTGAAATACATATGTAGGTAGGAGCAAAAAAAAAAAAACTAGAATCGATCAAAGTAAGGCTTATGTGGCCGATGATTCAATCTGTGCATAGTTGGTTTTCATGAAGTTACTTTCTTTAAAAACTTTTATCGTGGCTGACTCAGGCAGGCTTTTAATAATGATCTGCTTGAGTATTGGCATTTAATTTGGTAATTCTTGCTTAAAATAAAAATGTTGTTTAACAAAAGAGGGTAAGGCTGTGTTTTTTCATCAGGTGCTAACAATAAACAAATGAGGGAATATTCTCTGTTATTTCCTTGAGCAGTGGTTGAGAGGTTTTTTATAACATTAATTAATATTTTTAAAGAAAAAGAGATGATGGCTCACGTAAACAAGCATATAAAGCTAATTATGATGACTATTATTGTATGGCTTACAATCATAAGTGGGAAGCTGAATGTGCTTCCTAAGGGTTGTCACTCTTTCATTCATTCTCAAATGTCATAAATTTTGAAGTACATTATTGAATAGAATTTTTTTATGCACGTGAAATGTTTAAATAAAAGCGCAGTTCTTGCATAAAAAGAGCGTATTTCAGCACAATTATGAGTAAATGCATACAATAATTTAATTTATTTTCATATCCTTTGACATAAACTGTGCATAATGATAACAAGTCTTCATATACAGCATATGTAATATGGATGCTTCAGAAAACACATATCACTTCGTTGGTATGTGCCCCATCTGTAAAAGATACCGTAAAACATATCTAGGGAGCGAAATATTGGACAGAACTACATTTCTAGATTTCTTAAATCGCTCAAATTACCAAAATCTATACAAATTTTTAAAAACTCACTTAAATATGAAAGCCTTATAATTAACGAATATAGTTATACCTCACTTATAGCTTTGCTATTATAAAGTAAATAAATTTTTGAGCCTGACAGACAACTTAAAACAAGTTATTGTCAAATTTAAATTTGAAAACCAGCGAACTCATGTTTTTGTAAAAATTTAACTGAAAATAAAATTATTTATCTATCTATATCTATCTATCTATCTATCTATCTATCTTCCGTGAAAACAAATACACATTCTAGTCCTGATCGGTAACTGATAACGGTTCATATTAAAGCACCCAGTGCAAGTTTTGTAATGAATGAAGACTTTTTGGTGAAAAGAGAAATGAATTAATGCAACACTTTTAAAGGGAAAATTAAATATGTAATGGTTTCCAATCAACAAGGAAATGCCGTTTTCCCTTAGTACATTTTCTCTTTTTTATCAACCCTTTCCATTCCCCATTCATACATTATGTATGTAGCTTCACTGATCACTGGTTCGCAATTAGTATTGGTCCCTGCGTGTTGTTTTCATTGAAAAAGAACAAGACAAAACAGAAAAAAACTGCGCCACAGATTGTATTTCTTTTTCTCCAAATACCTATTTCAAAATCAATATTTGATTTTGGTTTTTCTTTCTTTTCAGAACGATATTTAAAAAAAAAAGTAATTGACTGATGAGCAGGTTATAATAATAGGAAAGGCTATGGGAACTCAAAAGTACCGTTTCTATAGACATGGCTTCAAGCCACAATTTTTGACTAAACAATTCACAGTTATAACGGTAAAGAAAACAAATATGGATATGACTATTATAACGTAATGCAGTTTAGAGATGACCTGCATTATATGGTCAGAAAAGCACACCTCATGAATGTCACCTCTGTATTGTACAGCTCAGACTCATAGATCTCCTTTTTATAAACCTTTAGGATGTTAAAGTAACTTTATCTCATGAACACCCCTGTCTATTAAATAGTTCAATTCACTCTAGTCAAATATTAACTGAGGTTAACTTGTATTCTTTTTTATATATTAAATCAAACTTACCAATATCCTTAAATTTTATAAAATGTAATTTGGTGGCTTTGCAAATATTCTGATTCTGTTTTGGGATGTGGAATTTTAAAATCATTGTAAGTAGTATGTATGATCATTTCAAAACAATAATTGATGATGGTATCTTTAGGCTTGTACACAAACAACCCTGGTGCAATAAAATATTATAACACTGGAAGAATCTGAAAAACAAAGCACACAAAAGATATAAGAAATACTGACAAAGTAAACCCTAAAATTGGTTATTTATTACATAATTGTTCTTACATTCTTCCCAACGAAACGTTTTACAAAAATGCAACACAATTAATTGAGTCTGTGTTTTCTCCCCTAGTTCTTCCTTTATCACATGAAATGGGTAAAAAAAAAATAAAAAAATAAAAAAATAGGGTGGCGCAACAGAGCGAGGAGCCCCTGGGCCTAGCGCATTTCTCACAACCATGCCTTGTGAGGGAATGGAAGGGACCTACAATTTTCTGCCGGTTCCGAACGGCTAATCGAGAAAGCGCTTTTCATGGCAATGAATACTAACGGAGGACTTGCCAATTCCTCGCGAAAGGTGATACCCGTGGAAAAAACATGTTTGCCTCTGTTGGGATTCGAACCGCGAACCTCTGGATTAACAGGCGGACGTGCTATCCATCACACCACGGGTACCACCTGAAATGGGTAGCAGTCCGATTATTATTGACCTCCCTATTAACAATGCTAGTTCCATTATAGCTCCAACAGCGCTTAAAAAGCTGGGTTAACTGGCTGTATTAAATTCATGTTGCTTTGTAAACGCTTATAAAGCTGAAGTAACACTTATTAAGAGCATTTTTTCGACTTTGAGAGCTAGAATCAGCTCCATATCATTTCTTGTATAGCGATTGTAGTCTGCAGTAGCATTTGCATTATTGCATGCGTTATCATCATTTTATTGCTGGTTAAAAGCTACTTTCGTATGGTATTAAAATGCACGAATAGGGCTCTAAACAGGGAGCGGGTCGAAATGCTGTATTTTAAAATACTGTAAGGTCAAAATACTGTATTATACTGTATGATACTGTATGTTCATAATACTGTATGGTTATCAGTGGCGTGGCGTGGATATTTTCAAATGGTAAGTCGAGAAAAATGAATCACCTACACAAATTAATAATGAATAAACAGAAGATACCTTAAATTCCAAACGTGGATTAATCGAAGCCAATTTTTCTATACTTTAAGTCATTTAGGTTAAAATTCACAATGATCTTAAAGCATAAAAAAATGCACGTTACTTAAAATTCACTTTAAACTTGCAAATAATCCAAAACAATGATCAGTAAAACAAAACCGAATTCGCCGTACATTACTCGAAGGCGAAAACTGTATTATTTTTTCCAAGCAAACATTGCAGTAAGACGAAAATTATCGTCTTACTTTTTTCAATAAGAGAACGTGTATTGAAAAAGGAAGCACCGCGGTGCACCGGGGTGGAAATATATCGTAGAAAAGACAGGGACAAACACAAAATATGTTCTGCGCGGCGATTTTCAATGCTTTGTGTATGCTTTGTGTATTGTGTGTGTATCTCGCAAATTTAAAAGTGCTTGAAGAACATTGTGTGTATGGGCAAGGATAGGCTGTTGACTGCTTAGTTGTAGACTTATGTTGCTGTTTTTTTCTATGAACAAGGGATAAATTTTAAAAGGTAAGACGATGGGAATCGTGTTATATGGACGCCACGCCTCTGATGGTTATTATACTGTATTTCAAAATACTGTATTTCAAAATACTGTATGTACAAAATACTGTATGATCAAAATACTGTATCCCAAAATGCTGTATGAGCAAAACACTGTACCTCAAAAATCTGTCTGTTAAAATACTGTATTTTCACATAATTCCGTTCTAAAGCTTCCATTCCTTTATTTGTTTCACTATCGATATATTCATTTTGAATAACACTTAACACTTAAATTTGCACAAACCATTAAACATCTAAAGAATGCATGAAAACGTGCTAGTTTTGACAGAATAATTAGTCTGTTGCAATTGCTCATGCAATTGTTGATAATGATCAAAACAATTCATTTTAACATGTGAGAGAGATACATGCAATCAAGAAGGAGAAAATGAAATAGAGAAAAAAAAGACGAATATACCATTTGTTTTGTTTTTGTTTTAATTAATTCAAAGACTAATGAATTATCATAGGTACATGTAATTGTTCAATGAAGTATATTAGATTATTATGGTAAGGAAAAATTGTTATGATATTTTCTTAAGAAAAGTGTTCTGTTTTTAAAATTCATAAAATAAAGTGCCGCACTTTTTTACATTCTCAAAACAATTTTTATTTTTCAGCCTAGTTACAGCAATTTCAAATACAGTTTTTGAGATACAGTATTTCGACTAACAGTATTTTGAGATACAGAATTTTCAGGTACAGTATTTTGACTTACAGTACTTTGACCATACAGTATTTTGTACATACAGTTTTTTGAAATACAGTATTTTGAGGTACAGTACATATTTTAAATACAGTATTCTGACCCATACAATATTTTGACCTTAACCCCTCTAAATATGATGCTAGAATGCCTGCAAGTTCTACAATAGAAACAAAATGACATTTGCGTTTTGATTAAGAGCACTTTCTGCTTTATTAAAGATTATAAATAGCTAGTTGTATCACATTTTGCTGTAAAATGGAAAAGGATTAGATTAGATTAGATTTTTAGATTAGATTTATTGTTTCGTCAATTTTAAATACATAATTAACAATATCATTATAAAAGCTTGGCCTTATGCCGTCTGCCAGGTTGACAAAACATAATTATTACTATGAAGAAAAAAAGGAAATCTTCATTAATTTAAATTGATTGATTTTACTATTAAATAGATATGTGTAGTGTGTACTTTATAAGCAGTAATTATAAATTCAGAAACTTTCAGTCATAATTTTGTGTTTATAATTTAATGCAAGTTTGCAGTAGAGGTATAATTTTGGTACTTCAACTTCATTAAGCATTCTTGTAACTTCATTTTCCGTTATGAAATCGCTTCCAAAAGTGTTACGTCTGAAGTCTGATCTATTTCAGGACAGGACATTTTCCCATGAAATGAAAAGTATCTTCTTTTTCGTTTGAATTGCACAGGGAGCAGATAATAGGTAAATCTGGTCTATGTGGCATGAAGTTTAGCTGCAATAGATCCCCTCGTAGCCTGGCCATCATCGCAATAGTATCATCTCCTTTAGGCAAATCGGACCATTGTGTCATATCGGTAGACTTTTCGCTTTCCGTCACGGCAAAGAGAGATAAAATCCCTAAAAGAACTGTGTGGCAATACGAGAAAGCCAATTGGGACGGCCTGAATAATTTCTTTCGAAATTTTAATTGGTCATTGCGCTTTCTCGACGGAAACATTGACGCATCAGCTGATATGATACATATCTAACGTAATTCTCAACGGCATGAGAAATTTTGCTCCTCACAGAACAAAAAGTATCATCCCCAAAGAGAATTCGTGGTTTGATTCAAGCTGTAAAGAGGCGATTTGGGATCGAGAAAGTAGTTTTCGTAAATTAAAAGGCAACCCTACAATAGAAAATCGAAATTTGTTCAAACGGGCCAGAAATATCTGCAATGCTCATATACAAAAGGCCAAGTTTTTGCATGACCAAAAAGTAAGGCAAAAAATACTGTTGTGTCCAAAAGGAAGAAAAAACTTTTGGTCTTTTGTTAAGAACGTTAAGAAACGCGCAAACTTTTCCAACTTTCCTATTCTGCTGGGATTTTTCCGAGCAGATGGAAAACTGCATTTGTTTAGCCGGTCCCTAAAAAAGGCGAATCTTCCTCCCCTTCCAATTACCGTCCAATTGCACTAACGTCCCTTCTTTCGAAGGTCATGAAAACGTTGATAAACCGTCAACTTATGAAATATCTTGAAGAACGAAAGCTTCTTAATAACCGTCAGTACGGCTTTCGTAGCAAACGGTTAACTGGTGATTTGATGGCTTATCTCACCGAAAAGTGGAACCAATCTTTACATTGTTTTGGAGAAAGTAAGATTATTGCGCTTGATATTTCTAAAGCATTTGATAGAGTTTGGCATCAGACTCTTTTATCGAAAATGCGTTCATTTGGTATCGATGAGTCTCTTCTTCATTGGATTAGAAACTACCTTTCCGACCGTTCAATACAAGTTGTGTTGGATGGCTTCAAGTCTGATACCCACTTCATAAATGCTAGTGTGCCCCAGGGCTCCGTTTTGTCTCCGACTCTCTTCCTCATTTTCATTAATGATCTCTTGTCTGAAACTTCTAATCCACTAAACTGTTTTGCTGACGACTCGACCCTCAGCTTTTCATATTCGTTTCCAAATTCACGTCCCTGCTTTTCGGATGTGGAACTGGAACGGTTGCGTATGATAAGCTCACTGAATTCTGACCTTGACAGCATTGTTTCATGGGGTCTTATGAACCGAGTAGAATTCAATGCTTCGAAAACTCAATGCTGTCTCTTGTCGTTGAAGCTTAACATTCCCCCATTGCCATTATCCATGAATGGTACCTGCATCCAAGAAACCGAAAAGCTGTCAGTACTTGGTATGTGTGTAAACGATGATCTTCGTTGTAATGACCACATATTTGAAGTCGCCAAAAACGCTGCTAAATGCTTAGGTTTCTTAAGACGATGCAGGAAGTTCTTCACCCCTTCTGATCTGGCTACAATTTATAAGGCCTTCATTCGCCCGAAACTGGAGTATAACTCCCATATCTGGTCAGGTGCATCTCAAACATCTTTGCGCCTACTTGATAGGGTACAAAATAGAGCGTTAAAATTGATAGGTGATAGTTCAATCGTAGAATCGATTGATTCTCTTGAACATCGTCGAAACATTATCTGTCTCAGTTTCTTTTATCGCTTTTTTAACAAACAGTGCTCTAGTGAAATAGCCAGCTGCATTCCTCCAATGAAACATTTCAACCGCAACATCCGCCTCGCCAGGAATGTTCATCAGTTCTACCTTGAGCCCAACCTCAGACGTACAGTCAAGTATAGAGATTCATACTTTAGTCGCACCACCCGTATTTGGAATGCTTTACCTGGCTCTGCGTTTCCCCCGCATTACGATTCACAAAGGTTCAAAAGCAACGTGCATCGATGTCTCCTTTCAAATCCTCTCCTATTTTCCTAAATGCTCGCACTGTGTTCTATAACATTATAAGGGTAGTCATTACCCCTTGATGAGCGTGCTAATTATATAAACAAAAAAAAAAAATGTCGCTGGCTCCATTTACGTCCCGAAAAAAATTCATCTCATTCAAATTGTGGTTGAGTCTACAATAAAGTCCTCTATGCAGCAATCCTGTTGCGTTATTCAGAAAACTTTCTCTACACTTGAGGTCCACTGAAGAAATAAGCGGATAAAGCGTTTTTTTCAATTAATGACATCATAATCATCAAGTTTCAAGTCAACCTCACAATCTCTGGCTAAGTGCATCCATTCAGCATTCAAACTTGTCTTAGAATTCATGACTTGGAGAGCAGCTATTTTGGGAAGTCTATGATTTTCCATCTTCATAATTTTTAAAACGTAGTCTACTTGCATTTTTAGCGTTTCTACGAAAAGAGGCGATAAACCTGTTTCCAACATAACCATGTAGTTGGGCATGTTTGGTGGTAGTCCAAAGATTCGTTTAGTATAATAACGTAGAAGCTTCTCCACAGTTTGATATTGTTTAGCTCCCCAGATTTGTGCTGCATAAAACAATATTGATTTTGAAACCGCTTTAAACAATTGGAATTGGCTACTATGGGAAATATTTTTGTTATAAAAGCATTGTTTCCACAATGCGCTGATCGCATATTTGGCCTTCGCCAGCTTTTCCTTCAAGTGCTTTTCAAGTTTTTATGAGGTAAAGTCCAAGATATTTGTATTCTGTAACAATTTCAATGACTTAATTCATTTTACTACCATTTTTCACTGGCACAGATTCTACCATTCTTAAATATCATAATTTTTGGCTTTTCTAAATTCACTTTCAAGTTTCAAAGTCCGCAACACTGCGAAAACCGATTTATCATGAGCTGCATAGATAAAGGTGAAGAGGCCAAGATAACAATATCATCAGCGAAAAGAAGAGCCTTAATTATTTGACCTGCGTATTCGATTCCACTGGGAAAGCTTGTAACTAAGTCTTCTATAAACAGTGCAAAAAGACTTGGGCTTATTGTACACCCCTGTCTTACTTCTGATTCCGTCCCCGTCATTCCCCATTCCATACTGAAGCCATTGTGTTCTCATACAAGTTCTTTATAACTCTCCCAAATTTTCACGACAAACCGATACCATATACCCAGTTTATAGAAAAGACTTGGCCTATCAATGTTATCGAACGCTGACTTAAAATCGACAAAAAACGTATATTATTTTTGACCTTTGCTAAAAACGATTCAGCTATACTCCTTTAAACAAAAGGTAAAATGGAAATATGAAAGTAGTTTTCTTAAGTGTTAGTGAAAAAATAATAATAACAATGAAAACAATGAAAATTGTTTGCTGGTATTAAAGCTTTGCAACAAGTAACTTTTCAAACATACACTCATAAATCTTGAGAGAGAAAATGATCGAAACATATGAATAGAAAAAACTGCGAAACATATTGACGTGAAATATTAAATAACACGGTTGTAATTGTATTTGTATATTCAAACAAACCTCAAAGCCAAAAATTTTTTTCATTTTTTTTTTAAATTTTACCCGTTTTGTAGGTATTTTTTCATGTATCATAAAATGTATGGGTTTTTTAGTGCACTTATTACTGGTTTTTTTTTATTATTGTTTTGTTCATTTGTAAAACATAAACTCTATGTTTATCAGGCATTTTATGCAAAAAATGACCCCAAACTCAAAACTTTGTTTCGTGAACAAAATTTGAACACCACTTAAACTTAAAAATCTGGCAACCCTAAACCTATGGAAGTTTAACTTAAATACAGTCTTAAATGTTGTTATTTCTACAAAAAATTAAGTCTAAAACTAGGTCTCTATCATCAGTATTGACAGAGATATCGAATTTAACACAGGTCAGGGTACACCAAAGTTAGCCTTTTTTTAAATTTTCAAAAAGTCATGTCAAAATTGAGAAACGAGCTTTACTGTTAAACAAGTTTCAAGAATCACACCCCAAAGGAAAATACACGAAGAACACACCCTGTGTATTACAACAATACAAATACGAGGCGTATTCATGCATAATATATTAAAACGATCACAACTTTTCTAAATTTTTCAATCGATATATATCTGCTAAACAGTGACTCGTAAGATAAAAAGTAGCTTAACATTTTTTATAGATAAACTTTTCATCTACAATTACGTCTGATATATTTTTGTGATAAAACTTACCGTTTTGCTGAAAATCGCAAAAAATCGAAAAAAAAAAACATATTTTTGACATTTGACCTCGAATAATTTTTTTTCTTTCAGGGGAAAGATGGGGAACTTTCAAGTTTTATTTGGAATCATATCTTAAACGATCTCACCAACTTTCAGTTTGTTGTGAATGTATGTAACTTCAAATGTCTAGATTGACCGGACTATTAGAAATATTTGAATTTTAATAATAAATAAAAACGAAATCAAAAACATTGTGTGGAGAAATTGGTATGAAAATTTCTAGTCTCTACCAAAACCACCATTGCAATGCAACAAAAACATCTCCTTTAGAGCTAGTATGCATCCCATAGTGCTTAACACTGTTGTCTTAAACATTTTCTGGCGCAGCATAACCAGGAAACAGGGTGCTACGTTTCAAAATTTTTTGTTAAAATAGTTTTTAACGACATTTTAATATTATTTACACAAATGTTTCGTGTTTATTCAATTTGTTCGTAGTGGTCGATACACAACAAAATTGAAACTTTGAAAATAGTTATATTAATTTGTGGCCACTTTTTTGGAGGTATTATGTCTACAATGCCCATGTAAAATCAAATGGAGTCTTTCAATAAAAATTCAAAAAATACATTTTCCTTGTTCTTTTTGCAAATAAAAAATTTAACAAGAGACAAAACTACACTCAAATATATGTCTCAAAAAGGTCATCTACAAATACAACTTCATAATTAGAACCTCAAAAATAGTTTGATCCTGAGCAAAAACTTTTTGTGTCAAAAAAATCTTTCCACATCTTGTTAATGTGAAAACTCAAATTGTTATGTCTAAAAAGCAGTGTAATTTTTTTTTTTATTTAAAATATTCACCCAGAACTTCGATTTTTCGTGAATTTTTTCCCCACATCAAAATATCTATTATAAACTTACATGTCCTTCTTTTGACAGCCGAAAAACAACCTACATATATTAGATAAAAAATAGATATAATAAATAGTAGAATGAAACAATTTCCATTTCGATAAATATGTTCCGAATCTATGTAAGTGTATCTATGTAAGTGTACTTCTTTAATATTCAATCGTATCAGTATATGCCTATGAAATCTATATAAAAATCAGTTTGGCCATTTGACTGTAAACGCCCCTTGTTATTTTGTGCAGTACTGACTTTGTCTCTTGATTGTCATTTGCCGATGGTGGCGACGTATATTGAGCATTTTGATCGATTCTTGCTAATACTATATAAGTTTTTTGACACAATTGTTTTATTCTCAAGCTCCTTTAAAGTTAAGTTAACCTGCACTGTAAAATATAATTATTTTAAAGCATTAAGCTCCCGATTAGCTCTTAGTACATCTTTCAAGCAGATATAAAGCCTTTGTAAAGCAAAGAGATTTAAAATGAGTTAGGCTCGTGGAGTGTTGTGGTAAAGGTTGTAATAAAGCGTATTTATAGAGCAACTAGCCTTATAAGGTTTGAGAGCTTGGAGATGTTGTAAGGCACACATTTAGAGCATTAAATAAACTAAAAATTGCCAGAAGCAAAAACAAAGTTCAAAATAGAGCGGTAGCCATAGACTTCACTCTTTTAAAGCTTTTCTAAAACATATTTAAAACTTGCAGCTCCGAAAATGTTACTTGGGCTGGGTCGATAAATCGATTACATTCGATGAAATAGAGTCTGCTATTAATAGTCTTAACTCTAAACCTCAATCCTAAGCCTGGAGTAGATGGAATTCCTCTAGTTTTATTGACAATTGTTGCAGCTCAATTAGAAAATTTTTGCTAAAAAAAATTTTAATGTTTCACTCCATGATATACCTACATAATTTTGAACATGGCAAATTGTAATTTCTAGTCCCTATGTTTAAGTCTGGTGATAGGAATTATTTTTTTTTTTTTTTTTTGCATCTCAGAGACTTAAGCGGTAATGAAATTAAGCAAGCTCATTTGTACACACTTATCTACGTTCTTCATCATTAATGCAAGTGTTAGTAGCTAGTAAATAACGCCAACACAAGCACAAAGAAAACATATACGAGGGGAAAAAAAATAAATAGAACAAAATAAACTACGGAAACATTATTAAACAAAAACTATAAATAAGAATAGAAATAAGATTGCAATAACAAAATATCAAATATAAGTCATGCAGGTGGCACACTGGTTTTTAGTTTTAACTTTCAACTTTAAAGTATTTTTACTTAGCTTGAAATCGGAAACAAAAGGATAGGAGTTAGATAACCTACTCATGCGAGCTAATGGCTCATGCAATTTAAATTTTTTTATTAGTACATTGACTTTTTAAAAATAACAAAACCAAAGTTACTTTCAATAGTGTTTATTCCAAAACGTCTTTACAATCTCGCGGCAGAAATCCAACTCCCCGCCTTTCTCATAGAGATCTTTCAAGCTAGTATCATATTGCTCCGTGAAGGAATGTGCAAACTGAAACATATTTCATGGGAACATAAAGTTAAATCACGACATGTTCCCATGTAATGATTGAAAGGTGTCAGCTAAACGAATATCGAGAATTGACGGGGTGGAATGTGTCGAATACATAACTTGCATGCCATAGTTAGTTCTGTGGTGGGAGCAAGGTAAAAACTCTAAATTACGTAGTTGGTGAGATCCTCCACGATAGTTGAAACTAATGTGGGAGAACATGTCAGGGGCATCAGATGAACCGGTTATTATTTGATGAAAAAATTAATCATTGTTGATTCGTCTCTGTGAGAGGGTTTGAAGATTTAATAGGCGAATTCGATTTTCATAAGGAGATTGAAAGAATCTTCCCAAGAGAGACATTTGAGAGCGAAACGTAAGAATCTGTGCTTTATTGCTTCGATTCGAGATTTATGAATATCATAAAATGGTGACCACACCTAAGACGCATATTCTAGATGCGGACGAACACAACAGTTATATGGGTGATTCTTATACAACTGTGATTTCTTATGTCTAGTACTGTATTTATTCTTTGGTATGTTTTTTTTTATTAAAAAATGATAATTATGATGAATTTGATAGTTTTTTACTGTCGACAATGTATATTGAAGCATAAGTATTGATGGATCACGAATAATTTGCAAGATTATATCCAAAATGTCAGTAAATTGGCATGTCCGAATCTCGTTTTTCGAACTAAATACATATATTTCTATAAGTAGTCGTATTATAATGAAAAGTTTTGCTTTTATACCTAAAACCTATTGTTCATTTCATCAAATTATGCTACAATTGTATCCCAATATTGACTAGTAGAAAGGAATAATGGTCATTGATTCATGTCCTGGAATTTTCTTAAATTTTCAAACTAAAGTATTTCCCGCTTAACCGCCATCTTTTTTTCAGTTTCTGTTGCTCGCTCTAGTGGCATTCTGAAGAATGACTATTTGTGTACAATTCATTGCTGTGTGGTTGTTGTTAGACTCGACGTTAAAATAAAAATAATTTGTTGTGTTTTTTAAAAGGTATGTCATAAAATTACCGGTCAGTACCATGGTATTGAAATTCAGGCGTGTTAATAGAATGATTAGGTCAATTATACTGAATAATTATATAAATTCAAGTGTGAATTCAAAATTATGTGGCCAATCATTTAAATTACGTGTGAGAATTTTAGTAGGTTAATTATACATCCACGGTACTGACATTTGTCAGTACCGTGGATGTCAGTACCATGTCAAACAAAGCAAATAATATTTAAATGAATATTTCCTTGATGTTTTAATTTATCATGATACTTAATTGATCTAGTGTTATAAAATTTAAATTTTATTTTGTTAAAAACTTCAAAGAATTTCAATATTTAACTAATGTTAAACTTTGTTTATTGAGTATTATAAAAAAAATTATTTTAATTCTACTGTTAATAAATTTTAAAGATTGTTAAAATCAAGAAAGAAAATACAGTAAGACATTTACTGTATGATTACCAAAATCCTATAATTTATCATTTGCTTTATTATTTTAAGAGATTTAGCCAAATATTCTGAATATTTCATTTTGATGTCAGTACCGTGGTACTGAAATTTCTAATTTTTGTTCTAGCTTCTTTTCTATTGCAGTTGTAGTAGAGCTACGTTACAGGCTTAATTTTGAGTATAATAAAAGACCAAAAACACCCAGATCACAAGTCTTAAAGCATTTTTGATTTTAAAAAATTTTTTGTTGCAAAAATCGCAGTTGTATAAGAATCACCCATATAAAGAGAGGGTGACATAGAGGTCATTAAATTCTTTCGCCCATCGCTTAATAAAGCCAAGCATTGAATTTGATTTGTTAATAATGAGATTGATGTGATCTTTAAATTCTAGGTCGGTACTAAAAAGAACACCGATGTCACGGAATCTAGAAACTTGAGATAGGGATTGTTGCGATATTGAATATCCACCAAAACTTGGCGATCTTTTGCGGGAGAAGGTCATACTTTGTCACTTGGAAGGGTTCAAACTAAGCCTGTTCTTAGAACACCATAGAACAAAATAGTCGATATCTTTTTGTTAGAAGTCTCCATCTGAAGCGTTTTTGATGGCTTTAAAAACCTTCATATCATCAGCAAAGATGCAAGTTTGTTTTTGGGTGAACATATTTTTCGTGTTAGAACAGACGCTGAAAGATAACAAAAACTGGATTTTTTCGCTAAATATTTCAAAAACGTGAGCTGTTAGGTAGATTCTAAGCGCATATTTAGATTCAGCGAAGCAAAAACCTTTAAAATAATATAGTTTGCTTTTGGAAGCAATCAAAAAACTCAATTTTGTAGACCAGTGTTATACATATATAATTTATAAAGCAAACGTCTGAAACTGGTTCTATTCTTAATTTTTGAGGTGAATTGTTTTTCTGTGTTTGAAAATGGTGATACCTATAATGATGAAACTTCTACTATTATAAAGAATTTAGTAAGTGAGGCAATTGATTTAAGAACTCCTAAATTCCTTACAAAATCTCAATAAAAACTTTGTTGGTTCAATAAAAAGCTAATTAATTTAATAATAGGAAAAATAAAGCTTTCTAACTATATCGCTGTTCCAGAAATAACAATGTTCTTTACATGAATTATCTAAGTTGTAATCGTGAATTCAATTATCTCAATAGATTTCTATACAGTCAATACGTTTTAAGTATTGAATCTAAGCTAAAATGAAGAAGTAAATGTTTCTGGAAGTTTATAAACAATAAAAAATGTTCAACTTTAATTTCGAACTCTATGCGTTATAATGAACAGACATCTGGTGACCCGTCTATTATTTGTAGTTTTTTCGCTGATTTTTTTCGATGGGTTATTAAGCTTTCATGCAATTAAACTAGGCCTTCATTGCTGTCTTCATCTGATCTGATCAATATACATATCTCATTTATACATTGAAAAAGACGAAATTATCTGTGAACTCTCAAAACTACATAATGAAGATAAACAGTCTGGATATGATGGAATTACTCCCAATATTTTTAAATTTTTACAGCATGGGTTTATCAGTGAGAGATTAACTACTACCAATCTTGCAATTTTTAGTAACTATGTTCTTGGAGATCTTGAGTTAAGATATCAATGCGATGTAGTAAACACTGACTTTAAAAATGCGTTCGATAGAGTCAATCACTCAATATTGTTTGCCTAGCTTCAAAATTTAGGTTTTCATTCCTTTTTACTAACATGGTTTGAATCTTATCTTACTAATAGAATTCAACATGTACGTATCAACAATGTCAACCAGTTTATGTTGCTTACGGTGTTCCAAAAGGAAGTCATTGGTGTCCCTTTCTCTTTCTCTTATTCATTAATGAAATTCCTTTTTATTTAAAAACTTGTTCTTGCTTGGTGTATGGTGATGATCTTAAATTATTCTTAGGTATTAAATCTATTTCTGATTGCACAAAACTTCAAAATGATCTTAATAGCTTATCTGTTTGGTGCTCAAATAACGATCTGCATTTGAATGATTCTAAATACCATAATAATATGTCGTTTTATCGCGGTGCGTCTCCAATTAATTTTTCTTATAATTTTTTTGGCTCAACTTTAACAAAAGCTACAGTAAGGAAAGATCTTGGTGTGATTTTTGATTTTAAATTCTCGTTTTCTAACCATATTTGGCTACCTTGTTTCTAAAGCAAGTTCAATAATATATTTTCAGTTGTAAATAATTATTTTTCAATGTAATCTGAAAGTTAAGCTTGTTGATGAATTAAATGAAGTGTATTGAAAAATCTGCGCATACAATATCGATAAACACCATATCATATTCATCAATATCAAAGCAATATAGTGACAGTATTCTTAGATACGATCTGTACAGAGCTGTCTGGTTTCGGCATCCCTGAGAATTTACGCTGCACCGACTAGGTCGGTAAAGAGCTCACCAAGACCTGTGATGTGGAGAGAAGCTTTGTTGATGACATCAACAGAAAAATTACAATATTCCTTATTAAAAAAACACACTTTCTGCAAGCATCAAAGGTCCATTTGGACCCCAGAGCATGTTTGAACACTAATAACTTTTTTGTTTTTCATTTTTGTTTTAACGTAAGAGTTAAAACTATTATCAGATGTTTACTGATTTTTCTGCGATAACTCATCCACCCGACCTTGGGTGTTTTTGGACCCCACAATGAAAAATCATATATTTTTCTAATAAATAAATACTTTATTATAAAAGTAACATAGTATATGTTTAGTAAGGATTTAACTCAAAGTTGTTGGCAGTTCCGGGAGACATTTCACTCATAAGGTTGTAGTGTTGCAAAGGCAATATCATCTGCCACATCCATCGCAGGTGGTTCTGCTTTTCTTGTCGTCTGCTCTGGGGCAAAGGGGACTGTTGTCTGTTGGTTATAATTCCTGAACTCTTCCCAAAATATAGAGACCATCCTATACAGATTTCCCAATACAAGATTGCAGGTTGTGAACGGTTATTCAGTTCTGACTCCATCAGTTCCTCCGCTAGTTCGATAACCCTATCACTTCTAAACAAATTTTTGTTTCTTCAAGTTGGATTGAAGTGTCGAAAATTATGACAATTGCTAGGGCTGCTACGTCCAGTAAGTTGTAGAATACAACCATCGGACAGCGATTTGTTTGACGTGTACATGAGTATATCGAGACCATTTGGTCGAATACATCGACTCCACCTTTGGTGCGTATTTGTTCAGATATCATTGCCGGTTTACTTTGATGACCGGAAGTGGCTTTCTCACAGTTATGTTGTGTTGATGGCAATACCACTTGTTTGTGGCCATCTTTCCAGAAAATCCAGAGATGGATGTGTGTACTGGACGATACTGCTTTTTGTTACTGACCTTTACAGACTAATTCTGTGCCCTATTTCACCAACTCACAAATTTGTAATTACAAGCGTTTTTTAAAAATGTTTGTGGGTTTTAGTAAAAATGTTACTTCGCCAAACTTTGTTAATTACAATATTGCAGTTGTACTTTACAAAAGGAAATTTGTGGAAAAATTTCCTTTTCGGTTTCACCAATACAAAATTGAAGTTGTACTTTACAAGTAACAAACTTGTTAATATAACACTAATTTGTGAGTTTTTATTTCACCAACGAAAATAGACTTATATAACAAATTTGTAATTCCTTACTTTCATTACAAAAATGTCTTTGCGACGAAGGTTTAGAGCAGCTCTAACAGGCAAAGTGATGATATTTTGATACTGAAAAAAAATATCGCCTGTTTATAAACTATGATATATTTGAGTTATTTCATTTTAGTGAAAAATTTCGACTCAGTCGATGCAAGACAGAGGGAATAATTTTAATTATTGAACCGCAAATAGCCCACTCGAGCGAAAAAAAAAACTGTGCACACCAAGGCAGCTGTTTCTAACCGTTTTGCGTTGGCAAGAGAATAGAGGACAATACCATGGAGTTGACGAAATGCATGGGATATCTAATTCAACAGTTTGCGGATTCGTTTATAGAGTTTAATGTTCAAAAACGTTGTATGCTGGCCTAACGAACATCGATATTTCCAGTCTTTATTGATGAGAAGCGCTTGAGACTGCAAGGAATTAAAAATGTTCTCCATTCTCTTACTCTGTCTGAATGTGTCAAGTAATCGGAAAAATTTCCGAACAATATATCTTTTTTGTCTCTTATCAAAGAGGCTACAAACATTAAATTTTCCTTGTTCATTTTGATGTCCATGCAGTACAACGTTCAACAATATTGTGAAAAAACTGTTATAAATAACAAGTTATACTTGATACCTGTGAAACAGGAATTTTGAGCACTTGTGTTCTACAATTCATTTTTCTACAACTTTATTAGAATCGATCACAAGTTTGTGAAATAAGATCTTGCAATTGGTGAAACAAAAAATGGGTTTATAAATTTGTAGTTGTAGATTACAAGTACAAATTTGTGGTTGTAACTTTCATTTTGGTGAAATAGGGCACTGGTCATCAAGAACGTCCTTCGCCACAAAAGGTTTAGGAACATCTCTTTTATTCTTCCGAATCGTGCCAAGACTGGTGATCTCTTTATCCAGCAACCTCAATGCCAAGTCCACCGACGTAAGGAAAGTATCAATAGTGAGGTTGCGTCTAGAATTGAATTAAGATGGCATCAACGACATCACCACATCATATCCACGACCAAGTCCAGTACTTTGGTCAGAGCTACCAGTGTCGATAGAAAACTTCAGTGGATATTCCGGCGCAGGGACATAACTCCACGGGACATAAGTCAATTATGGTCTTGTGTCCCACTTAAGTGGGACATTAGTCCAAAACTGGATTATGGATCTATGTCCCACCGCGGTGGGGCATAAGTCCATAAAAGAAATGTTTGGACTTATGTCCCATTTTACATGTTGTGTTTGAGGAAAATACAAAACCATTGGCGAGATGAACCTTTTCCAAAAAATTGGCAATCAAAAGATATTTGGACTACATTAAAAAAGTGTTTAACGGGCTTTTTCTTTGCTAGTTACTAGGCAGGGCTACCATATGTCAAGAAGTCAGCGTAATGTCTTATAGTTAGAAAACCAAAGGTTGTTAGAATACCGCCGCTCGCTCTTCGAATTCATAAGCAAAAAACTGAAGAAAAATTAAAATGTAACAGGGAAAGGAAAAAGAAAAAAGTGGAACAAAATCATTCGCGCGATTTTTTAATTTTAATTTCTCAAATTTTCAAAAATTAAAATTTTTTAAATTTCTTTTTTAAACAAAGGAACTCTACTAACTTCTAAAAATAAAATATGTATTATCTCCAAATTCCGGAAAACCATATCTCTACTTTGCGAATTTTAACTTTTATTTTTCTTAGTTCTCAGAAACAAAATCTTATTCCGCTTTCTATTGTTTTTTTCTAATTTTATTTAATGTTTTTCTGTTTGAGGAAAACAAAAGAAAGCAGAATGATTTTGTTTCACTTCAAGAGAAAAACAATAAATAACTTTGTTGCAAAATTACCCAAGTCATTGTATTCAATTATAATAATGCAATATCAGGAATACCATGCAAAGAGTTTTTTTTAGAAATTTTACTGAACGAAAATTTGATTTTTCAGGGGGTTAAATAAGTTTTTATAAAATAAATAAATTTTATACATATCAATTCAATGTTATAATACTTTTTTAAAATACTAAAATTTTTAAATAGTTTTTGGCTTATAAACTTGAAGAGCGGCGGTATTCTAACAACCTTTGGTTTTCTAGTTGTATTTCATAAGGCTTTTTATTTACAATTATTTATCGAAAAATTGAGATTCTATGCAAATTGTGCACTTATGTCTCACCTAAAATAAAAAAAAATGTGGATTTATGTCCTATATTGGTGGGATATAAGTCCATAATCTACTTTTTATCCAGTTTTGGACTTATGTCCCACTGAAGTGGGATACAAGTCCATAATGGACTTATGACCCGAGGAGTTATGTCCCTGCGCCGGATATTCCGTTGAGCTTTCATTCAGCCACCAAAACTTTAAGCCATATTTGGCAGGCTTGCTCGGCATGTATTGGTGAAATTCAATCCCTTTTGAGGTCGTTAAGTTGTTTGATGACCTGATCAAACTTAAATAATCTTTTCTTTTGATAGACATACCTGACAAGTCGGGTTAAAGTGGTAGTCGAAAAAACGACCGACGCACTTAGACCAAGAATTGGTCCATTGTTGTACCATAAAAAAAATTGAGATAATGTCTCTTATTTAACCCTAGTTTACGTTTTGGGGTTCGCGCGAACCCCAACGCAAGTTTGAATGCTTATAACTTTTTTCTTAATCATATTTTCGACCTGGGATGAAAACTCAGTGAACGGATTTCATTTTTCTTTACGTTTTTCATCGTATTTTCATCATAGCGATTCAACATAATTTTCTGGAATTTTTTTCTGAAAAAAACCCACAAAAAAAAAATTGGGGTTCGTGCGAACCCCACCATGGTTCCGGCTTGTTATGACAGCCTGAAATAGCCTTCGCAAGATTGTGTTGTGTTGGTAATAAAACGACCTGTTTACATATTTGATTTTGGAACATAAGATACCAATGCCATTCTCTGCAACAATCCAAAAATGAATGAAGTGGACAGTACTGATCTGATCTGGTACGGTCAATTCAATTCGTTCAAAAGTATTTCAACAGGCTGGAGAGTGTTTGTCCTGGCTGGTAATTGAGCTCAGCGACCAATTGAATCGTCGAAACAAAGGAAGATTCAGATGTTCAAAATGTGTACAATTCATCACGGCTCGAAGAATTGATGCCCATTGATAGTATCCAAAATTAGATGTGAATACAAATTTTGGGGTTCGCGCGAACCCCAATTTTTTTTATTGCATTATTTGTCGTGCCGTAAACTAGGGTTAAACCATTATTATGAGCTTTCTGTAAAGAGAGTTGAGTTACTCGTAGTTTTAAATTAATTTTTATTTTTTACTAGGTGTGCCAGCGACTTCGTCCGCAAGAATTGGCATACCTTTTTTATTTATTAACCGATTGACATGAAATAAAAACTAAATGTTAAGTGAAGCTTACCACAATATATTACTGAATACCCCATCTAGGTAGGATAAGCTGTTTCTGAGATTAGCGTGCACAAACAAACAAACTGTTACCTTTTTATTATATAGATATAGAAGATATAGATAGATAGATCATAGATATAGATATAGATATAGACCACTTACATAAATCTACTTATTTGCTAAAAAAATGATTAAGCTAGCTTACATAGAACCTTAATTAACTTACTGACCCTAGGCGGGTACTCTAAATTACTCAATAACTTATTTCTAATGCTTTTTGGCCTAATGATACAATATCTATATCTATAAAGAGATGAAGACTTTGAATGTCTATGTTTCTAAGATCACCTGATCGTCGAAAATTACTCTCCAAAACTGTTTTGCGTCTTCGAGAGAGGGCAGGGCGTGTGCAAGGAAGATGTGGAATGGTTTCCTCCAATCCTCATCCATGCTGCTTCCACAAATCGTTCGATGGAACATTCAGCCATGCGGCATGTCTACCTATGAGGCTGCGTCCGATTATAACTCCAATTAAGGAGCTAAATTGCAATCTACTTAAGGCTTATAAGCTTTTGGTACGATATTGGCATGAGGGTTCCTTTCCTGGCGAGCTCATCGCCTTTGCAGTTTCCTGGAATATCTCTAAGCCACGGCACCTAAAAGTGGTAAATGTTAAACTGTTCCGTCATCTGTATTTCTGTTTGTATTTCGTCATATTCCCTTCTACAATTTTTATAATTTTTTAGTTTTATAACTTTACATTATTTTTAGTGTTAAAGAATAGTTTGTAGAATTTATATTATATTATATATAAATTATATACCTCTTTTACGCTGTGTCTCCTCTTGCTTTAAATTCATAGCAGAAAGCAGGAATATGACTAACGCAAGAAAGCAGAGCAACTGCCACATTTTGTGTTGTAGGCACTTTATAGCATACTTTTTTTGAACCAAACACAACAACGAAATAACAAAATGGTGGAAAAACATATGCAGACGATAGTTCCCTCTGCTTTAATAGATGCGATAGATTCCCTGCGATAAAAGTATGCAGGCTATGAATATAAGGCCGCTATAAAGGTCTCCACTTGCGATATTCAAAGGCTGCTGTAATATCTGCGATAGATTTAAAGCATGTGGAGACCAGGGGTAAGAAGTAAGAGATCGACAGTCGCGGGCGGTTACAGAGTTTGTAGAAGCATTACCAAGTGATTTAAGTGCTGTTTGGCTATCCGAGAAAATGCGGATATTTGTTGAAGATATCATGTTTTCTCTGAGCCATGAGGGAACCTCTTTAATCGTCAGGATTTCCGCTTGGAATACGCTACAATGGTAAGGAAGTCTAAAGGATTGACTAACATTTAGTTCTTTTGAATACATACTACATACCGCTACTACTACCTACTCTGTGCTCAGCTTTCGAGCCGTCTCGTCTGCGTTAAAATGAATTGAATCATTTACTACTTTGTGGGATATTGACTCGGAAGTTCTTATCGATAAAGTAACTTGAGAAGTGGTGTAGTCGGAGTGACTTCTGAATAGGTTCAGAATGGTAGAATTACCGATTGAGTTATTGGTCCATTATGAGGAGTTTACTCTAAATGTCGAGGGGTAAGAGATGTAGGAGTATGTCCAATGCAGCCGGGGATCTTTGGACTTTGTTTAGTTTATCACGATAAGTCGTTTTTTTTTTAGATATTCCCAATATGGGTGATCTGTTGAGATATTCCTCATTTGCTTCCAATTTGAAGCAGAAAAGAGCAACGGTGGCTTTCCTGATTCTCTCTTGTATTTTTGACTTCCAGTTTGACTTTTAGATCAAGGGTAAGAACCAGATATTTCGCTTCGTCTGAAAAAGTTAATGGAACTCCATTCATGGATGGATTGTTTATTGTTGGAATTTTGTATTTCCTTTTGAAGAGGACAAGTTCTGTTTTGTTTGGATTTACACCTGGTTCACACATTTTTCTTTATTTAAGTAGTATATTGAGGGCAGTTTGCATAATTTCCGTAAGGATTTGAGCATGTTTGCCTGATACCGCGATAGCTACGTCATCAGCGTATGCAATTACTTTGACTCTCTTAGTTTCCATGTCCATAAGAAATTCGTTGACAACTATGTCCCAAAGAAATGGGGAGAGGACTCCACCTTGCAGTGTTCGTCTACTGACAGTTTTTTTTTATTAGAGAAGCCACCTATGGCTGAATTGATTGATGCTATTTAGCATGAGGGTAGTCAATTCGACCATTGAGCTGTCTATTTTAAGGTTTATCAATGCCGTTGTAGTTGCAAAGTTACTGACCTGCTTAAGGGTTAATTCGATATCGAAGAATGCAACTAGAGTGTACTCTTTGTGATAAAGGGAGTATTCGATAATACTTACGTACTAGTGCACATTCATGAATGTAAGACAGTATCTACTGATTTTCTCTTGCAGTAAGCATGTTGTGATGTGGAGAGAAGGTTTGGCTCTATAACTTTTCTCAAATGGATATCAATCAATCGATTTTGTGTTTTCCGAATGAATAATGATAGACTAATCGGTTTGAGGTTTTTAGGATTAACTTGGGAGCATTTACCTGCTTTAGGTATGAATACAACTTTCACTTCCCTCCATTTCAAGGAAATATAGTTTATTTTCGTGCACCCGCTCAAAATAACCTCAAGGACTGGGAAATGAAGTATCCGAGGCCATTTGAAGGTCGGCTGGTATTAATTTCAATTTATTTTCTCCATTGTAATGAAACCTTGATTGGTTGATTTTGTTTTTTTGGTTCTAATTGGATCAGAATTACATTTGATTTGAGAGCTACCTGGAAAGTGCGTGTCGAGTAGTAAGTTTAGCGATTCTTCGCAGGATTCAGTCCAGGAGACATTTGTTCTCTTAAGAGAGCTTATCATGTTTGCGGTTTTTGAGAGGATTTTCCTAAGTCTGGATACCTTCGAGGTGTTTTCTATGTTATCGCAGAATTTCCTCCATGAAGCTCTTTTGCTTTTCCTCAATTCAGTTTTAAAAGATTTCAGGCATTCTTTATACAGATCCCTGTCGTGTTTGCCTTTAGAATGCTTAGCTCAATTGAAAAGTTTCTGATTTCTTCTGAGCGGTACTAGCCCTGAGTTCCACCAAGATGGTTTCCGTTTTCCTCTTATTTGTACAAGTGGATAGTGACATGACTAGGGCTGCAGTAAGATCATTGACTTTGTTATCAAGATCCTTTTCATTTAAGGGGATGCTCAAAATTTCGGGTTTAATTAACCTTTTTTGAGTCTCGCCCGAAATTTAAAGTTTGTTTTTTAATGCAAGTTAAAAAAATAGCGAAAAAATCGAATGTCAAATAAAAAAAACGCAAGGAAAAGAAATGCCAAATAAAAAGTTGAGTATTAAAAAAAAGTCTTATGGATCAATTTATATTGCCAATCAATTTATTTGATCAAACAATAAAATGCGAGAGGTGTTCTGCTCAAATGTAAAATGCTAATCGACAATATGCCAAATAATGATATGTAAAACAAAAATCCCGAAATGATACACCGCGAAACGACCATTGTTGTCAAAACATTTTTGACGGAATATGGTTTATGGTATACCCTTGATACAACACACATTTAAATCAATCTCACATTTGATTCATGCCATGAACAGGAAAAGGAAAAAGAAAAAGATGAGACTATTACTCTAATGCAGACGGACAGTGGAAGCGGACGGTTTGAAGAAGGAAAAATGAAGAGACACACAGACACTAACTTGTCATTACCCAGACGAAAGGACGAAACGGACTTGGCCTTATCCGATTTGCTCTATGAATTTTGGATCTTATATTTATATTATATTTCAATCCTGTAACTATAGGTATCTAATCTAACCTAATATGAAAAATAAGGTAAACTTGCTTCACTTTCCTTAATCTATAGTTATACATAATTTAATTCAATGAATTACTAAAGGGAAAACGAAAAAACCCTTGCATTCTGTTGTCTCGTCCAGAAAGTGGTTTGCTCGGATCAGAACGGTTTACGTGATGTTAACTTTTGGTCACACAGTCCCTGTGTCAAAACACAACAACCATGATTGTTGTACGTTTAATGTCAGTCTATGTCTTATAAATTTACTTTATCTTTAGTTCATTCCATTTCTATACTTTAAAGTTAAAAGTTCTCTTAACGACCTTGAAACCACTCTTTCTACGCTCAAACACAGGACTTCAGGAACCACTTCGATCACCCCTTAAAGGGGCAGGGGCAGTTGTTTCGTCCACTAGAATTGGTGAAGCCCCTGGTATACCGATTATAATTATGATAGTTAAGAGCCTATCTGGGTAATTCTACAAACCTCTGCGTTTTTGTGTGCAAAATCCTGATTTTTCTTGGGCCTTATTTCGTATTCTTTTGTCTCTCTCAGGACTTTTCTAAGCTAAAATAAACTTTTTTTAACGTGTATAAATTCAAACACTAAGCTCACTCACTTTATCTTACATTTTCCTTTTTCTTTCTGTTCATTTAGTTTTTTCTTGGTAATTTCTGGTGAGAACACCTTTTTTACGTTCAACTTTTCATTTTACTTTTAGAAATCTAGTGTTTTTACACAACTTTCGAATGGTACTTTATTAGACAATCTGATCTAATGGTACTTTTACAGTTGTGTGACCACTCTTTCGCCTAAGGTGGACAAGGAACCTAACTATGTACTTGTACTTTCTTTGTTTCATTGCCGCCCTCTTAAATATCTGCGTCCCGCAGATTGCTTGTTGAATGCGGGCAATGACTTGGGCTTCCGCTGGTATCACTGGGTTTTGAAGTTGGTCTTGGTGCTGGAACTGGTCTTCGACGGAAGGATAGTCGAAGTTCTGGTATGTTGACTCTCCCGTAAATCTTTCTCCAGAACAGAATCATTATAATAATTAGGATTTCTCTGAATATAGAAGAATTAAGGTTTTTATGTAAGGTGTTGGTTAGCTCAATATTCTTGGCACTGAGACGATGCACAAGTTCCAAATTGGGAATTGTCCTTTTGCTGATAACGTTGGTCAGCGCGGATGGTAGTGCTTGCATGATGATAGCTGTCTTACTACGATATGTTTTGTACTTGATTTGCGCAGTTTCGCTAGCCATTTGTATTCCTTTCTAAAGGAATAGATGAATCCGACAAAAAAAAAATCGTGTTCTGATCAGTTCAATTATGTCGTCAGTATTTGTCTTATAGTCACAAAGAGCATCACCGCCCTTAAGTTCCCTAGGTATGCATGAGTCTTCATTACCTTTTTTTTCATTTTTAATCCATTTCTTATTCATTTTCACTTACAACTACTTACATGCTAACAAAAATGTATAAAACTAGCTTATATAATATCTTGACTAACTTTTTTTTTGTAATTTTTTTTTTGTTTTTTTATGATTTTTTTTTTGGTTTTAACTTTTTTATACTTTTTTTTTGTACTTTTTTTTGTATTTTGTTTTTGATTTTTTTTTGTCTGCCACTGTGTCTACCCCCTACCCTAAGACTTACACGCTAAACCTGTGTAAGCCAGCCATTGGCGACTGACTATCATCATCAATAACAATTTGTTGCTCGGACAACCACCAGAACATATCTGACATTTTAACAACGTCATGACGATCGCGATCTGAGACCTTGTTTAAGCCACTATCCCGACATACAGAGCTATTTCCAATGTTTATGCAATGTCCGTTCAGTATGTCTCGTCATGAGTAATGAGGAGTGAAAATTCTAAGTTATTTGTCGTGATTCCTTAATAGCCGCTTGGGCGTTCAACAAGTGAAATGGTTTTGAGCCAATTTTAGGTAAGGACCATGTATAGAGCATCAATGTCACGTTGCAATAGATCGAGGGTTTGCAATATTCGACTGCTTCTAATACATTCTGATAAGGCAACGTCTCGAGCTCGTTAATGATAGTATTAATTTCTTCCGAATCCAATAGATTACTATTCACGATACCGTTTTCATCCATTCGGTTAGTTCTTATTAATTCGTTTATTCCCTCTTTCAAAATAAATACTTTGTTGAGTAAGTCCTGACTAATCTTGTCGGTTTCCACTTTCTATATATGAAATTGTTATAACCATCTGCTACCTCTTGATTCGCATCGAAAAGTTTTTTTTTGTTAATTAAGTATTGTCGATTATTGTTTTCTTCAATGTCAGCCTGTCTTCGTAAAAGGTTGTCCCAGTCCGTTGCGTCAGGAGAACCGCCTATCCACATCCAGGCAGTGCCTATCCAGTTTATTGACCTAGTCTTTCTTGCCCTTGTATCCTTCAATTCAACAAGGCGAGTCTTAATTTAACCTAAGTGATAGCCTATGATAGACCTGCTTTCCACATTTTTGATGTACCTACCTGACCATCAATTGTTCTGAATCTCTTAGTAGTATGTCATATTTAGCTAAGTCAATTGCCAACTTGAAGTACCTATTTGTTATCCCAGCGTTTCCTTCTTCTATCGTAACCACCGGTGAATTATAAGCGAAAATATGCAGTGCATGCCTGGGATTCAAATAGGCTACAGGAAATTTACAATTGTTATCTTAATGACTAGGTAGGGTAAGCGCACTAGTACCCGGACACTTAACTTTTTTCTCAACTTTGACTACAAACCATTTTGTAACCATAAATGCTACCGCGGAAACTTTTATTGATTGTAAGAAAATAGACTTTTCTCAATAATATGGCGTTTAAGTCGATTGCAAAGAGATCACTGTTAAAATTAATAAAATAACAATTCAGAAAAGTTCCATTTGCGTTAGTACCCGGACAGCAAAATCTAGTACCCGGACGCCTTTGTTTTAGTACCCAGACACAATCATTTTAAGAGACAAGCCCTGTCTGGATACTGAAAATATAAGATAAGCGCACATTTTTTGTATCCATACAGGGCTTGTCTCTTTAAATGATTAAATCTCTTAATGATTGATCTCTTAAAATGACTGATCTAGTATCCGAACGCTTTTGTTTCAGTATACATACACAATTATTTTAAGAAACAACCCCTGTCCGGGTACTGAATATGCATGATAATCGCACTGTGTTAGTACCCGGACAGCATGTCTGGGTACTGAAAAACATATTCAATTTTGGTGTTAGTTCCCGGACACCACAAATAATGGCAAAGATTTTATTAAATTTGGTTTTTTTTGCAAATTGTTTTAGTTAATCATATTTCCAACGAAACCAATGCCTTTACATTACAATAAATTAACTATTACTTGTTCAATTGCTTACTATTAAAAACTGTTCCTACTATTTTTTTTTTACCTAAATCGACAACGAGACCGCACCTTCAAACCTTAAGCAATAAAATGACGCGTAGTTCTTAAAGTACGTATTTCGAGTACCTGAAACTTTGCATGCATGTACAGGACACATTGAAGAACCCATGTTTGTTGTTGTTTGTGGATTTTTTTGTGTGATTTATCTATTAATCGCAAAAAAAGGTCAAAGTGTCCGGGTACTAACACTGTCCGGCTACTAGTGCGTTTACCCTATATTAATTTTACATTTCTTTTTGTTTAGTGTATCTGTATAAAAAAATTTATTTGCTGTGCAGCTGTGCAGCTTTACTGCATGTTTTTCATTTGACGTCTTGTTTGTGTATTTAAATCTGCACCGTGGGTTAGCTCTCATTACCGTTAAACTCACTTCTATGGGATGGTCTCAAGTACAATTTTACTCCTAAGTTCTTAATCGGGTTAGCTACTATTGGGCTTAAAAACTTCTTTCGTTGTCCGAGACTAAGATGAGAGGCAATGTAAAATAATGTAGGATTTTAATCATTTTTGACCTGAGGTAGATGGCTGTTCTATCTTTGATGTGAAAGAATTTGCAAAATTTTGAAAATTTGTCTACAACTGCTAAGAATTTTTCTGGTCTGTTCGGATGCCTATCGTATTTGCTAGCTTTTCATATTTCGGAAGCAGCAGTAAATTCTTGATATTGGACATCATTTGTGGGAAGTAATATCTTTCAAAGATCTGATCCCTGTTTTCTCTGGGAGCACGGTGAGCTCTTCTATGTTCCACTTCAATAATGGAGAACTTTCGCTCTTCGTTAGCTACATCTTCAACTACTCTCTGAGTAACCCTGACTTTGTACTTCCCGAAGGACTCTATATACAAATTTTGAAGTAACCCAAGGTAAACTTCAGGGATTTTTATACCATTTATTACATTCGGATTAAGGTTTACTCTTAGAGCTTTAGAAAGTCCAGTTTTGGTAGTTTCTTTCATGCAAATTTTATGGCGATGTTAGCCGACATGTGGTTCTTCACGGGAACAGAGGTCGATGCCTATTTTAAAAATTAGTTGGTTCCTAAAGACATTAATTGGAGCTTCAACATGTGTTTTACCGGGTGTGTAAATCAACTCGTAGTTATACTCCTCAATTCCTTGACTTCCAACGCTTGAGTTTAGCATTCTAATTTCTATTACTCAACGTGAAAGTTAGGGGTTGGTGGTCAGTGTACATTCTGATCAATTTAGCACGCATCGTAAAGATAGTTCCTAAAGTTGTCGAGATCCCAGACTATGGCTCGAAGTTCTATTTGATTTGTTGCGTATGCTTCTTCCGTTTTGTTTAAAGAACGGGAGATGTAAGGTTGAATGGCTTTTCCAAGTTTCCTGACTTGACTTACGCCAGTACTTCTGCCGAAGTAAGAAGTTCTTTAAGGGTTTGGAAGGCTTTGAGGCCTCCGTCATCAAGCTGAATAGCAGCATTTTTTGATTGATTAGCCCTCCCCTGAGAAAATTCCTCATGTGTCATTTTCGTCAATGGTTTTGCTATCTTCGCGTAGTCCCTAATGAACCTTCTATAGTGCGAGGTAAGTCCCAGAAAACTTTTTAATTCTTTCATCGTATTTGGAGATGAAATAATTTTAATTGCTTTTACTTAATCGGGGTTCGGGAGGACACCATTCGAAATGACTAGGTATCCTAGAAACTCAACACTCGTGTCTAGGAAGTATGTTTTTCCCAGATTAATTTTTATACCTGCTATAACTTATCTGAAGTGGGATTAAGTCCTGGCATTTAGTTAAAAGTCAAGTCAAAATTGCATGTTTAACTACTAGAATTTTTGTTTGATTTAATTGAGTTTTTGGTAATTAAAATTATAAATATGGACGTAAATGCACGTGTTTTGAGTTTTTTACAAACCGCTACAGTCCAAAAACTCAAAGGAAAATTGGTCGAGATGAATTTGGCTACTTATGGTACAAAGACTTCGCTTAAGGCTCGTCTAAATGAAGCCATTGAATTGTTAGAGCCTCATCAGGTTGAAATTTTTTTCTCTACCGTTGATGAAGAACGTGAGACAAGTGGCGATAATGATTCGGCAGATGACGATGACGCTGTGTCACAACGTCTAGAGCGGCTTCGCGAATTAGTAAGGAAAAAGGAAGAAATCGTTGCGTTGGAAAAACGTTTGGCTGAACTCAATTTGAACTGCCCTGTTCTTGAGGCTCAGAATGTTCGAGCTCTTCACTCGTCAGGTGACATCGAGGACTCCTTGCCTTCGTTCAATGGCGATGACAATTATCCTATCAAGAAGTGGCTTGAGAACGTCGAGGACGCTGTGGTCACTTATCACCTAGCTGAGGCAGAATCGTTTATCTACTTCAAACGACTTCTTAAAGGTACGGCTAGGTTATTTTTGCGGTCAAGGACATTTCGGTCATGGCAAGAACTTAGAGCTACCTTGATGTCTGCGTTTCATCATCACACAACCGCAACAGACGTCCACAATACGTTGCGGAGCCGGAAGAAACGCAGAGATGAAAACTACCAGCAGTACGTGTTGGCCATGCAGGAGATTGCTTCTTCTGCTGAGATTGATGAGCAAGACGTGATTGCGTACATCATTAAGGGAATTCCAGATTCCTTATTCAACAAGCAGCTCATGCTAACCGCAAATACCATCGCTGAGCTTAAAGGAATTTTGCGCAAGTATGAGAAGATGAAGTCCGAATCGCAACCATCGACGTCAGGTTATAATACACCTGTACACTATTCGGAACCTTCTCAACGTGTCGAAGCTAAGGCCAAATGCTACAACTGTAATGAATCTGGTCACATGGCGAACAACTGTACTAAGCCCCGCCGTGAAAAAGGTTCTTGCTTTCGATGTGGACAAAAAGGGCATATAATCACCAATTGCCCACAAACTTCTTCGGTTCTTGTCGTTCAGAGTGAAAAAATTCCAAACGAAACCCAAATTGCAACATTGATGTCCGATTTTCATTTCGTTTTTGAATATGAGTTTACGTCTGCGAATAGTGGAGCTGATTGTTCTGGAGCCGTTATGAACATCATGACCGTGATAGATACTGGAAGTCCAATCAGCTTCATCCAACAACAATACGTGCCACCATTTTTAATGACATTGCTGGAGCCACCACCTTGCAGTTTTGTTGGAATAATTAATTCCAAACTGGTCATACTAGGTAATTTGTTATGTAATGTAAAGTTTAATGGTACTTATGTTAATTTTTGTCTATATGTTGTAAGTGACAAAACAATGAACGACCCAATCATATTAGGTCGAGATTTCTTACGGAAATCAAATATCAAGTTAATGATTGGAAATTTTAATACTAAATTAATTGAAAACAAAAGAGCTCAGGTTAAAGAGCAAAACAATTTAGAAAATCTTATTAATTGCAAATTGATTGAAGATTCTAGCAATCAAACAAAATTTTATTATGAAAGTAGTAACGGAAATTTTGAAGATCTAGATTTTGACAAACAAATTTTAAAAATTGATTTATGCAATAACCGCGACGAAACTTGGTCTTTTAAAATTAATGAAAAGTTGAAGAATTCAGATAAAGGTTATGAAATGGATATAGTTTTGACTAATCCTAACAGCAATACTCCTGGGCTAAACAAAAAAGTTATTGTCAAATATAAAATTTCATATGAGATTAAAAAAGCATTATCTAATGATCACTTTCTCATAAAAATTTTTATAAATATTCAAATATCTCGCGTTCCGTATGAAGGGGTATGTTGCCCTGAAAGCATTAAACCCTATGTTCAAACATAAGCTAGTTTCTGTTTTGCATGAATCAATTTCTAGTTTTGTTAATTTATTTTTGTAAATAATTGTTAAATTTCGTCTAGAATCAAATTCGTTCTGTAATTTTATAATCTATTTTAAATGGAAGAAAAATTAAATAAAAGACCTCTATCTATTCTATTTAATGTATAAAGTATTTGCATAATGATGTACTCAATTGTGTTATGTTAAAAGTCAAATGATACAAAAGAAAAAAATTTTACTACAAGTAATGTCGAACAATGTATTCTAAAAATACCAATTATGTAAACGTTAATGCAATTGCATGAAATCATAAATCGAGGACTATTTATCTTGTCAGGCTGGTCGAGCTGTAAGAGACTTCATCTCTCACAATATGTGCTCTCCAATTAATGATACACCTGGCAACCCATTTACGATATCATGCACTTGCGTAAATGTGAAATGAAAGCTTTAATTTTCAAAACACATATTATGTTTGTATGTATGAATGTACTCATCTTAAGATTTCTCTTAAATTACAGAAGTATCGCACGATCTTTGATAAACTAAGCTTACTGTATTATATTACTGTAACAAATCGATTAGTATTAGAATATGTTTCTCTTCTCTTCTTTTTATAACATTGCTGTAACATCGAGTCAGTCTTAATAAAGTACTCGCCTGAAGACTCGTTCTTCCGATGTAAATGAAAAGAATAAATTTTAATTTGAGTTTTCTTTTTTTTTATACCTGCTACAAACACATTTTCAGAATCATATTTCAACAACTGCGAACAACGAGTTCAACAGCACCGACGCACGAACGCAGGTCATATCAAATTTATTATTTCTCACAAATTGTATTTTTTGTCTGCTGGGCAATTTGATTTTTGTGTACATATGATTTCATAAGTTAAACTAAGTTACGCGTAAGCATTTAATTAGTATAAAAGAAGAATATTTATTTGAATACAACTCACTTGCTACTAGAACAGCGAGCCATAAACAATTTGATTTATTACTAACTTCCCCCACCAGTCGGTAAGGAGTTACTTCTAATACTTCAAATTGTCGACATATCAACTACAAGCAAATACATTTTTAGCTAGGAAGAAGACGTTTTATTAATGTTTTCTTTTTTTTAAACAATGTGAATATTTGAATCTAAATAAAGAAATCGCAATATGTATATGAAATATCAGAATTTCATTTATTTTACTGTTTTACATCCTGGGGGTGACACCATAATTGCCGCCCCAGTTGCCACACATGCTAGCTATGCTACTGGGTACAACCCACACAGGTGAGTTGTATGTACTTACTGTTTGATGGCCGAATAATGTTCTCGGCCAGGAATTCGTTTATCTGTCTCTCGACTTCTGTGCGCAACCAAGCAGGGTACGGATAACTATTAGTCTATATGGGTTCGTCCGTTTTTGTCCTTGAATGAATGAATGAATGAAAATTGGGGTTTTGTATTGTACCTCGACCTGTTTAGATCTATTGTACCCCCTGCTTCTTAAGTGGTATTCCTTAATTAAAGTACTTCATCCAGATTAGTTCCTTTGATGAAACTTAGTATCTGGGTTACGCTTAGGAGTTTTAGCTCCCTCTCCTCTACATAGTAGGATCCTAGGTACTTCTTTCTTTGGTGTATTAGAGCTTCGCAGTCACCTAGGAGGTGATCAGGAGATTCCTCCTGTTCGTTGCAATATCTGCATTGGTCGTCGCTCTCTATGCCTAGTACTTTTAGATGTTTTCTTAGCCTGCAGTGTCCGGTTAAAAACCCGGCTAGCTTTCTTACATTGTTTCTATTAAGTTTTATTACGTCTTTATAACGTTTTTTGTTGAAAGTGCCAAGCAGAAGTTTGGCTTGGCGCATCTTGGGGAGGTCATTCCAGTGTTTAGCTCTGTTGTCTTCCTCCGACTTTTTGATTTCTTTCTTAATGTGGCTTTCTGTTATTCCACAGAAAGGTTCCGGTCCAATGAGTGGTGATCCGGCTCCTGTCTTTGCCAGTTTGTCTGCCTGTTCATTGCCTATGATTCCTACATGTCCTGGAACTGGTTTTTGTCCTTATATCCGCTCTTCCTTTGGTTTTAACCATTTCGTTGTTTACTAATCCAAACAAATCTGCAAATCTATTACAAAGGAATTCAAGCTTAAATTTAGAAAGCTCTGGGACGTTTTTATTCAAGGTCACTAAACTCAGTGTCGACCTGCCATTCGACGAAGTAACAGCGCCGCGCTAAGTGCCCGAATAACTAGCCCCTGTACACCTCCTACCGCCCAAATAACTTAGAACCATAAAAAAAATAAAAAATAAACCAACCAAAATAATCCACAATAGAGTTATAATTTCTCCAGCCGCGCCGAGAAAAAAGAAAATAAAAATCGTGTGCAATAAAGTTTCAGTGCTGTGAGAGTGTGTAGTGGTCAACAAAATAATTACCACTCAAAATAACAATCACTCAAAGAAACGCCACCTATCGCCCAGACTCTGAAAGAGAACAATTCGTATCAACCAGGAACGCAGTTCCGAATGTTTAGAATTTTGATTTGTCAGTTGTCACCCACGGAGTATAAAACGAAACGTCATTTTTGTTCTAGATTAATTACTGACGCCAATTCCAACAAGTGTACATCTCGCATTTCATTGTCCTCAAATCAAAGTTTAAATAAGTCAAATCGTGTTGTAAAGTAGACATATTAAATTATAAAAATAAAGAGAAATTTGCATTCAAAGTGAATCGCTTAGTTCTTTTCAATAAATATCGAAAAAGTGGTATCCGTCTGAGCGACGAGACCCACATTGGTGACCCCGACGAAGCCGTCGAACCCGACTCTGTGCTAAACCGCAACCAACAACGCCGCAAGAGCCCCAGTGCTGTTTCAATCACAGGCAACTTTAAGCCTAGCAATTTCCGCTCTATCGGTCAGGGCAAGAGTCCCAGAACCGACACTCTATGAGTGAGGGCAAACGCCTAGAAGCGCTGTTGTCAGGCGAGGAGATGGGGGACAGTAAACCTTCTGAGTTCTATAGAAGGCTCCAAACTTTAGCGGGACAATCAATGATTGTCACAGATAGTCTCATTTTAGAACTTTGGAGACGACGTCCTCCCACCCTCGTCCAAGCTTCTATAAAAACGACTTCAGAAACAAAAATTGAAATTTTACTCAACATGGCTGATGAGATTTATGAGGTATACCAATAACAACAGAGTAGCTTAAATTTTTCGTCGCAAACAAGTAGCACAATTAGCGAATTAACAAGTATTAACAACCACCTTCAGAAGGAAATCAGTGAAATTAAGTCTATGCTTTCAAATTTAAATTTCAACCAGCGTTCTTCACGAACTAGCAATAGGAACAATTTTTCGCAAGGTAGTCAAAGAAATAGGTCGAACTCGAGGAAAAATAAACATTTTTGCTGGTTTCACAACAAATACGGGGACAGAGCATTAAAGTGCACTAGCACTTGCAATTTCAAAAAAGGCAATTCCCCAAACTAGTTTCCACTGTCATTGCCACGGCGAATGACAGTCATAAACCAAGCAATCAAAGCCGTATATTCATCAAAGATCCTAGTTCGAACCTTACATTTCTAATCGACTCGGGTTCAGACGTTTCAGCTATACCTCCAAACAAGATTCAAAACTTGAACAAGTCCAAACCCGAACAAACAATTTCAGCAGCAAACGGTTCAAAAATCGATGTTTATGGTACAAAATACCTCAAGACCACGCTGGGTTTTCGGAAAGTTTTCAACCACACTTTTATTATCGCTTCTGTCACTAAACCCATTATAGAAGCAGATTTTCTTAAAAACTCAGGTCTTATAATAGACATCAAAAACTCCAGACTTATCGATCCTCAGACCAATTCAAGTGTAAAAGGCACACCGTGCACACAAGATTTCTCTAGCACTAGGTTCTTTGCTGTCGAAAAGCAATACAACTCTATTTTACAAGATTTTCCTACGCTAGTGCAGCCACCAGATTTCACGCTCCCGGTCAAACATACAACGGTACACCACATTCTCACCAAAGGTCCGCTTCCAAACTCACAGCCTAGACGTTTGAACAATGTAAAGTTCAAAATAGCCAAAGAGGAATTTGAATATATGGTGCAAATCTTAGTTTCAAGCAAATCCGCGGAGGAGCACGAAAAACATCTGAGAATTCTGTTCCAACGATTGGAAGAATATGGTCTGAGGATCAAAGCCTCAAAATGCATTTTTGGTGTTCCAGAACTTCAATTTCTAGGATTCGATATTTCCAAGTCGGGTATTCAACCCTCAAAAACCAGAGTCGAAGCTATTGAAAACTTTCCACAACCAAGTTCAATCCGCAGTGCACAACGTTTCGTAGGCATGGTAAACTACTACCACCCATACCACATCTGGCCAGAATACTAGCGCCTATATACGACCACATTTCGAGTTCTGACAAAAGCAAAAAGAAAGAGTTCACTTGGACTGAAAAATGCCAAGAAGCTTTTTCCAAAGCAAAATCAGAACTGGCGAAGGTTACCTTACTTTGCCATCCTCGTGAAAGCGCAAAGCTAAGCATCACCACGGATGCATCCAGCTCGGATGTCGGCGCAGTCCTACAACAGCAGGACGGTCAGAACTGGGAACCAATAGCATTTTTCAGCAAAAAACTATCACCTCCACAGACGAGGTACTCTGCATTCGACAGGGAACTGCTCGCGATATACTTGTCCATATTGCATTTTCAAAACTTCGTCGAAGGGCAAGATTTCTGTGTCATTACGGACCATAAACCCCTCACGACAGCGCTTTTCACAAAAGCAAAACGAAGCCCGAGGCAAGAACGACATTTGGATCTAATATCCCAGTTCACTCATTCGATACGTCAAAGGCTCGTTAAATGTGGTCGCAGACACGTTGTCTCGCCCAAATGCAGATGAAATCGAACGCACAAGCACGGTGAACTTAAAAGATCTGGCTGAATCACAACTCAACGATGAAGAGTTAGACTCACTACGGAAAAATCCAACTCCAAACTCAAAAGTAAAATTGGAGTTTGTCAAAATACCGTTTTTAAACTTTTCGCTTTGGTGTGAAACATCATTAAAGCACAGTCGTCCATTCGTTCCCGAAGCTTTCAGGAAAACAATTTTCGAAAAAATTCACTCGTTATCCCATCCAGGAGTTCGTGGAACTCGAAAGAAAATTACAAAAATGTATTTTTGGCCGAACATGAACCACCAAATAAACTCGTGGACAAAGGCATACTCATCATGCCAAAAAGAAAAAGTGCAACGACATACGAAATCTCAATGCGAACAAATCCCCATTCCGCCTGGTCGATTTCAACATATCCACATGGATATAGTTGGACCACTTCCTCCGTCAGATGATTTCAGGTACATATTAACGATAGTAGACCGATTCTCCAGGTGGCCAGAGGCCTATCCCATACGTGACATAAACGCGGAAACAATCGCAGCAACTTATGTCCGAGAACACGTATCAAGATTCGGCGTACCTAACATCATCACGACGGACCAAGGTTCACAATTTCAATCCAAATTGTTCAACGAACTCACAAAGTTCTCAGGAACCAATCGGATCCGAACATCGGCATACCATCCACAGGCAAACGGAATGGTGGAAAGATTTCATCGTCAATTAAAAACTTCAATTCGCGCCTCAGGTGACAAAGTTCATTGGACACACCAACTTCCATTAATACTACTAGGAATACGCACATCGCTTAAAGATGATCTCAACTTCACACCCTCTCAACTCCTTTACGGAGAAAACATTAAGCTACCTCTCGATTTATCACTCAGCTCTTCTGAAGGCACTAGCGAACATACTTTCATTGAGCAACTCAAACATTTTTTTAGAAATATACCAGCGTCAAACCTCGAAACGAGAAAAGCGACAAAGTCAGTATTCTTTCCGAAAAATTTAAACACTTGCGACCAGGTTTTGATCAGATGCGACAAAGTCAAAAGAAGTCTTGAATCTCCTTACGAAGGTCCTTTCAAAGTTGTGAGAAGACTTCGTAAGCAATTCATAGTTGACAAGTTCGGAAAAAATCATTCAATCGCGATCGATAGAATCAAACCATATTTCAGGGAATAATCATTTTTTTGCACACAGAAACAAAAATAATTCTGCAAAATATTATCGTTTCACTGGGAGGGGAGTGCTGTAGTGGTCAACAAAATAATTACCACTCAAAATAACAATCACTCAAAGAAACGCCACCTATCGCCCAGACTCTGAAAGAGAACAATTCGTATCAACCAGGAACGCAGTTCCGAATGTTTAGAATTTTGATTTGTCAGTTGTCACCCACGGAGTATAAAACGAAACGTCATTTTTGTTCTAGATTAATTACTGACGCCAATTCCAACAAGTGTACATCTCGCATTTCATTGTCCTCAAATCAAAGTTTAAATAAGTCAAATCGTGTTGTAAAGTAGACATATTAAATTATAAAAATAAAGAGAAATTTGCATTCAAAGTGAATCGCTTAGTTCTTTTCAATAAATATCGAAAAAGTGGTATCCGTCTGAGCGACGAGACCCACAAGTGCAAAAAAAAGGCCATCAACAATTCCATAACCCAAACACAAAGTGCGTTTTCTCTCCACCGGCACCGTCTCCTCCCCCACATCACTCTTGCAGTCTCAGTGACTGCACACATTTCTTCGATTTGATAATCTCTTATCTTATCTAGGCAGTGTGTGCAGTCAATGAGGCTGTTGGTTTGTAAGGCGGATCGCGTATAGTCAATCAACGGTGTTGATCCCGTTGGTGAACTAAAATCAAGTTGCTAGCTGGGCATAACTCCGCTAGTAATTTGATTTGGTTTTCTAATAAGATATACACTTGTTGATTCGACTTAGTGAGCGTCTACGTTTGATATTTTGTTTTGTGTATTTTTATGAATTGTAATGTCGGGTAGATTTCGGGTCGATTTTAGCAACATTAGGGGGCTAAGATCGAATTTCTTTGCTGTGTACGCTCACACTGCAAAACGCAGGCCAGCTGTTTTGGCACTAAGTGAAACACAGGTGGGTGTTGATTCTGATTCCTCAGAGTTCAACCTGTCGGGTAAAGCTTAGTGCCTTTATTCTTTTCTTCTCATGGCCTAGCCGTTTATGTTGGAAATGATATTGTTTACCAACTTCTACCACAATACGGCCTCTGTTCTAATACGAACTTCAATTTCGCGTGGTTAAAATTCACCGTCCGATAACTATAACCCGAAATATAGGGTTATAGTTTCATCTCCTTTAGACCATTGTGTCATATCGGTAGATTTTTCGTCTTCCGTCACGGTAAAAAAATAAAGTCCCTAAAAGAACTGTGTGGCAATATGAGATAGCCAATTGGGACGGCCTGAATAATTTCTTTTGAAATTTCAATAGGTCATTGTGCTTTCTCGACGGAAACGTTGATGCATCAGCTGATATGATATCTAACGTAAATCTCAACGGCATGAGAAATTTTGTTCCTCACAGAACAAAAAGTATCATCCCCAAAGAGAATTCGTGGTTTGATTCAAGCTGTAAAGAGGCGATTTGGGATCGAGAAAGTAGTTTTCGTAAATTAAAAGACAACCCTACTGCAGAGAACCGAAATTTGTTCAAACGGGCCAGAAATATCTGTAATGCTCAAATACAAAAGGCTGAGTTTTTGCAGGACCAAAAAGTAAGGCAAAAAATACTGTTGTGGCCTAAAGGAAGCAAAAACTTTTGGTCTTTCGTGAAGAACATTAAGAACTCGGCTACGTCATTGGTCCCAACGCTCGTTTTCAATGACTCTCCGTACGTCAGATCCATCGATAAAGCTAATTTGCTAGCAGCTCAAATTGCTGCTAACTCAACACTTCCTGATAGCACATTGGCTCTACCTGGGCTTGAGTCTGTAGATTCTGTGATGAAGAGGATTTTCTTTCGAACTCTCTCGGTTGCGAGAGTCCTCAAGGATCTCAACATACATAAATCCGCTGGTCCAAATGGTATCCCCGCTGTTATTCTGAAGAGGTGTTCTTCTACGCTGGCAAAACCACTGCGCAAACTTTTCCAACTTTCCTATTCTGCTGGGATTTTTCCGAGCAGATGGAAAACTGCATTTGTTTAGCTGGTCCCTAAAAAAGGCGAATCTTCCCCCCTTTCCAATTACCGTCCAATCGCACTAACGTCCCTTCTTTCTAAGGTCATGGAAACGTTGATAAACCGTCAACATATGAAATATCTTGAAGAACGAAACGGCTTTCGTGGCAAACGTTCCACTGGTGATTTGATGGCTTATCTCACCGAAAAGTGGAACCAATCTTTACATTGTTTTGGAGAAAGTAAGATTATTGCGCTTGATATTTCTAAAGCATTTGATAGAGTTTGGCATCAGACTCTTTTATCGAAAATGCGTTCATTTGGTATCGATGAGTCTCTTCTTCGATGGATTAGAAATTACCTTTCCGATCGTTCAATACGAGTTGTATTGGATGGCTTCAAGTCTGATACCCATTTCATAAATGCTGGTGTGCCCCAGGGCTCCTTTTGTCTCCGACTCTCTTCCTCATTTTTATAAATGATCTCTTGTCTGAAACTTCTAATCCTCTCAACTGTTTTGCTGATGACTCGACCCTCAGCTTTTCATATTCGTTTCCAAATTCACGTCCCTGCTCTTCGGATGTGGAACTGGAACGGCTGCGTACATAAGCAGAAATTGAATTCTGACCTTGACAGCATTGTAACATGGGGTCTTAAGAACCGAGTAGAATTCAATGCTGTCTCTTGTCGTTGAAGCTTAACATTCCCCCATTGCCATTATCCATGAATGGTACCTGCATCCAAGAAACCGAAAAGCTGTCAGTACTTGGTATGTGTGTAAACGATGATCTTCGTTGGAATGACCACATATTTGAAGTTTCCAAAAACGCTGCTAAATGCTTAGGTTTCTTAAGACGATGCAGGAAGTTCTTCACCCCTTCTGATCTGGCTACAATTTATAAGGCCTTCATTCGCCCGAAACTGGAGTATAACTCCCATATCTGGTCAGATGCATCTCAAACATCTTTGCGCCTACTTGATAGGGTACAAAATAGAGCGTTAAAATTAATAGGTGATAGTTCAATCGTAGAATCGATTGATTCTCTTGAACATCGTCGAAACTTTACCTGTCTCAGTCTCTTTTATCGCTTTTTTTACAAACAGTGCTCTAGTGAAATAGCCAGCTGCATTCCTCCAATGTAGCGTTGCCATCCGTCCGGGTTTTCCCGGACATGTACTCTTTTTAACCTATGCGGGGAATGTCCGGGATAGTTTTTGCTAATTGTCCGGGACTGACCTCTTTTTATCACTAAAAAAAAGTTTTTTAATATTCTTTATGTATTTCCTATTCTGAAACTCAATTGCTTCTAATAAGATTAAATAAATAAACAGAACCAATCATTTAGAAAGAGAAATTCAAAACGAACAGAATTTCATTGAACAGAATTTACACAAACAGAATTTTTTGGCGGTCAAACGTCAATGTCATCTTTTTCAATTATTGGTGGATTAGATTTGCACCTGAATGTTATAAAAGAGTGTTAAAGGTGAAAGATAAAAGTTTGCAAATACGAGAGTTGTGTTTCAAATTATATAATTATGCTTTTAGCTGCTCACAATACCAAGACAAAAATGTACTTTCAATGAATATTTGAGGAAAAAGTTTACTTCTTTTAGAAAAGGAAATACGACTGGGAGGTGTGCTGCTCCATTTGTAATTGTACAATTTCAATCGCAAATAAAGGTAGAAGGGAAAGAGACATCGAAGATCACGTTAAGTCTGAAAAACATTCCAAAAATTTACGAGCGTCAACATCGTCAGCAGCGTTGGATTCGTTTGTTGTAACTTGTAAGGCAACCGACAGCTGCCCAAAAACATTTAAAGGCAGCAGAGGCAACAATTGCATACCACACTGTTTTTCATCACCAATCGTTCAATTCACTCGATTGCACCATGAAATTATACCAAAAGATATACATACTTCGACTCAAACATTTGCTAGCAACTGTCCTGTGGACGAACTAAGGCTACTGCGATAATCACCAACGTTATTGCCTCTTTTTCTATATCACAGGTACTATGTGATTTAAAAACAATTGCTTTCATAAGTGTTCAAACAGTTGCTAGTAACCATTTAGCCTTGAAAATGTTCCCTGTCTTAATAAGATATTACGATTTTAAAAATGGTGGAACTAAAAGCAAGATTCTGAATCTTGCATTCGAAAAAAATGAAATATCCGACACTATAACCCAGCTGATTGTAGAAACTCTTACAAAAAATAATTTATTAATAAAATGTATTGGGTTTTGTGCTGATAACTGCAATACCAGCTTCGGTGGCCGACAAAGGAAAGGTTCGAATAATGTGTTTTCGAAGTTGAAATTATTAGTTAACCAAAATATGATCGGTGTAGGCTGCCCACCACATGTACTGAACAATGCAATCTTTCACGGATGTGATACTCTCCCGGTTGATGTTGATATATAATCATTGTTAAATTATATAACTACTTCTCTATATATACTGTCAGAACGGAAAGACTTCGAGATTTTGCTGAATTCCTTGACAATGAATACAAGCCACTCTTATACCATTCAAAAACCAGATGGCTTTCTCTTTATTCTGCCGTTGAACGGCTTTTGCTCATGTTTGAAGTCTTAAAATCCTATTTCGAAGAAGTTGAGAGCCCACTAAAAATATTGATTGAATTCTTCAAAGATGATTTGAGTGAGGCGTATTTATTTCTAGTTCATTCTCTTATGTTTATTTTTAATTTTAATATTCAAAAACTTGAAAAACAAGATATATCATTCATTGAGACCGTGAATGTTTTACAAAATATTGTAAGCAATATACAAAAGCGAATCAATAGTAATTTTATTCCTATCAAAATTAAATCTATCATGAAATGGCTTGTTAAATCTGGTTTACAAGAAAAAGTAAAAAAATTGAAAATTGATACCAATAACCTCTATAATGTAACTGTAAAATATATTGAATCCTGGCTAAAACCTTTCGAAGAATTTAAAGTTTTTTCGTGGATGCAGTTCAATGATAAAAACGTAACGTGGGAATCAGTTGAACCATGTTTGGTTTATATTCAGGAAAAAAGTGTTAATGTTAGGGACAGTGCATTATTTGATCAATTTTGTAATCTCAAGCACTATATGGATAACCTTTCTCCTTTCGATGAAACTAAAGTTAACACAAAATGGACTGAATTCTTTAAAAATTGTACCTCCATAGAATTATACAGTGAACTAATTAAAATTGCGGAGTTTTATTTCGCAATTCCTAGTCACAATGCCGATGTTGAAAGAGTTTTTTCTTTGATTAATTCGCAGTGGACAAAAGAAAGAAACAAATTGGTGCCCGACACTGTAAAAGGCATAATTTTAACAAAAATTAATTTTCAAGCATTTAGTTGCAAATCTTTTTATGATTCTTTAATGTCAAGCGATGGTGCAATGCTTAACAAAATTAGATGCAATGAAAAATACAATTAGAATAGATCATTCTCAAAAATCTTTTCAGTTAATTAACTATGTAGGTATGGCTTTATAAAATATCCAACCTACGGGGTACCTTAAACTTTTTTTTTTTAATTCTTAAATTTCATTTATGCAATGTATAAAAATGTATATTATGTGCTTAATGTTAATAACTTAACGTATACAAAATATGAAATTTTCTTATGAAATATGAGGACAGATGTACCTACTTAAAATGTAACTAGATATGTAACTATTTAAAATTTAATTTATTTTTATTATTTAAAAAAAAACTGAAGTACCCAAATAAATTAATTTTTTTTAAAAAAAGTAATGTCTTTGTGTCCTCGTTTTGTACTCTTTTTTGGATTCTAATTTGTGCAGGAAAGTCCGGGATTTCAAATCTCGTTGCCTAGTTTCATCAAAATTCTTCTGGCAACCCTACTCCAATGAAACATTTCAACCGCAACATCCGCCTCGCCAGGAATGTTCATCAGTTCTACCTTGAGCCCAACCTCAGACGTACGTCAAGTATAGAGATTTGTACTTTAGTCGCACCACCCGTATGTGGAATGCTTTACCTGGCTCTGCGTTTCCCCCGCATTACGATTCATAAAGGTTCAAAAGCAACGTGCATCGATGTCTCCTTTCAAATCCTCTCCTATTTTCCTAAATGCTCGCACTGTGTTCTATAACATTATAAGGGTAGTCATAACCCCTTGATGTGCGCGCTAATTATAAAAAAAAAAAATTACTGCATTTGAAGGCTTGTTCTTAAGCGGTGTTCTTATAAATGTTTGGCTTTATGGTAAGTTCGTTCTTGTCTCTGTCGATTATTGCCTTCAGTTTCTTTAGCGTGTCATCTCCGATTATCCATCGAAAGATTCTTAACTTGGAAGGTTAAAGAAGGTAACATCTAAGTTAAAGCCAACCAAGGAAAAAAAACTTGCCGCATACTTTTTTGTATACATAAATTCGTCCAGCAGTACTATTTACAAAAAATGGATTTTTGTCAGGATGAGATTCTGGTGCGAGCTTCATCTTGATAAAGTTTTTGCTCGTACCAATATCTATAAGGAATTGTAAAATGCTCCAGTCTCGCGTAACGTACTCTAGGTATGGTACGCTGGAAACGAGGCATCTTTAATAAAATTTTCCTTGTAGTTCCCCTATTTCGACTGTGGTTTTTGATTCATTAGTTGCGTCAGGGTCGTCTGCGACTATGTGGTAGAGTTGTTGTTGTTTGCCTGGAAAGTTGTCGGACCTCACCTCACATTTGAATGGGTTACCACTACTGGGACGATTCAGATAATTTACTTTTCTTGTCTGTAAAGAACCGTCGACTTCCATTTCGATAGCTGGCCTAGGGCCCATTGGTCTTGGCGGTGGATTTTGTTTTCCTTGAAAACACGGAAGGATATGGCCATCGATTGTGTCCGGACGTATTAAACCTATTTGAATTACTTATATGCAAATGCATATATAACTATCAATTCTCCCCTATTATATGGCAGAATTGATAGTTCACTTGAGCGTAAAAGTCACCCATTCTTGACGCTCCCTGTCTCAAATGACTAATTTGGTGTTCGAGAGTTTGGATGTCTCTTTTATCCGCATAATGCAGAGACAAATTTTGTTTTGATTTCTGTTCACTCCTTATCGAATATGTTATACGATACGAGTGCACAGTCAGCCTTCCCCCTGATTTTCTGTCGGATGTGCTGGAAGATTGCTCTATATATGGGCTTGTCATGAAAGGTCTCATAATCCTTTAGCACCATCTCTACGTTATGTATCTAGGAAACATAATGAACAGGGTAACGTCGAAAACTTACAGCTCTTTTACTGAGTCTGGAAGCTTTGAAATCTCTTTGAGGTCATCCTCGTTACTAGGCCCCCTCAATATATTTCTCCCTCAATATCGTTCTAAGCACGATATTTATCGTGCTTAGAACCGGTGCACCTGTTAAACCTGTCTCTTCGACAGACGTCACACCCCTTTAAAAATATTGAACTGTTCGATTCTAACTGTTCGATCTATAACTTGAGTGGGGTTGCAGCGCTCGACTTGGGCAATGCGAGTGTCGAACCGTTTCAACTGCTCTTTCACAGTGTTAACAGCTCCAATATTCCCAACAAGGTACAGCAGAAGCGAGAGGGACGTGAGAGAGAGAGAAGAGCAGAAAGAAAGAGGGGGAAATTTTTTTTTTTACCTTGATTGTGTTAGTGCTATGAAATAAATGGATTAATACTGGAAAAATGTGTTCTTATTTGTTGTTATAAAATTCAAAAGAAAAATATGTTATATATTATAGTTTATGCAAAGATGCAGCGGAATTTTGGAACTTTGCTTGGAAGCTTAACGGCAAAAAATTTACACCTACAGCACAAAGCTCTGCAAAAACGTACTCCATAATCATTTCAGGGACTTATTTAATCCACTAACAAGTAACAATTTCATTAAAGTGGCAATTTGCAGTACCTGGATTTACTGACGAAATTCTCGACTCTGCAATCACACTTCGGGAATAAGAGAAAAACGGGCGGATCGAATGGTATATCTGTTGAATTTTATAAATGGTTCATTCTTTTACAAATCGAACGGATTTTGTCAAAAATCAATCGTCACCTCTCCGATTCAGGTGAAATTTTTTTTCCAGTTTCTAAATTGAAAAATAAAAGATACGTGTCCGAGGAGTTTTTTTTTAATCGCCTATTTTCGATTTTATAAGATATAACAAATTTCATAATAGTGGTTGGAGACTCATTTTAAACAATATATAGCTCCAAATCCTTAAGAGCTACAAAATTTTCACCAATGACATTTTTGTAGTTAAAAAGTTGAACTTTAAGAAAAAAAATTTAGAAAAAAAAATTATCAACAAATTAGTATTTTTATTAACTATTTAATTGTTTAAATTGGTTTTTAACGATTGCCCCCAAGATGTATCGAGTTTTTATTACTACCATCGTATTTTGCGTTAAATTTTACGTAAAAATAATGTTTTTTATTTATGGAGACTTTTCAATTGTTATTGTTAAAAAATAATGCATGTAGCGCGTAATGGTAAAAACAACGGTTTTTTGAGTATAAAATGGTATCTGTACCTCGTATCAAAAAAAGTTAAGAGTAAAAGTTGTAGATAATTAAAAGATCTACAACTTTTAAATTTACCATATGTCAGTATAACCTCAAAATTTAGTATTATCAGGCAAAGAAGCGAAAAATCAACATTTTATCATATATTTAGTATAAATTTTCATTAAAATTAAATCATGAGTAAATTTTTTTGTACGAAATTAAATTTCCTACAAATTTGTGAAACTCTTTTTTTTTGTAGCTATTGTCATTTACGGGACAAAAACAAATTTAGGGGCAAAAACAAATTAAGGAAAAAATTGGGTTTGGTGACACGGACTACCTCAATGGTGTGAGCTACGAGTTACGACTTCACTGCAATGAGCTTTTTTTGTAGAACATTCAATTGTAAAGAAAGCCTACTAATGCCCTAGACCTTACCATAAAATCCCTCTGAACTGTAGAATTTTTAAGAAAAACAATTTAAGTTTACTTGTATTTTAAACGGGAAATCTTTGCATGCCTTGGACGAGCACTTAATGGTAATAATAAGGGCTCAAATTTTGAGGGAACTTTTTTTTAGGTATTTCACAAAATTTCGGAATTTCACCTGAATCGGAGAGGTGAAGTTCAAAAGCCGTTCGATTTGTAAAAGAATCACCCAAATATGGGACTGATAAACTCAGACAAATTCTGGATAAACTTTTTAATAAGGTTTTAGAGGGTAATCTTTTCCCAAAGGAGTTCCAGAATGCGGTTATATTTCCAGTGCACAAAAAAGGCTGTTTATACGAATGGAACATACAAAATATTAACATCGGTCCTACAAAAACGACTAACAGCGTGGATAAAGACAAGGAACCTGTTGAAAGAGTTTCAAGCTGGTATTAGAGCAGGGTATTCGACAGTGGACAGTATTTGTTTTCTGAGGATTGAGGAGTGTAGCTGAAAGCTTTCTCTTACAAGGGAATTAATTTTATGTGTTTTTTTTTTATCGACTTCAAGGCAGCTTTTGATACCATTGATCGAGGAGCCATGACAAATTATATGGTTTGGGACTATCTCTTAAGTTTGGTCGTGTACTAGAAGAGATGTATAGAGCTACATAAGCGGCAGCCTGGAACGGTGCTGAACTTTCCAAGTAGTTCGAAACAAAATCGGGTGTTAGACAAGGATGTCCATTGAGTCGCACCTTGTTCGCACTCTTCATTGATGACTTGGTTGATTATCTACCTGGTGGAGTAGAGTATAGTGTGAATAGTGTCGGTTATGGAACTTTATAGTTAACACTTAAAAGTCTACGCTCTAATCTCTAGTGTAATGATCCTTAAAGGAGGTGGTGGGCGAAGAGCGGAAAATGAAGAATGATTTTTTGATGGAGAAACTCTAGAGTGCCAACCAATACAAATATCTTAGTTTATATTTCTTAAGAAACCTTAATATGGAAATATTAAGAAACCTTCAAGGAGAAGCTGCAAAAGGCACAAATGGCGATTAACATTTCTTTGAGAAAAATATTTATGAATAATATAAAAATTAATTGCAGTTCGTAGATAAATCTGGCTAAGACTCGAGAACGGCTGAGCGGAAGGTTCTAAAAGGTATATATATGAAAAAAAGAACAGGAATATAGTAAAAGTAACAATTTCATTAAAAATAATGCAGAAAAAAATTAATTAAGTGAACTCAAATTAAAATTTTTCATTAAAGAACAAAGCAATAACTTTCAAAAGTATGATAAAGTAAGTGGCTGAGTTGATTTTTAATAATTTTTTAAAAAATTGAGTAAATTTCATATAAAATTGCCCCTCACGCCTACATGGAGGGATATAGACACCCTATCATACAATATTTTTTTGTCTTGACCAAACCTATCCAAAAAAGAAAATTCTAAAAGTTAATAATTAATTTTAAAAATAATGAAGGAATTGAGAGCGGTGAAATTTTTTTTTTTAACTTTTTTCTATACGCTATTCAAAACACATTTCCGAAAATTTCATGAAAATCCATGGACTGGCCCTAGATTCTTAGGTTTTGCCTTTTTTATGTCTAACGGCCCTCCATTATTTATCATATTATGTGAAAATTTTTTCCTGAGTCGTTTTCCTTATCGCTATAACTGGTCCCTAATATGGGTATATGGGAAAACAATATAGGCCATGAACCTCGGGGAAGGGGAATATGGAAATGAAGTATAGTACATGGTACTCGGGGTTGATGAAACACTCAAACGGAAAAAGAATTTTTGAAAATCGGTCCAATATTTTATAAGTTTCCTGTTATAGAGCCCATGGTACTCGGAGATAATAAAAAACTGTGAAAGAATTGTTAATCAGTCCAGTATTTTGCGCTCTGTTATGTTCCCGTTCCCGTGGTAATATTTGATATATAATCGATGATATGTGGGGAATATGGGAATGAAATAAAGTCTTGGTACTCGAGGATAATGAATCACTCTAACAGTGAATGAATTTTTGAGATCAGTGCAGTATTTTCTAATGTACTAGTTATGGCTCTGTTCCCTTTCACGTACTTTTCCGGTTTTAATATGGGAATGAAATATATTCAATATCATTTCTTAGACTAAAAACTATCTTTGCTCCAAATATTACTCGATTCGGCTCAGTAGATTTGGAGCCACTTCAAAACAAACTCAAATTTCACGTTTTCGTTCCCGTTTCCGTTCCTGATTTAATATTGCAGTAAAATATGGCCTATGTAACTTTTGAGGCTCTAGACGTCTAGACCATCTCTGTTCCCTATTTTATTCAAATCCGCCCAGTAGTTTTGGAGTCTATCGAATACAAAAAACAAATCTTCCCTCTTTAGAGTAGTGTAAAGATAATATATGGAGGAAGAGTTAAAGATGTTTCTAGATTTATAGACCGTATTTTTGTTACGTTTCAAAACTATTGTGTATGTTCTGACTTGCTAGATCAAGATGTGAGTCCGTGTTGGTAAGACTACATATGTTCCTTAATAATTTTTAGTTGTTGTTAAAATACAGGATCAACTGTCGACAAGCGTTCCCTCAAATTTTTTTCACTTGAAGGGTCAAAATCCAGAACCTTTTTGGAATAGGAGAAAAGTGCTGACAAATTATTGAAAGCTTTTAGTCTCTTAATCCTCTTCCAATATAAAATATCTGGTGATTATTATTATTTCAGGGGTTAGTCGTGTTATATACTTTGGGATGTGATTTTTGGTCATATTCTAGGCAAAAAATGGTCTTACAGTAAAAGTAAAGTCCGTTTCTCAACTTTGACATAACTTTTCGACAATTTAAGAAAATGTTAACTTTCGTGTACCCTGACCTGTGTTCAATTCGATTTCTCTGTCAATTGATACTGATAATAGAGACTTAATTTTGTATAGAAATAATAGTTTTAAAAACTGTATTTAAATTGGGCTCCTATAGGCTTAGGGTTGCTAGATTTTTTTTCACTTTATGGTATTTTTTTTATAGATGAACAAAACAATAATCAAACAAAAAAAACTCAAAAACCCATACATTTTATGGTAGGTACCTACTTAGAAAAATCTAAAACAGGTAAAAAATCTAATTTTTGTGTTTTTACGGACTTTTATTGCAACAGCTTGCAATGGGAGTAGTTTTCCTAGAATTGATTGTTTTAAGGTAATTTTTATGACTGTGCTCTAATGAAAAGGTTAAAAAGTGTATTTGATCTGCTACCAAAATCCATATTGACTTAACTCTTCTCAAGGAGACTAAAGTTTGGGGTATGAATGTTCAATGGGTAAATGAGTCGTATAAGAGAATAAGAAAACAAATTTGCTCATCAGATTATCAAAATAAGTTACGATTGCAGTTTGATCAGCGAGCTTTTTGAAATGCCTTCATTTACAAAAGAAGAATACGCAGACATTTTATTCTTATATGGATTTTGCATTGGAAATTCAAGAAAACTTCAAAACTTTGCTGGAAAACAATTTGAACACAATTTAAAATTAAAAATCTGGCAATCAATACATATAATACAATAACTTAAACATACAATGCTACTAAAAAATCTCACCAACTATTTACTTACTATTTCCATAATATTTCAAGATATCTTTTTTGTTTGTTTTTTTTTTTCAGAGAGTTTTACTATATACAAATGGAGAAATATGCTCGACAAGCCGTTACAGAGGGAGTGAAAAACGGCGAAGACCTTCACGTAGGCGGAGATAGCGAACTTTATCGAGTCTTAAATTTGCACTACAACCGCAATAATCATATTGAGGTATAGAAGTAAATGTCTGGTTTCTTTTTTCAATACATACATACACATTTATGTAAATAATAGAATGCAGTACTTCGGTAATTTACTAATGTAACCAGCTTATTTAAGAATCTTTCAAGTTATGGTTTTTATAATTTGTTTGAAAAGAAAAGCACATTTTGTAGAAGCGTCTTAAATCTTGATAGATAAATCATTTGCGAAAGACAGAAGTAACAAAAAAATATCTAAAAAAGTATTCTTATATCTATACTTTTTATGCCTTCTGTAACTTGACTGAAATAATATTCTTCTTATCCTCACTTTTAGTAGGGGAGCCCAAGAGGGTATTTTGCGCGTTACTCGAGCGTGTCAGAAAATCTTATGGGGAGAGACCTAGCACCCTGTAATGTACTCTTACCATATATGAACCCTTAATGTTGGGGTGTACCTTGAGGGCAACCCGTCAGATAAGTAAAAAAAAATTGATTCTCAGAAAAACTCAAGCGCGTCAGATTAAGAGAAGGTAAGTTAATTAGATCCGGAAAAGTGGTAGTTTTTGAAGGTAACCCTATCAGGATTACGGAAAAAATATTATCTGACAGTTTTCTTGGGGCGATTTAGGTAAAATCGTCAATAAAAGGTATAATATATGATGGTTAATATTTCACTTAATTTGTATATTAGCAATTTGGTCCAAAAAGCCTTTTTTGTAAGAAACTAAATTCTCTCTTACTTTATGGAAAAATCTGGTTTAGTGGCCCGTATTACCTCGCCGGTGTTGTAGAGCGTTCAGTTTTGAGAAAAAACCATTTTTTGTTAAAGCGATCCCATGAAAAATGAAATGCCGCTGAAATCAGAGTTTCCGTGTATTTTCAAGGGGAAATCTTCACACCTCTTGATCGAGCACTTAAAATTAATATTAAGCACTTAAAATTAAATTTCAGGGATTTTTTTTAAAATATTTTCAACAAAATTTCAAATCAAAATTTGTAGATACATATTTTTTTATTGCATCCAGTAATAAAAAATAGAAACCACAAATTATTCATACTTTAAAATTGTCAGACTAACAGTACTCCTCCATATAATTGTCAGATTCTCATCCTAGAGGGCGAAGACATCAAGTTGATCCCTCTGTATAGAAATCTGTAGCGCTCGAGTATTTTAAAGGTCACGTTTAAAAAAAAATAAAAAATAAAAAAATTAATATGACTTATGGTCACGTTTAAATCCTCAGATTAATATTTATCGGTTATCAGAAAGACAAAGCGCGAGTATATGAATATCTGACGCGCTCGAGTATACAATGTGACTGTTTTTTTTTACATTTTTAAAAGTTCATACACGCTCTCCGCCCCACTAAAATGGAAAACTTGACATAAACTTTTTTTTCGTTTTAGAACGTAGACTTCACAATCCAATAAGTCCCCATGACGCTTTAGTAACTGCAAATTTAGCTTCATTCGCTCCTCTACTATTTGACCTCGGTAATCGCAAAGGGATGAAAGCTCTCTCACTTGTCTCCTTGTAGGGTACGCGGTGTTTTAAGGCCTGCCTCTCATCTTTCCCGTACCCACCTCTGCAACTTATGTAATTTAGTACGATCTCGTGCCGATCTTCACCGTTTCTCGATACATTGCGATAGTTATAAAACAGGGGTACTGGTCGCAACCGTGTCAGAACGTCGCATTACATCATATGAGATTTGGCTGCTTGAGAAAGTTCTACGCTGCCCTGCCGTAAGCCTAGGCTGCGATGGGTGTGCTCTTTGTGATATTTTCAAAACTTCGTGTGCTAGAGAGAAATTTAAAATTTGACGTAAAGTCAGCTGAGATACTTTTTTTTGTCAGGAGGAAATCAACAAAAGACACTTGGCAGTATTCGACACCAAGTAGTGTTACCTCACAAAAAACTCCTTGTAATCAGACCCAATCTATGAACGATCGACAACAGATTTTTCTTTCTCAATAAAATAACCGCTTTAAGGGAAGCTTGGACTTTTAATGCTTCCCATGACTTTTAGACCATTAGCTCGTGTGGCTTGGTTCTTCTTAATCTCCGAACATTGCCTCTCGTATTTAATACAGACTCCATTTCAGAGTTGATATGACTATGCAGTCGCTGATTGTGTGATACAGCATGTTTTCTTACAACTTCTGTAACCGTTTCTATTTGTAGGTCACGATGTAAATCGCTATTTTTTATATACCATGGTGCATTTACTATTCCACGAAGGACTATGTTTTGGAACTTTTGGACGATTTCAGTACTTCGTTTTCTTTGTACAGCCCTATAATTGGATTCCGTAGGTCCAAACAGGTCTAAGTACTTGTTTATAAAGCATTGTTTTATTTTCGACATTTAAGTCAGAATTTCTACCGAGTACCATTACATTTTTCTATATTTCAAGTTGAGCTCTTCCCTTTTCTTTTTGATCTACTCTTTCCATTTTAGCTTTGCATCCAAATTCATCCCAAGGTACAGCTTGATTATTCATGAATATTTGTATGTAGTTAACTTTTTATTTGTAAAATTTATATGCCCAGATTTAGCTTCATTGAGCTTGATATGCCATTTTTTGGTCCAATCACTAACGGTGTCGACGGCATTTTGCAATTTCTCAGCAACCTTGACGACGCACCTACTGGATGTCAAAATTGCAATATCATCTGCAAAAGTAGCCATAATGGTGTTGTTATCCACTGCAAAATCACTTGTATAAAGCAAATACAGGGTAGGTCCTAGGACGCTTCCTTGTGGAACACCGGCTTGTATTCTACTTAGTTTTGAATATTCTTGAATACTCTGAAGAGCCGGTTTGAGATAGAAGATTTTAGTATTTCGTAGTACTGCCTGGGTAGGTCCCTTTGCAGTTTGTACTCTAGCCCCTCATGCCATACCTTGTCGAATGCTTGAGCAACATCTAAAAATATAGCCGAACATACTTGTTTTTCTTCTAATGCTTTTTCAACTGCATCCGTTATTCTATGAACTTTGTCTATCGTGGTGTGTTTATTTCTAAATCCAAACTGATGATTTGGTATTAGATTTCTTTCTTCTATGACTTTGCTTTGTCTTTTCAGTAGCAATTTTCAAAGACTTTTGCCATTATTGTTATAAGCGATATTGGTTTGTAAGACGTCACTTCTGTTGGTGGCTTACCTTGCTTTGGTATAACAATTACTTCAGCAATTTTCCAATGATGTGGGACATATTGGGGGTTTAGGCATGCATTTATTATGAATTGGAGTTTTATGAAGGCTTTTGATGGTATTTCTTTCATAACCTGAGCAGTTATTAGATCGTACCCAGGTGATTTTTTGTTCGATAGTTGATTTCGACACATACTTTTTATTTCTTTGAGTGTGACAATTGGTATGTAAACTTCATCTACCTTATCAGTAAACTGTTTTCAGATGTGTTTGCTGGGAATGGCTTAAAAACATTCGTAAGATGTTCTGCAAACAGGTTAGCTTTTTCTTTCGGATTTCCGATCCAATTCCCGTCTAGAGATTTTATTGGCGGGTTTTATAACTGCGGCTTTTTCAGGCGCTAAGCTGCTTTCCAGAGCGAATAATCGGTTGAAGCATCAGGCGTTAAATTTTTCAAGAATCTACTTAATGAATCATTTTTGAATTCGTAGATTTGTTTTTCAGTTCGTTGTTTAGACGGTTAACGCTGTTTTGTCGTCTGGAAATCTAGTATTTTGCCATTTTCTTCGAGCTCTTCTTTTCTCCAATATCAACTCTCTTATCTCGACAGGGTATTTTGTTTCAGTTTGCTTCCTGCTCGAGTAAGTTTGTATACTTTCTTCTGCAGCTTGTTGAACATTGGGAATGAACTGTTTTACTTCAAGGTCGATTTGCTCTTTTGTTTCCAAAGGGGATCTGAGATTTATATATCTTTCAAGCTTTTCTCTGAATTCACTCCAGTTTGTTTTATTATTTACTAGCTTAGGATTACTTTTTTCCATTATCTCCGATTCATTAAGTGATAAAATCACCAGTGTATGATCTGATGATAAGTCATAATTACCTTAGACTCTTATATGGTTTCGTTTGATAGCTTTAACTATGAAAAAATCAACAAGGTCTGGTATTTTACTAGAATCCGATGGCCAGTATGTTGGTGATCTGGAAGAATAAAACTTGCAATTGTATTTGAGGCATGCTTTGTAAAGCCTTTTGCCTTTTGTTGTTATAAGTCTGGATCCCCAATGGGTGTGCTTAGCGTTAAAGTCACCGCCAACAAGGAAGTTGTCCTAGTTTTGGAATGTCCTAGTAGATTTAGCAGTTCTGTATAATGATCTTCAGTGTGGGAACGCCTTGGCGGCCAGTATATTGATGCCAACTTAAAGTCTTTCTTTTTCATTTCAATACTAATTATTGTTACTTGCATATTCTCTTTTATAAACATAGCTTCTTCATGGTGTTTTAAGCTCTTTCTTATCAGGGTTGCCGATCAACCTCTAGCCTTATCAGCTGGATGAGGAGCGTGGTAGCAAATATAGTTTGATATTAAATCATCAAGAATCAGTCCACTTGAGAAATGAGTTTCGGACACCTGACAAATATCTTTGTGTTCGATGTCTAAGAAGATTTTTAATTCTGATAAATGGTGTAAAAGACCGTTTGCATTCCATGTTCCAATTTTTAGTGTTCTGTCCATCATTGTTTTTAAGAGCGACTTCTTCACTTAGCCGTTTGATGTTCAAATCCTCATGGTCAATTCTTTAAAGAATAAGTTCAAGAACTTCTTTAATGGAAGTTTCTTCATTCTTCCGCACGTTTTTAACAATCTGTGAATAGGATTTATTTGCTTTTAACAGCTTCCTTAGGAAGTTCTTTTTTAGTTTTATCTTCAGCTTCAGGAGTCCTTTTTGTGTTTGCTGAGTTGCTAGGCTTTATTTCACCGGATGTCATTTTGATTTTGGATTTTCGAAATTTTTTAGCAACTGGACAGCCTCTACAGCTTGCAGGGTGACTACATTGACTCATTTTGCTTTCTGTTCTTTGCTTGATGGACAGTTTTTAGTTGCGTGTTTTCCTTCACACGCCACACAAGCAAACTCGCGGTTGCAATATTTTTGGGTGTGGCCCAGTCGTTCAATTTTGACTTTTATGCCCAAGATTGATCGAATACATTAGACATTACAAGACTTTGTTTGCTGTCGAAAAATAGCGTGAATAAAAGCAGTGATATTTTTATTATTAAGGGTTACCCAGCAGAGTTCTTAGTAGTCTCATCCTTAATAAGATTGACTGTATCAAGGGCTTAGAAGCCTGCTTGAACAAGGGGTTCTACTAATTCTTTTGGAGATCATGAAGGCCTCTGGCTACTATTTTTATTGGTCTTGTGGATTTGTTTTCATACGAGTGCCGCTGGTTTTTATGTTTGCTTAGTTCCTCAGTGACCAGTCTATAGTAATCATCTTCCTCGACATTGACTTTCGAATTGTCTTTGTTTTACGGTGTATATTTGCATGCTGTGATCATAATTGGAGGTGGTACAGTTTTTCTGTTGCCTTTAGACAAAGACTTCGGTTTAGCATTGGCTAAAAATAAATAAATAAATAGGGTGGCGCAACAGAGCGAGGAGCCCCTGGGCCTATCGCATTTCTCACAACCATGCCTTGTGAGGGAATGGAGGGGACCTACAATTTTTCGCCGGTTCCGAACTGCTAATTGAGAATGCGCTTTTCATGGCAATGAATTTACTAACGGAGGACTTGCCAATTCCTCGCGAAAGGCGATACCCGTGGAAAAACATTTTTGCATTTTGCCTCTGCTGGGATTCGAACCTCGAAACTCTGGGTTAGCAGGCGGACATGCTAACCATTACGCCACGGGTACCACAGCATTGGCTAGCACATTATTTTCATTATTCTTTGTAGTACCCAAGTCTTTTTTATTTTCAGTTTTCAAGGTTTGCTGATTCTTTGTGTGTAATTCAGGGCTACCTTCCGCTTTTCGTTTTTTAGCAGTGCTCTTATTTCTTTTTCTTTCAGTTTCAAATACTTTTGACAAAAAAAAAATACCTGTGCCTTTTGTTGATATTCACAAAGCTGAGCTGTTTTTGATTTTCTAAATTTGAAATTTGAGCTCACTTCTGCAATTTTTTGTCCTTTGTGTTTTTTTTTTGTTTTCAAACGGTTCTTACAACCGAAAGAATATTCAAAATTTACTTCACGCGGTGTGCATTTTTCCGCAAACAACCTGTGGAATAATCGATGCAATTTTTGAACTAAATAAAAGGCTTTCTTTGACAATACCAAATTTAGGTTTATTAAAATTAAATGTACCTACTTTTATTGCGAATGTGAAGAGTGTTGAGCGCGTGGCGAATCACGTCGAAGGAATGTCAAGTTCAAGTCATAGACAGACTTTTCTCTTATGGACTGTCAGTCGTTTACCGTGATGCCACTTTTTATATTTGTTCCGGTGATGCCACAAACCCATTAAAAACAGCAAAAGAAAAATCACCAAAAAATAATCTTGACACAATTTTGCGGTTCCTTCGTCTATCATCTCCTGCCATACACATACACCACTCTCATAGTCTCATTTATTTGACCTTTTTTCTTATCAATGCAGTATGCAGTGTGTACTGTGTGCAAGTATCGAGGCTGTAATTGCGATAGTGAACGAGACCAATCTTCTGGCTTTGAAAAGCACCGATAGTAATTTATGCGCCGGCGCCGTCCTGTTGAAACCAAATGTTGCCAAAAGCCTTCTCTTCAATTTTTGTGAACAAAAATTCGTTCAACATGGCCCGTAAACGATCGCCTTTGACTGTAACGGCCACTCATTTTCATTTTCGAAAAATGGCTCAATTATGCCTTTGGACCAAAATCTGCACCAAACAGTGACTCGTTTTGGGTGTATCGGCTTTTCATAGTATGCGTGCGGGTTTTCTGTGCCCCAAATGCGACAATTTTGTTGCTTACATACCCACCAAGATCAAAATGAGCTTCATCTAAAAAGATGATTTTTTTTTTGGCAGAAGCGGAGAGTTGATCGCAGTCAATACTTCCCAGCGTTGTTCAAGCGTATACAAAACCAGCTTAAGGATAAAACTTATTATCTGTTAAGGACTATTTACATGAGCACGACCAACGAACGACGAATAAATCAAGAAATGAGATTTTATGTACGTTACTATCATAAATTCCTCACGAATTTCTTAAGAACCGATGGAAATATAGTTCATACTTATATTTAGGTGGATAAACTCTTATTTTTGTACTTCAAATTAGAAAAATAGTATCTATTAGGTACGAACTATCAGACTTTATTCTCGTTCCACATACAATCCGCACTCCAACAAATAAATTTTTCGCGCGTTCTTAGCCTCAAAATCATTCTCCATTTTTGTTTTGCATGTAAATTGTGTTCGTTATTTGTGACGAATGTAAAACACAAATGTGAATGAAATATCAAAATCAACGAACATTCGTTCATTAATTGTTCGTTGGTCGTTCTCATGTGAATAGTACTTTAAACCAGACATGAGCTAAGTGTTGCCATTAACGAAATAAGCACTTGTTGAAAAAAAAACGTTAGATTGCGGACCCTTTAATATTCTCCTTTCTTGTCCTCGCCATATATATTTGTATTGATACTGTTTACAAGCTTCAACCTCTAATACGAACTTTAGTTTCATGCTCTAATTAACCGCCCATATAATCATCAGTTATTCTTTTATTTAAAGAATTTATTAAGATAGCAATTCAACTTCAAGGATGATGAAGCTAAAGCAGTGATTAGAAAGAAGAAAGCAGCTTTCCAAGCTTGGTCGAAATGCCCCTCAAGAAATACAAATGAAAAAGCGCGTTTCAAAATGGAATACAAGAGCTGCAAAAAAGAAGCGAAGAAAAAGTGCGCCCAACTTCAAGCAAAAAGCACGGAGGGCCTGTATCGAGAGCTGGAAGAGATTTCTGCCCCAGCTGCTGAAGCAAATCAGGCAATCCAAGAGCTAAGACAAAGCAACTTGAATAAGGGAGCAACCATTTTCAAAATAGCCGCTCAGAGAAGGAGAAATGCGCAGGAGATTCGTTCGCCGAAGTTCATCAATGATGCTCAAGGAGTGCTACTTGTGGATGACGACAAAATTCTTCACAGGTGGCGACAGTATTGTGATGATCTTTTGAATGAACAGTTTCCTCGGCGCCACTTTCCAACAGCTGCACCTAACTTTACGGAAGTATCCGACGTCACAGTCGAAGAAGTTAGGGAGGCAGTTAAGAACTCCAAAAAAGGCAAAGCGATTGGGCCAGACGAGGTACCATATGAGTTTTGGAAAAATATGGGAGACATCGGGTTAAGATGGCTCACGATTCTCATCTCCAAACTTGTAAGAGGTGACAGTTTGCCTAATCAATGGAGGGAAAGTTTTCTTCTTCCAATGTACAAGGGAAAGGGAGATACCAGAAGCTGTGACAACTATCGTTCGATCAAGTTGATGTCCCACACTATGAAGATCGTTGAGCGGGTTTTGGATAGCCGACTGCGGAAAATAATAAGGCTGTCTGATGACCAATGCGGGTTTGTCGCGGGTAAGTCAACTACAGACGCAATCCAAAGCATAAGGATCATTATGGAAAAACACCGAGATGCCTTAGAGGATTTGCATATTGTGTTGGTTGACTTCGAAAAGGCATTCGATCGACAACCACGAGATCTGATATGGGTGGCCCTCAGACACCGAGGAGTTCCTGAAGCCTATGTGCGAATAATTATGGACATGTACGAGGGAGCAGTTACAAAAGTGAGATGCCCAGCTGGAGTCACCGAAGAATTCCAAATAACAGTAGGTGTACATCAGGGAAGTGTCTTGAGTCCACTGCTCTTTATTGCTGTTCTGGATTATTTGCTCGAAGGAAAAGTAACGGACAATAAAGTACAACAATTATTCTTTGCTGACGATGGAGCCATCATAAGCGAGGATCCTACATCCCTGCAACGAGCACTTGACGTTTGGATTGATGTTCTGGAAGGAAATGGGTACCGTATTAGCGCTAAAAAGACTGAATACCTGTGCTGCCCTTTTTCTGATCCAGACAAGCCTATTCCAGACATTTATTTGAATGGAAATGTGCTTTCCAAGTGTGAAAAGTTTAAATATCTGGGATCTATGATCAATAGTGAAGCATCTTGTGATGACGACATCAATCATCGAGTAAGCGTAGGGTGGATGAAGTGGCGAGAAAACTCCGCTATCTTCTGTGATCGAAAAATGCCCCCTAAGCTGAAGGGAAGACTCTACACAGCAGTTGTCCGTCCAGCTCTGACATACGGTTCACAATGTTGGACAATGTACAAAAAGTATGAGAGCAAATTGACGGCAGCCGAAATGAAGATGCTTCGGATGACAGCAGGAGTAACAAAGCTTGATCGAATTAGAAGTACTAAGATCCGTGGAAGCCTTCATGTCAAAAGTACCATCTTGGACAAAATTCAGCACGACCGGCTCAGTTGGTATTGTCATGTTCAAAGGAGAGATCCGCAGAACCCCGTCAAAAAGGCAATATCGTACAACGTTTCAACAAATTCGCGACGAAAAAGAAAAGGCAGGCCAAAACACTCCTGGTACAAGCAAATGCAAAAACAGCAGCATTTGGTTGGCCTCAGACATGGAACAATCCAAAACCGGGAGGCTTGCCGACGATTTCTGAGGTCAACGCGGCGTACCCCACAGGCGGATCACTAGTGTGAAGCAGCAAAGTGGGAGAGTTGTGATCGCTTCAAGATCACTACTCGTAACGCCGAAAATGAAGAAGAAGAAGAAGAAGAAGCAATTCAACTTCAAAGGAGTTTGATGTGCTATCTGACTCCATATTAAAAACTGTTTCCCATTATATTTGCGGGTGTTTTCAATACACACAATTCTGGTTGGCTTCGTCATTCTGGCCAGATAACACCCGAAGGCAGGTACATTGAGATCTTTGCAGAGTTAAATAACTTTACTCCACTTAATGATAAGCGCACTAGGGTTCCAGATATTGAAGGCGATGCGGCCAACATTCTTGACCTATTTTTCTCTTCTCATCTCGAAAAATAGAGGGTAATAGTATCATCTCTTTTGTGGTACCCGTGGTGTGATAGGGATTGCAATCCCGGGATTCGGGATCCCGGGATTTTTTCGTTCCCGAAAATCCCGGGATTAGAATCGTAAAATCCCGGGATTTTCGGGATTGATTTGTTGATTATTTTGGCATATTATTTTTATCTACTTGAAACTTTTCCGATAAAAAAAAATTTTAAATTGGATTCCACTTGGTTTTGAATTAATAATGATAATAACAATTTCTTCACTGTCAATACATCCTTTGGGTGTATTCCAAAACAAAGTTAAAAATTTTGTCGTTCCTGTGTGTATAGATCTTTATATCGTAATAATATTCTCAAGTAAATAATAATAGTAAGAAAAGTAATAATAATGATGGCAATACATTATGAATAAAACACATGAAGATAGTCTTCAAATATTCAAAATGAAAATAATATTTAAAGGAAAAAAGAAACACACAATCAGTATAGGGTGAAGTATTCAAAATGAAAAGATTAATTAAAAAATAAGCGAAAGTTTGCAATTCCTTCAAAAATCGACTCAACATTCACTTTTCTGTGGAGATCTAGGGTTAAATTGTACCAAGGGAGATTTAGCATTTTTTTTCAAAACTTTATTTTGTGATAATTGTAATTTCTTTTTATTCCAAAAAGCTACTTTAGCCCATATTGGACATCCATATTGCATAAAAATAGCTTTGTGAATAAATATCTTGTTTTTATTTGTGAGAGCAGATTTTCGATTTATAAAAGGCTAAAGCATCCTAATTGCAAGAACATATTTTGAGTATCTACTAGACCTTTATCATTGGTTTAAAAATGGTTGAAAACTAGATTGTGTTTTGAGAACTTTCAAACTAGTTCGTATGTTTCGTCGTATGTTTTTCGAGACTTCCATTATTTTCATTGTTTTTGATCTATATTTGACTATTCTTAAAAGAAAAGAAAATAGTAAACTAGTTTTTGGGTATTCTTTCTCTTTTTCTATATCCCTTTGTACATTTTTTTCTTTTGTATATTTGAGTGCTTATATCGCTGTTTTCAAGGATGGTCTAAATTTAAACTTAATTTCAAAACAAAAAACCACTTAGTTTATGTGCATTTCCTTCATAATGTTTTACGTTTCTTAGTTATAAGAAGACCTCATAAAATGACGAGATAGAAAACAGTTTGAAACTAGTTAAATAACTACAAAAACCCAATGCAAGCTCTGCACAAAAAAGTTAAAATCATTAGAGAGAAGAAGCAAAAGGTTTTCACACCAATTTGTCATCGAAACACCACAGAAAAAAGATTTTAATATAAATCAGACATCAACCAAGTAATTTTTTTAACTGTCTAAGATATTGAGCCAATCCCGGGACTAGTCCCGGGATCCCGGGATTGACTTATCTGAATCCCGAAATCCCGGGATTGAAAAAACCTTTCGGGATTGCAATCCCTAGGTGTGATGGAGGCAAAAATGTTTTTTCCACGGGTATCGCCTTTCGCGAGGAATTGGTAAGTCCTCCGTTAGTATTCATTGCCATGAAAAGCGCTTTCTCGATTAGCCGTTCGGAACCGGCAGAAAATTGTAGGTCCCTTCTATTCCCTCACAAAGCATGGTTGTGAGAAATGCGATAGGCCCAGGGGCTCCTCGCTCCTCGCCACCCTATTTATTTTATTTTTTCGTTAGTAAATTCTTTGCTTTCTCGATGGAAACGTTGACTCTTCGGCGATATGATATCAAACATTATTCTCAACACAGATCAAAAGATCAAAAAGTATCATACAGAAAGACAGTTCCTGTTTTGATTCGATCTGTGAAGAATTGATTAGCGATAAATAAAAAAGTTTCCGATTAATTTAAAGACAATTTGACAATAGAAAACCAAAACTTGTTTATTGTTAATAAAAAATTTCTCTCGGCTTTATTTTCTGTCGACTTGACACTTCCGAACAGCACATTGGCTCCTTCTGAGCTTGAGCCTGTAATTCTGCACTGAAGCAGATATATCTCTTCGTACTCCCTCGGTTGCGGGAGTCTTCAAAGATCTCAAAATACTGAAATCCGATGGTTTAAATGGTAACACCGCCGTTATTCTGAAGAGGTGTTCCTCTACAAAACTACTGCATTAGCTTTTATATTTCTTTCTATCCCAGCAAATGGAAAACTGCATTCGTCCAGCCTACCCCTAAAAAAGGCGAATCGTCATCACCTTCTAGCACTAACATTTTCCTTTCTAATATAATGGAAACGTTGATTCGCCGTCAACTGCTGTGGGTGCAATCTTTACAGTGTTTTGGAGAAAGTAAGAGCAATAATCTCGATATTTCTAAAGCGTTTGGCTTCGAACTATCTTATCGAAAATGTGTGTTTTTGGTATAGATGAGTTTCTTCGTCCTTGGATTAGAAACTACCTTTCTGACCGTTCAATGCAAGTTTTGTTGGATGGTTTTAAGTACTCACCTTACAAATGTAAGGCTGCCCCAGGTTCTGATTTGTCTCCGGCTTTCTTCCTTATCTTTATATACGATCTTTTGTCCGAAACTTCTAGTCCCTTTCTGCTGACGATTCCAAGTTCACGTCCTTGCTCTTCGTATATGTAAAATTAGCTCATTGAATTCTGCCCTTGACAGCATTGTTAGATGGGGTAATAAGAACCGAGTAGAATTCGATGCTTCGAAAGCACAATGTTGTCATTTGTCGTTAAAGCTTAACATCCTCCCATTGCCATTGAGAATAGATATTACGTGCATCCAAGAAACCGAAAAGCTGTCAGTACTTGCAGGGGCGGCAGAACATTTTGTTTTTAGGTGGGGAGCATGGTACAAAATATTTTAAGTCGCAAAAAATGCTACTAAATGCTTTGGTTTCATAAGACGATGCAGGAATTCTTCACCCCTGTTGATTTGGCTACAATTTAGAAAGCCCATATCCGCCCAAAGCCAGAGTAAAATTATCATATCTGGTCAGATGCTCCTCCGACAATGTAATGCTCATGACTTTTTGAAGAATCACTAGGCGCATAACAAAATTCGAAGATCGAAGTGTGTAAGGCATTTGAACAGTTTGCTGCGATGTTCCGTTATTGTGGCTAGTTTGGAGATCTTCGAGAGCATTGAAAATAGCTGAATAATTTTCCTTATATCTCATAGCAGTTTCATACTTGTGAACCCACCGTGTTTCACACATTGCCAGCAGAATTTTTTAATTTCCAGCCGGTAATAGCTCCCGAATTTTACCATTCAAAACAGCAGTGCGTTCAGCAGAATGTCCAAAGTAAAACCAACAGACTGCACCATCCCAACGCAATTTCGCACATCTGCTTGTATTTATATTAGTATACGCTTGGGCAACGTGCAAATATCCACTCCTTATTAGATATATTCTGGTTTGGATCTTCTTAAAACAAAGCGAATCTCAGAAATAGTCTTATGAGACCCACAATGGGAAAAATTTACTTAAAGGTTAGAGTGAGACTGCTTTTAGAGAACCATTATGCAGCGGTTTGGTGGTGTTTTGACAATGTTTTGTCGCAAGTGAACAATTTGAATAATTGCAATTTCTAAAAGAAAATTCCTTAAAAAAACCTTTTCCTTGTCCCATTCTAAATTAGTAACCCTTCGATTCAAAGATCGAATCATTTAGATAGCCGATGATGATAAATAATAGACGATCGATTCGGTTTTAATGATCGATTAACCCAACCCTAATAGTGCGTGTTGCTACGGCACGAAAATATTCCAAGGCTACCGAATACGATCGACTACGGTCGGCGCTGTGGCCGGCGCTTTATGGGGACTGGCCTAAGGAAAAGCGACGAGAAGTCATTTTTTCAAACCGTAACAATTTTTTTTTTAATAACTGTTTCGATTAGTTGACAAAGTTCCTCACATGATTCAAAAAAAGTCACTATATCAATCGACATCAAAGTTGACAGTTCTGTTAAAATTGTTTTGAAAATATATAATTAACTAGCTGTGCCCGCGACTTCGTCCGCGTGGAATAGTGACTTTCAGCAGCATTTTTAACTTTTTAGGAAATAAAACTTCTAGCCTTAAAAATGGCGGTACATATTTCCAAAAAAAACATTCAACCCCTATTTAAACACCTTGTAGCCCTGTTAAAAATACTTTTGAGACCGTAGTTTTTGAATTCCCATTTCCGTTCCCGTGGGAATATAAGGATAGATATATAGCCTTTATCCTTCCGCATGTTCTAGACCATCTCTGTAGCTAATTTAATAAAATCTGTTTAGCAGGTTGAACAGACATACGAAAAACATACCGACATAGCTACATTCGCATTTTCAATATTAGTAAAGACTCCCGTTCCCGTGGGAATATGGTGACCGTTTTCGTGGGAATATGTGGATAAGTTAAAGTTAATGTTACTCCGGGATTATGGAGCATTCCAACGGTGAAAGAATTTTTGAAATCGGTGCTGTAGTGTAAGAGTTCCCATATACGTTCCTGCTCCCGTGGGAATATAGGGAAAAAATATATAGTCTATGTCTTTCCTCAGGTTCTGAACAATCCTTGTACAAAATTTCATTTAAATCGGTTTATTAATTTGGGCGGGAGATGGTAACATAGAACGACGGACAGACAGAGCTCCTTTCACACTTGTTATATTAGTAAGGACTCCCGTTCCCGTAGGAATATGTAGATGAATTAAAGTTAATGTTACACAGGAATAGTGTAGCATTCTAACGGTGGAAGAATTTTTGAAATCGGTGCTGTAGTGTCAAAGTTCCCGTATACGTTCCTGCTCCCGTGGGAATATAGGGAACCGTAGGAATATGGGGATGAATTAGTTTTTATGTTAGTCGGGGATAGTGTAGCATTCTAACGGTGAAAGAATTTTGAAATCGTTGCTGCAGTGTCAAAGTTCCCGTATACGTTCCTGCTCCTGTGGGAATAGAGGGAACCGTAGAAATATGGGGATGAATTAGTTTTTATGTTACTCGGGGGTAGTGTAGCAATCTAACGGTGAAAGAATTTTTGAAATCGGTGCTGTAGTGTCAAAGTTACCGTATACGTTCCTGCTCCCGTGGGAATATAGGGAAAAAATATATAGTCTATGTCCTTCCTCAGGTTCTGTGAACGGGAGACATACGAAAAACATACCGACATAGCTACATTCGCATTTTCAATATCAGTAAAGACTCCCGTTCCCGTGGGAATATGGTGACCGTTCCCGTAGGAATATGGGAATGAGTTAAAGTTTTTGTTACTCGGGGATAGTGTAGCATTCTAACGGTGAAAGAATTTTTGAAATCGGTGCTGTAGTGTCAAAGTTCCCGTATACGTTCCTGCTCCCGTGGGAATAAAGGGAACCGTAGGAATATGGGGATGAATTAGTTTTAATGTTACTCGGGGATAGTGTAGCATTCTAACGGTGAAAGAATTTTTGAAATCGGTGCTGTAGTGTCAAAGTTCCCGTATACATTCCTGCTCCCGTGGGAATAAAGGGAACCGTAGAAATATGGGGATGATTTAGTTTTTATGTTACTCGGGGGTAGTGTAGCATTCTAACGGTGAAAGAATTTTTGAGATCGGTGCTGTAGTGTCAAAGTTCCCGTATACGTTCCTGCTCCCGTGGGAATATAGGAAACCGTAGGAATATGGGGATAAATTAGTTTTTATGTTACTCGGGGATAATGAAGCATTCTAACAGTGGAAAATTTTTTGAAATCGGTGTTGTAGTTTCTAAGTTCCAGTATACGTTCCCGTTCCCGAGGGAATTTAGGGATAAATTGTAGCCTATGTGTTATTCTGATGTATAAGCTATATTATTGGAAAGTTTAATTGAAATCCATTCAGAAGTTTTTGCGTGAAAGAGGAACAAACATACATCCACACATACAAACTTTCACGTTTATAATATTATAATATAATATAATAGGATGTATTTTTGCTAAAAAATTTACATAAAGTTTGTTGAAGTAGGTATATATTGATTATGATGGCACTAGTTTCACCTAGACTATGTAAAAAAATTGGTTGAAAAAAAATATCGTTTCTGATAAGAATACTAAAAAAATTGTAATTTTTGTAGCGATACTTTTTGATTAGGAGAACATTCTAGTTCAATCTATTATTTATCAAAAACAAAAGTAAAATTTAAGAATTTATTCCTGGAATATTTTGTTTCAATTTCAGTGTGTAAAAGTTTAAACCATTTTCATAACGTTTATAGTCTATTGATTATGTCATTCGAAAAAGGGTGGATTTTTATTGCAGGAGTCAATCAATGGGCTAGTTGTGAAGACTCTGGCCCATTACAGGAAAACAAACACCAACACCGCACTATACCGCTCTTTGTTTTCAGACACTGCATCAGAACTTAAAACGAATGGTTGGAAATTCGTTTTTACTGACGGCTCCAAAACACAAGACTATACATCGTTTGCGGTTACATTAGAAGATGGCTATATCCTTAGCATTGGCATCCTCCCAGAAATCACATCAATTTTCTCAGCAGAAGCATTTGCAATCATTCAAGCGACTAAGGCAACTATGAACCACAGTGGCAAATTGGTTATATGCTCCGACAGTATGTCGGCCTTAAAAACGATTAGCAACCCTAATAACAACACTGAAATAGTTTCCGCAATCAGAAACAAAATTACTACGATGCCAAATAAAATCAAGCTTATGTGACCCCCGGACACGTGAATATTCGTGGAAATGATGAAGCTGATAAAGCTGCGAGTTCTGCAAAAGAAGCACCTGTATACCAGTTTAATGCATTTACAAATCAAGATTTAAAAACGTGGATACATAAAAAGTTGAAAACCAATCAAAAAAGATGTATGGGGCCAATACCACCATTATTACAAAAAAGTGAACCCAAACAAGTCACAAACAATATACCCCACAAACCAGTCAAAACATAAAATCACAAACTTTGTACGTCTCAGACTCGCCCACACCTCAGCAACCCACAAACACTTGCTCACCAAAAACAATCCGCCTATCTGCAGTTCATGTAACACGACTCTAAGTATCTCGCATCTTCTTGAAAACTGCCAAAGCTCGATGCCCGTTATGGAAGCCATCTTTCAAGATAAACCAATATACGAAGTATTACAAAATCCAAATTCAACAAATACTGAAAATGTAACCAAATTTTTAGAATCTCTTAACTTAACTCTGTAAATATTTTATTAAATAAGAGCCAATAGTCTCCGCAGCTAGGCTCTAAATATTTATATTACCCTGTAATTTAAATTTCATGTTAATAAATTATAATAATAATAATAATAATAAAATGGTTCAAATCAGAGAAATGGGTTCTGAACGATCCTCATTCGTTTTTTCGATAGAGAGCGTTTTTTGTAGAGGGCAAATTTTCTCATCGAAATGCATCTTTTGAATAATAACAAAAAAAAAAAAAAATTATACGAATTTTTCATTATTTCCTTGTATAAAGCACTAAAACGACAAAATACCCAAAAACCAAAAATTTGCTTTTGAAATACATATTAATTTATTTAACATATTTCAAAAACAGATCTTTCAACCTTAAGCCTATAGGAGTCCAATTTAAATACAGTTTTAAAGATCATTTCTCCAAAAATACAAAAGTTAGGTCTCTACCTTCTACCATCAGTATTGACAGAGAAATCGAATTTAACATAGGTCAGGGTACACCAAAGTTAGCCTTTTTTAAAAATGTCAAAAAATGATGTCAAAGTTGAGAAATGGACTTTACTGTTAAACAACTTTTTCTCAGAATACGACCAAGAATCACATTTCACATCCCGAAGTATGTAACACATATTACGGGACACCCTGTATACATATTTTCAAAAACAGATCTTCACTGCAACGAAATGTATAAGTTTTTTCCAATAAATAGCTTCACATAAAAGTGAAATTCGTTCCCACGAAAAAGTGAGGTTATTTCCCACGTTCAGTGAAACAAAAAAGTGAAACTAATTCCCACATGAGGTGAAGTTATTTCCCATGTGAAGGTAGTGCCCGTGAAGTTAATTCCCTGGTCCCTGCACCAAGTTAATTCTCTGCACCGTCTTCAGTCCCTAATACCAATGCGTAAAGAGCTTTCTAGATATAAACAATCCACTAAATAACTATTTAAGAATTTTGGAAATTGTGTTCTAAATAAGAAAAACATTAAGATCATAATTGATTTTTGTACTTTCTATTATTTTAAGTTTCTCACTACACAAAAACTACCAAACAACTTCAATAAAAAGTTTATAACGGCATTATCTCAAAAGCCTGAAATAATACCGTTGTTGATTCACAATTCAGCATACCAAAATCCTTTCAAAAAGTAAATTTGATCAAAGTCAATATAAAAGTTTATAATTATCGCCGCTAATAAGCACTTTCTGCCTCACTGTGCGGCGGGCAGTAGAGAGGGTGAATCGACAATACATTATTAGTGTAATAAAATGTCATGCCAAATAAGAAGAGGCGTTATTTGAATATCATTGATGTTGATATTCTTCGGAGGCTAAGCTGTGGGGTGTTCGAAGGTGTTTTCAAGTAAGCCAAGTTAATATCAAGCTTCTCTGTACGTTTTACATATTTATGTTTTCCTTAACCGTTTTCAAAGCGTGAAAAAGTGTTAAGCAATTGATTTTGTTAAGCAACATTGTGATATCAAATAGTAACATCCAGGGTCCTAGAACTCATCAACAGCGAACAAGAGACAGTTATGTACTTGTTTCCTTTACCAAGAATTAAAATTTAAATAAAAATAAAAACCAGTTTTAATAACAGATTTTGATTATTTATTTCCCTCTTTCATTCCAGAAATAAACAATAAACTATAGAATGCTCTAATGGTTTTTTTTGATAATGACTTAATTAAAATATACATTGAAATTTTAATTTCAGGTTCCTTCCAACTTTCGATTTGTTGTAGAACAAACTTTGCGTGAATTTTTCCGAGCAATTCAAGGTGGTAAGGATACAGAACAATCTTGGAAAAAGTCGATTTACAAAATTATATCCCGAATGGATGATCCTGTACCAGAATATTTCAAAACGCCAAATTTCTTAGAACAGTTGGAATAAGTAATGATTAATTTATATTTATTATTATTTACCCATCATAAGAAAATTTCAGAAGTGAATACGTTGTTAAAAACGATTTGCATTATTACAACACAAATCTTAGAAAATGTGCAAAAATACGAATTTGTATAATTGAAAATGAAATATTTTCAGACTGAAAGAAAGAAATATATAACAACGTTTGTGGTTCCTATAAAAAATGTAGTGTGCTTACGTCCAAAAATATGTAACAAAGAAACTAAGAAAATATATATAAATTTAAATAGTAAAAAAATAAAAATAAGTTTGGTAAGCGACTGTAATTTTTACTGACGATATACTCGCGTTTAGGCCTTCATTTCAAATACAACTGTAAATTACAATTTAAAGAAAATTGTTTATTTAGGAAAATAAATTATATAAATCTAGGATATATTTGAAAAAAAAAAAAAAAAAATCAAAATTAATGAAAATTAGAAACTGAAAAACTAACGAATTGACGAAAGAATATTTAAGAAAGTAAATCTGGTTTATATAGCAAAGCACGTGAAGTTTGTGTACCGTTCTCTGGTTTTCAAGTAAAGTTTGATTAAAAAAAACCCACACACACACACACTCAAAGCAATATTTAAAAGAGGACCATCAAACCAGACTTTTTGAAATCTTCTATACAAAAATCGTTTTCGTTTATCAAACGAAAGTTCAAAATAGTATCAAAAACCTAGAGAGTGGTTCTTCATTTGATAAGTTTTGAAATCGTATAATGAGAAGAATTCAAAAGTTCCTTATGCTTTAAAGATGGTGTTTCAATTTGATTTAAAAATCATAGAATACGCAAACTTAAAAAGTTTACTTTGTATAATAAGGTGTAAACTGCATTTCTGATCGCTTCATATAAGTAAAACATCGTTAAATAAAAACAATCCAATAGGCAAAGTGTCACTGTCACTTATTAATTGCGATTAAACAAGCTCATATCTGCAAAACTGGCATTTGCAAAGTACAACTTGCACTACATTTTAATGCATTTGCTTTTTAGTAGAGAAATCTAATTTCTTTCTTACATTTATAATTTGCTTACGAAATACTAAGCAGTACGTAATCAACATGCACATCAAAAAATCCAAAGATATAACGTTTCTAAAAATTTCAAAAGCATTGCAGAAAAATTTATTGTCATCACCAAAGGATTATTTTGTTTGTCCCTTCATTTGACTAGTTTTTTAATTTAGTTTAAATTTTCATTATTATTGTTTCAATATTAACTTTTGAACAAAAAAGAGATAACTTTTTGTTTTGATAGTTTTAGTATTTATTTAAATTTTAAATGTTTATGTAAAGCATATTTTATTAATAGCTTGATATGTAAATAAATATTTATGTTCTTTAAATTAACATAAGGAAATATTAATATTATTTGAAATATTTTTGTTTTGTTTTTATATTCAACAAACGGAAGTGAAATTATCAATTCTTTAATTGGTTTCATTAATACAAAATTTCCCATATTTAAATACTATATACAGAATGATGTAACCAAAAATCAATACCTAGTTGAGAGAGTGCAAATTCTTGAATATCTGGACTAAGAATGCAAAACACAGATAAAGGAATGTCCTTAAAAAAAATTAACAAAAGACAACCAAACCAATAAATTGACTAATTGAACTCGTTAACAGTAGAGCTGCCATGTTCAAAGAATATCTTAATTTTGAGCTTAACAAAATAGGTTCACGGAATGGTTCTGTTATATTTATCTTCTTCTGTGCAAATTCATATTTGCCAAATCAACCTTTTATTTTCAAACTAAATATTCTTCTTTTTCTTCTTCCTATTTCGTCGTGACGAGCATCGTGATCAAGCAAGACTTAGAGCTCTCCTTCTTATTAGCTTTGATCTTTCATTTATTGTTCCTTATCGACCGTGTCTGAATGTAGGTATCTCTCTTTTAAAAATGGCAATACCAACTGTGCTGATCGTCATCTACTTTTAAACTTAAACTTCCAAAAAACTGGTTTCCGTTCAACTGATAAATTGGTTTGAAAGCGGCTTCAATCTGATTGGCTCTCTTTTCTCTGCAAAATACTTTGCATTTACATACATTTAAAATACTCGGCACATAAATTAACAGAGTAGCGGGCATGCAGCGGGGCGACAAAAACCATTTGGCTGATATACCAAATGCAAATGCCACAAGAATAACTTTATAAATACTACGCAGAACAAATAACGCATGACAACAGCAAGCAGTAGCACAAGACGGTCCCCCATCTTGTCACTAATAGTGCTCATTCCGATTTAATTACGGTGTTCTAATTAGAACCATTAATAAAAATCCAATCAAACACTATTTTATTAAAAGTGTTTAAAAACTCAGAGCTGTGAACTGATTTTGACTAACGGAAAGAAAGCAGGGATGGTGCACATATTGCGACGAAACCATAACAAAACCTGCACTTGCTCTATTCAAATTCAATTTGGTCCACAAAAGAAAAGGCGGCATTTATGTTTGTGTTGTGATTTAGTGAGACAAGCTGTAACACCACACCCAAAACACATTTGAACTTACTTTATTCATAACATTATTATTACTTGTGGTTGTATTTATTTTTTGAAAAATAAAATTTTATGCAAATATAATAAAAAGGTTGATTTCCACCCCATATAGTTATAGCTCATGATTATGAATGAAACTTTGGGCTTCCTTGGGAGCTCGTGGTTCTATCGATGTGGTGCACTCTTACATGCATATATACTAGAGTGGTCCTTATTTCACTTTTTTGCGAAGATTGAGTGCGATGCCCCCTAAATCGATTCTAAGAAATTTAAAAAAAATTCCTTAATTTTTTCATATTTTTATCTCAAACCGTTCCTGGCCCTATTTTCCTGTCATTTTTTAACTAATTAACGGAAAGACTTCGAATTAGGCTAAAATGAAGCGTCTCTGAAACTCTACAGCCACGTGTATGTTTGATAAAATTAAGATCATTTGCTTATACTCTATTGTTAATAAACAAAAAGGCTGATTTCTTATTTCGCTCAATCTGCCAAAAGTTAGCAACATTTTGACATGGATTATTTTTTCAAAGATATCTACGGCAATTTAAATGATATAACATTAAAATAGATTTTTTTATTTATTATTATTATTTCAAAGATATCTACGGCAATTTAAATGATATAACATTAAAATAGATTTTTTTTATTTATTATTTCATTTGTTGTTAACATGTTATTAACAGAAACTCGATAAACAATTTTTTTTATAACAGCAGCCGTCTTTGAACGGATGATCGAAAAAACAAAAACTTTTTAATGAAATAGGGTCAGGAAGGGCTAGGAATAAAAATTTGAAAAAATTAGGGATTTTTTTTTTCCTGATTTAGAACCAACCACTCTAATATATACATATGTTAAGTTTCGAGATATGTATCGTTTTCTTATATGGAGCATCTTCATCCATTTAGCTCACTGCAGCCATACTTTTTACTGCAATTGATAATACAAACATTTTGATCACACAAACATAAACTATTTTAGTGAATGTTACCTACGTGTTTCGTTGAGTTTATTTACGGTATGGCCTGATCTATCCAAGTGGAGTCATATTCCCTGCTGCTCTATAAAAATCAAATTTGTATCTCAACCAGTCTTGAAAAGCTTGTCTCAACCAGTCTTAAAAAGTTTGTTTAAAAAAAAAACTACCTCAATCAAAGCATTCACTTAGACCAATTTTTTGAAAATCAGAAAAAGCTGTCTGTTTTTTTCTTAAAAGGTAGCACTTTGGTCAATTAATTGCTATCGTGTTACATAACTTCAAAAAAAAATCAAACAAAATAGATGTCAATTGTGTTTTCAAACTTCATTCAACTTTCGAACACTATCAAGAAAATTTTATTTGTCTTATGTAATCTAATTCTATGTAATTAATTTAATTGAAATAGGTACTTTTTTTCTTGAAATGTTTGACGGCCAAAAAGCTTTAGTTTAAAAGTAAATAAAGTGAATGCTTTCAAAATACACACATATACCGCGTGAAACTTACTGGAAACATCAGATAAACTCTGTAAACAAATTGTAGAAAATACTGATATTGCATAACAGAAATGCTAGTACCAATAAAGTTAAGGTTGATAATGGCTTATATTCAATAACTTTAATAAATTGATCACGCGTAAACCTACTTCGAGATTTGAAAATTTTACTTTTTTTCATATTACTAGCATGTATTTGACATATTGAAAGAGAATTTGTCACAGTAAAAAAATTTTAACTTTTTTTTCAAAATATTGACTTGACTTGATTACTCAAAAACCATTCCAACCACTATAAAAATATTCAGCCTTATTGCGAAGATCAATGACGCTGTTCACATTGGGGCAAGTCAACCGGGCAAGATTGGCGTCTATGTGTTTTTTCTCTTTCCCACATAGTTGTAAGAAAGAGACGTGGTTTTGCGGCGGAGTTTTTAAAAATTTAAAATTTTCTTGGTTGAGTTTTGACATTTCTTTGTTGTGACACTTGTATTTTTCCCCCCGAGTAAAAGACGGTGTTGTTTGAAAAATAAATGTTCTTTTTCTTGTTCCTGAAGCAAGAAGCAAAAATACAAAAAAAAAAAAATTATTTTTTGAATTCAGTTCAATTTCTGAGTTTTTTTTCCCAAATCTGAAGGCAAAATAATCGTCAAAATAAATCCATCGCGAAATACGAAAAAAAAATTATTTTTTCAGTTCAGTTCAATTTCTGAGTTTTTTTTTCCCAAATCTGAAGGCAAAATAATCGTCAAAATAAATCCATCGCGTTCATATTTAATTTTAGTCGGAACACGATGCGACGGGGAGGCGGAATGTCAAAATTGCTCGGTTGACTTGCCTCAGTATGAACAGCGTCAATGAAAAATTTAGATCTATCAATCAATTTGTGAATAAAAAAATCGGTATTATGAAAATCAATTGTTTTCAACCTTCTTGCCATTTTGCCAATAACTTTTTCAACCGGAAATTTTAAGTATACCATTTTTGTCTTCAGTACTATAATAGTGGCTAAAATGTAAGTTTTTACGTGCTTTTACGGTGAGTTAGATTGTTCACTTTCCTTTAAATTAAATTAAAAATTCGCAAAATAAATAACGACCAAAAAAGAAGTGTGCAGATGTGTACAATAAGTTAAAGGAGTAAAATATTAACTATGCTAAAAGATTCTTTTTTATGCTCGGAGTGCAAACACGGTGGAAATATTGTTATTGAACTGAAAAGTTTAGGACCCACCACCAGAATAAAGTCCTCAAAGTGTCACTTTTTCGTTTTTTCCCACAAACAAATAATTTCCGATAAGCTGGGCTCTTGGCTTTTATAAAGTACTAGCCATATCTATCTCTCTCTTATTGTATAAGGATTATGGTGTCAAAAACCTGCTGCTGCTGTTATTAGTGAAAGAGTTTCCAGAAGTTTTCCAAGTCTTACCACCGCTGTCGTTTGAGTCTCCAGCCGTCCGCTGGCTCAACATAAAATACCTACTTGGGCTGCTTTTTAGGGTAAGTTTGTTTTTACCAGTAAATTTCTGGCGCAGCAAAATGGAGATACAGAAAATGAAATGGGACTTGTAAAATTCACCGCAACAAGAATTTTGATCAACCTATGTATGAAAAATTTTTATAAGGAAAAATTTAAAAAAAAAAAAAAAACTGAAGAACCAACCTCTCAACTAATTTCTAATTTTTTTGAAATACATATATATATTCTGTCTTCAATTTGACACAAAATGAAAAAAAAAATAATTTGTTTAATTCAAAAACCTGCAAAGATTTCGTAGGCACTCACAATAGCACTAGATTTTTTCAATCAGTTTTATCATACGAATTTTGATTTTAATTGATAGATTTAATGGTCAATCAGTTGAAAGTTGATGTTCGCATTAAGGCAATAAGTCTGATTAACTTCCAATAACATTATAGTGTGAGGTAAGTAATTAGCTTAGTTGATTTTAAATTACTTTTTTAGAATCTTAAGTAAATTTTTAAGAAATTTTAAGGATATTTCGCAGTTAGGCGGTGCCCCTCCCGATATCGTTTTTACTTGCGATTATAGGTACTATAAGGCAAGTCTTGCGATCGTGCAGAAAAAAAAATTTTGAGATAACAATTAAATACGACATTACGACGATAGAGAATACGAAAAAAGTGGGTCCTGCAATTCTGTCTGTCTGTCTGTATGTCTGTACAGCCTGAACCACTTGACCGATTTTTTTCAAAATTTGCAGTTAGGGTCTATGGAGCAGTCTACAGAGGGGTTCTTGGAATTGGGTCTCTAGGTCTTGAAATAACGGTACCTGCCATACAACCGATATGATAATACTTACTTTTCTCGAAAGCGGCTCCAACGATTTTGATAAAATTTTGTGTGAAGAATTAATTTTTTAATTTCTTTCTTATGATGTAAATTAAAATTTTGGAAAAAGTATAAAAACGGTGCCTCCCATAGTACCGTTTTTTTCAAAACCAACTTTCTCGTTAATGGCTTGCACGATATTTACGAAATTTTGTATTAAAGAAGTTTTAAGTTGTTTAAGGAAAACTGCATATCAAGATTTGAAAAATTTTAATTTTTGAAATTTAAAAAAAAAATTTAAAAAAATTTAGATTTTTTGAAATAACTTCAAAACTATAACTTAGATTTTTTTCAAATTTTTTTCCAAATTAACTTTTGCTAAGATCTTAAATTTTGCATACTTGAATTTTACCAAATTTTTTTTTTAAAAAAATGTAAAATAAAAAACCGTTATTTTTAAAACTGGTCCAACGATTTTGATAAAATTTTTAGCGTTTATATGTATTAGAAATTGCAAAAGAATGGCGTTTTTAGATTTTCGCTTGAGACCTTTGGAATATTTAATTGAATTTTTTTCAATATTTTTCGTGATTTAATAAAATTTTCCTAATTAATGTATAGTTGGCAGCCCTGTACCACCAAATATATTATAAAGAGCGAACACCAAAACCTTTTACTCAGCCCTAAGATTTTGATATCGTATTTAGAACACAATCGCAAGTTCGTGCGACCCAGTCGTGCCCATTTTTTTAGAAAAGGCCGGTAAAAACATCAACGTTTTCCTTTTCCGAATCCGAACAAAGTACTAAGCTAATTATATTCATAAAAATCGGGAGGGAACACTATCTTAAATAGTATTAGGAATAGTCATTTATTATTGTCAAATAATAGTTTTCATAAATTCAAGTGCTAAATCCTTAAAATTACTATAGAAATAAAAATGGCTATTTTCAAAACCAACTTATTGACAGTTCACGTTTTTTCAAAAGCTACATACATAACTATTCGAAAGTTTGAATCAGCTATTTCAATGTTAAATCAATCAAATAGCCAATGCTATTAATACTGCTTATTTTTGAATAAATATTTGGATTGTCAATAATTTTCCTCTTCAAACTCAACTTTTCAATAATCAATTGTTAAACTATTTGATCCGTAACATATAACCACTGTGCGTAGTATAATTTGACTTTGTCTCTAACCGCCGTATTAATAAACGCGAATAGCTGCGTTCCATGGATTAAGTGAAAAATGGTATAATGGTAGCTTTAATTAAATGGAAAATGGTATAATGGTAACTTAATCCATGGAATAAGGCTATTCCGCGTTTATTAATACGGCGGTAAATGACTATTTATATCGTCATCTTCGAAACTGAACTACATCGAAACACAAAGTGAAAAAGTACAAAACTAAATAAAGTAAAAGCTTTTCAAATACACACATATTACTGCGTGACACCTGTTGGCAATTTATTTATTTAAACTTTTCAGGCTTAAAGCCTGAACTATCGAAACACAAAGTGAAAAAAGTAAAAATCTAAATAAAGTAAAAACTTTTAAAATACACACATATTACTGCGCGACACCTGTTGGCAAAATTTAAAAAACTCTGAAAAGCTTTTTGACGGTTAAATATTTCAAAACAAAACAATTAACAATTTGTCAAAAAAGAAAAATTCCTGTTTTCGGGAGCTTGTAATGGTTAATGTTCAATAAATTTAATTAAATATGCTTAATTTTTCTTTAAAATTTGAAAGCTGACATTTACTTCAATTTTATAATTTTCAAAATTGGTTTGAAACTATGAAAGAGCTTTTGTTTAGAAAACTACATGCATGATTTTAGTGATGAAAGCGCTACCTTTCAAGAGAAATAAACAAAATTATTTGATTGTGTTTGTTTTCAAAAAATTGCCTAAAGTGGAAGCTTCGATATGTGCGAGGTTTTTTCAAACACACCTTTTAAAACTGAGAGGAAGAAATACAAAATTGTTTTTGATAGAGGAGTTCGGAATATCATTTGACTTTTTTAAGAAGCTTTTTACTTTGTGTTTCGATGTAGTTCAGGCTTAACCCTTATTATTTTTTGTTTTTTACTAAATGAAAATGAAGTGGCGGGGAATTTATTTATTTATTTTGTATTCAGCTCCAAGTTCACATGCTTCAAAATTTTCATTAAATTTTTTGTTTTTCAATAATTCAAAACAAACAAAATAACCGACTTTATTTTCATCAATTACAAATATATTTATTTTGAGAAAAGTTGAACATGGTTCAGAAACGGTCACATAAAAATTCATTTAATAATTATTTCATTTGCAATATGCCCTGGATGGATTATCAAACGAAAGAGAACTTTGACAACTTAGTAAGTAGCTGAGGGAAGGATCTTCTTTAAATATAATTCTATAAGAAATAAGTCAACTCGTGCATCAAAACCTATTCCTTGAAGTAATCGAAATGAGTTTGCTTTTTGAATTTTAATTTTAATAATTAATAATTTTTTAGGTTAATACCTAAATACTTAAATACAAATTTTGAAGAGGCTGTGCATTAATATGAAAACGGTCACAATTTACTTATTTGCATAGTCACTGGATAAAATAATTGATTGTTAACCATTTTTTAACTATTTTGTAATTATTTTAAATTTTTTATTTTTTTGCAAAAATAGTCTCTCAAGAAATTATTGGAATTGATAGATTCAGTCTTTCAATCAATGAGAGAAGGTTTAAGTACTGATCCTTTTCTTTCTAATTCATCCGCTTTTTCGTTTCCCGGTATGCCACTATTACCGGGAACCCAGCAGAGTCTAAGGTTATGCTGTGTGCCAAAAACCCTTAGCTCTTCACGACAGCAAGAAACAAACTATGATTTGACAAGAGTGGCTCTTATTGCTACTTCGCTATCAATGAAAAAAGTGATGTCAGCATGTGATAGCGCCATCATGGACACCTGAGGAACTGGCTAGGTGCAGGCTTTCTGAAAAGAAACCTGCACCTGTTCCAAGTTCCATTTCCAAGCCGTCGGCATCGACGCGACTTGTTTAGACGTCGAATAGACGTGAATCGATATAGACGTCTCGTTCATATGAGGTTTTTCATTCTCCCAATCCTGTCTACTGGCAAAGCTGGTTGAGAAGGATTTTTATATTGTTGATATTGTTGATATTATACACATTGTGATAAAATCTGTGCGTGTCCTGTTTTGCTGGTAAAATTTTGGTATAAAACCAATGTTTGGAGTTATACTCTAGGTACCTAGTTTTTTTTCTGTAGAAATACTTGCTTCAGATAAAAGACTAGCTTAAAAGTAAACAACATAAAATGATAAACGTACTCAGCTTAGAGCATGGTTTAAGGCATTTAAAATGTTGTTTGCCTGATTTTAAATATGGATTGAGTGAAAGTGTGAAGCTTAAATCAATTATAAATATTTCACCTTATATAATATAATAAAATATGTGACACCTTTAAAGTTCCGCCACTCATTTTAATACGTAGTCATTAAAATGACTAAAGATTTGTGCTATTATTTAGAACTTTGTCTTCAAGAAAGACCTCTTGTCTTTTAAGAAGATGTTGCTTTCAAATATCTGTGAAATAGTGGTAAAACTGCAAAATGCACATATGTAAGTCTTACGGCAACGCTCCACGCTCAGTTAGGTTTTCTCTGTTTTTACTAAAAGATTGTTCCTCAGAAGTTTCCAAGGAATACATATTGAATAACTGCTTTCTAATTTGCCGCCCCAACACACAACATAACCAATGATTCTAACACTTTTTTTTGGTGGAAATAAAGACAATGTTTTTCTGTGAGCTTTTCCGATATAACTATCTTATAAAATAAGAACCTAAAAAACTTAGTGACCATAGATTTGAATACTCGAACATGATTATAACATCAACTCATCTGAAATTCAAAAAATTGAGAAAACATATTTTTGCCATTCGCGAATACAAATCCACTTACAATGTACACATGTGCATTTCAGCTTTCTTAGATGTAATAACTTTATATTGACTTTGAACATTACCATAGTAATTGCTAATAAAAATTGTCAGTTTGGCCCCCCACATTGAGCGTTTCTAGTCTAGTGCGTTCAGTATTTTGTTCAGTATCCAGTGCCCCTGTTCTGTAACTATCGCCTTGGCGATAAACGGTGGGAAATGGAACGAAATTCTATGAATTTAGTAGGACTTCGTTCCATTTCTAATCCTACAAAATTCATAGAATTTCGTTCCATTTTCCACCGTTTATCGCCGAGACGGTAGTTACAGAACAGGGGCACTGGTTCGGAACTAAAAAAATAGAAACCTTGTAAATTTTTACTTTCTCAATAATATAAGAGTCATTATAATCAACTAACGCAATTATTTTTTATTAACGGTAATAAATAATTTTCGATGGGTAATACCAAGGCGAGCTTGGATTTTTTATACCTATCAGGGCTTATGCAACATAATATGCAGTTTACACCAAAAATAAATAAACCAAAATCAAAAAAAAAAGATTGTATATGATTTCAAGGAATAGCGTTAAGATTTTTTAATGAAACTTACTCCTTTAAATTCTTTGAATTTAAGTATTCAACTAATTAAACGAGATGAGAATCAACTTGAAAGGCCCAACGAAATTTATATATCTGCAGTAGAGACTTTTATTGTCAGTTATAGAAGGCAAAATTAAAAACAAATCTACTGGGCTGTCTTCGATATAAATTTGTGTTTTAAATTTAGAAACCAATCCGACTCAAAATGAATGCAATTTATTTTTAAAAGGGATTGTAAATAGATGTTTTTACAAATTAAACATTTAGAATAACTAAAGGTTTTCCATTTAAAAAAAACAAGGCACTGCCTCTTTAACGTCCTCTTTTGTATCCTACAAAGCGTAAATTAGATTAAGTATATCAATACACCTCCAGCATGCACGCACCACATTTCTGAAATAGAAATAAAAATGGTATCCAAAAATATGCGATTTGTAAATTCAAGGATAATAATTATTTAATTAAAATGTGTTAGTATAATGAAAACACTTAACGATGCTTTATTTTCCTTGTTTAACATGGCTGAATTTTTCTTTCGTTATTGTAAACACATCTCACTAAATCTTAAAATAAATTTTATATGTATATATTCAATAAACAAATTTAATGAATTAAGACCACTAAATTGATTGCGATCCCAAAACATCTAACTTACCGAAAAGTTTGTTCACATTTTCAATGACGACATCGCTGTAAAAAGTCTGTAAGTAACGTTGGAAACAGAAAATACTATATCTAATCTCAGTTTTATACGTCTTTAAAAATTTCAGTTCAAGAATATCTAAGTACTTTTGTTTTTTCCAATCCTATTTGTTAGAAAGATCTGATCACAAAAAGCAATAATGTCATAAAGAATTCCAAAGCTAGTTTTTTCAGAAAATTCCAATCAGGATTCCTTGTTAGGAATGGTTTTGATTAAAAATAATAATTTTTATTTCCGTACCTTTACACTAAGTCTCATTTGATGAAGCCATATTCTATTTCTTTTTTCAGCCTACACTAATATTATAAGGAATTATGGAAAAATATTAACACATCAATTTTTTCAAATTTTATTTGATTTGGTATTTTCATTTATCATGCAAAATATACCCTAAATTTTTATAGAATGGGGCTTTGGGACAGGTAAAATTGTCCAGTATTATATTTTAACTAAGGTTTTGATTTTTTTTAATTTAATTCTCTTTTCTCACATTGACTCGGTTCACACAACGGTAAAAGCCTTAATAATGTTAAAATATTAACTATTAATAAAACAAATGAACTTATATTTGAAGTAACAAAAAAACAAAGTTCTTACACAATTAATTTACAAGATAGCCCTACTATACAATACAGCATTTCAAATACTGTTTTTGTTGCAAAAAAAGCGACGTAGGTACGTACGTTTATGTTTGTATGCAAATACTCTCACCCGTACGCAGATATTTATATTTTTTTTTTTTCACTAAAAGTATTTGTCTAAACCACATCTTTATTTCTGCAAATAATAGCCAGGGAAGCATTCGCAGTCTCGAATGTGATATTTATCTTTATTTTAAGTATTAAATATTTATACAAAATAATAGCTAAAAAAATAATTAAGGACAATACATATTTTTTATTGTGTACATATTTTTTTTAAAGCTTATCATCCTTGTTTTGATATTGCAGTTGCATAGTTGATAGTTACAAAACCTTCATTTTTCTTGAAAACACTTTATATAGTACCAAACTGTGTTGAAAGAAATACGAGAGTACCAATTAAGTTGCAATAGAATGGAACATTCTTTTTTTGAAAAAAAAAAAGAATGTTTCGAAATACCGGGATAATTTATAGTACAATGGCAATACCAAATATAAAATTATTTACTAGAAAAGAATTACGGAAAACATAATTCAATGAATAACTAATATATACAGTAAATCAAATAAAGCAATTTATATTTTTATACAAATTAAAATCAAAAGTTTTTATAGAAATACAATACTTTGTATACTTAAGAATGAAATAGAATGGAACAATTAATTGGTTATTAACATAATTCGTTTTTTGTTTAAATGCTGTATGTATGCTGATGCGAATATTTTTACATACACTTTGTGCTATCTGACATCTTATTCATCAACGTGAAAAGAAATAGGTTGTAGTTTGCGGAATGCTCCATTTGTTTAAAGAGATCAGCATTGAATTCAAGAATTGAAACAATAATGCAGAAAAGATACTATTTATTGGAAGAGAATTCATTATTTTGTAACACACCAAAAAATAAATTGCGTTTTTACATGAGCCAAAGGCAAAATTATCAAATAAACGTTTCTGCTAATCAAGCTATAAAGCTTTGAAGCTCAGTTCAATACATACATATGTATTATGTAGTTCATCGCATAATTATGTTTATTGATTCATTTTACAAAATTATGTCTGTAGCTGCAAAAATGCGCTCTTATTGAAATAAAACATAAAAAGTAAAATATGAATGGCAGTTCTTATCAATCAGATCGAAGTATTAAAATGTCTCAAACTGCCTAGACTTGGAACAAAAATGTTTTATTTTTACAGTAGCAGCTAATTGCAAAACACAAGGCTTGTTTGAAAAACAAAGTATTGTCTAAAAAACAAGGTCTTGGCCATGTGAAAAAGAAATATTTTCAAAATCCAAAGAGAAGTCCAACAGGTGGTACGCTCCAATTAAACCACCAACCGAAAGACGCAATTAAATAAAAGGTGTTGGTATACAATTAATTGAGTCGAACTCTTTTCAATAAAATAGATTGGGGTAAAGGAGGCAACAAAAATATTTGTTTTCAAAATGCGCACACTAATTTTTATGTGTGAGCGAGAAAAATTTGTATGAATACCCAAAAGTGCACAAAATAAAAAAAAAAAACGATATTTAATGATATATACAGAGACTGCAATAAATGTGATCAGATATTTAATTATAAATTTATGTATCCATTTCAAAAGATAGCACGTAATTTAAAAACAATGTTCTTTAAATTAATAAAACAAATGAAAATAACAGACCTATATCTAAATCAATAAAAAGATTTAAAAACGAAGAGCTCGAAAAAATCTATATACTCGTATATATATATTTATATATATATTCCAAAATCGACAGTTCACACTCCGTAAATCCATATATATATGTATAAATATGTATAAATTTATATATATCTATATTTAAAATCCAGTGAATTTATAAGAATAATGTTGTTATATATTTTACAATAAAGAATACTTATATATGTATACGATCGTCATCCGGCAAATACTTTTAATTGTTTGTCAGTGTCATTTTTTGACCTGGATATGCGATCGAATATTTTACCAAATAATTTGCAATAGTCATGTGATGAACTATGGGTATTTACCCCCATAGTTCGGAACTAAAACCAGGGTGGAGAAAAAAGCTAAACAGTGCCAAAGACCTTACTCTTGGTAGTTATATGCTTGCTCCAAATTTATAACCAATCTTCTTTTAATTCTTATTTCAATTTCATACAACGAGGTTTCATTTAAACATTAATACAACACGTTATTTTCAATTTGGATAGTAACTAAAAGATGAAATATTTTAAGCAGAATGTTTTTATATGTATGATTTGCTAAGCAGCAAGCTAGATCAATCAAACAAAAACATTTCTTTGCATATTTCATTAATTAAAACAAATGTAACATAGTATAGTCATCGGAAACAGTTAAACTTTGTTTCAAATATTATTCAAAGACATTATTTATTTCAACAATAGTGCCCGATATATTTAAAAATTATACAATTTCATAAGCAAATATAAGCCTAGTAGATAAAAAAAATTTTAATGTTTAATAAATCTTTATGGGTTTATTTTGTCAATATACAAATTAATCTACGCATACAAATTTGTGAAATTTGGGATCGTTTTCAATATACTTACATTACGTACGCATCAATATTGTTACTTTATATCTAAGAATCTCAACTTAGAATACTAGGTTACCGATACGTATATTCTAATTTTACACTAAATAAAATATCAAAAACTGACTATAATTTTCCTTATCAAACCCACAAAATAATTCAATAGATGAATAAATATTAAAATACCACAATAACACGAAAAAAACGTCTTAGCAAAATAAAAGTATTATTTATAGAAATTCATGAAGATATCAAGTACGAAGTAAACAAAATAAGCTCCGGGACGATATTTATATTTTCTCTAGTATACTATCAATTGATAAGTAGTGTTAAGATCCTGTAAATATAAACATCATAAAGTCATAAACCTACCATCTCCAAAATAAGCCAACCTAAGAGGTTCAACAAAAGATTAAAAGCCGAGTTAGCTTTAAATGGAAAACTTCAAAAAATATAACGTTTATATTTAAGTTATAATTGGAACATTTTTATATTGAAGTCAACCAATGGAGAAAGTTACAACCTTTATTCTTACTGACAAATTACAGACACAGTGAAAAAAAAACTAAGCTAAAGTCAAGAAGTGTTAAAAAAAGAAACCCAAACGGACAAATATCCTCAATTCAAGAGTTGACACTTTGTATTCCTATAAGGAGATATAACATTGCTATACATATTTTATATCTCCAGTGAACTATAAAAGGTGTTAGTTTGAGCAATGTTAAAAAAATTATACTTTTTAGGGAAAAAAGTGTGAATTAAATGAAGTTTATATTTTTTTCTATGTTGTATAGAAAATGTTTAACCTTTTAATTAAAGAGAAGCAGTAAAATCTTATTCAGTCCCTTTAACAGTATATTTTTACGAAACTTTGTCTATTGTTAACTTGTTCAAGAACCTATTAATCTTAGTTTATAATTGTTCCTCATGAAATAATTTAGTTTGATCATTAAATTCTGGTATTTACTTCCTTAGGTAAACTTAACATGAAACTCCTGTCATATTGTTTGTTTCGAACAGAGCATGGATAGCAAAAGCAAATTCTCACTTTTATATTAATAAAATCCTGGCTTTTTATTAAGCTGTTATAAAGCCTTTATTTTCCAACTAGTTTCAGGAAACATTTAGTAAAAATTCTCAAATATTTTGCTCGTTCTGATCAAGCGTTCTGTTGGAAGGCAATATGCAAAGGTAACCGTTTATTTATTGCATTTTTTTTCGTAATGTTTTAGATGTCCTACTTTGAAGAGCAGTAGAAAAAAAACGAAATATTTAAATGTTTGTGTAAAAGATTATATATTACTCAAGACGATGTATTGAGCTTGGAAAACACAAATGTCTTTTAATCAATAATTAACTAAATCATTAATGTTCAAAACTTTTTGGCAAATTTCGAGAATAAACTATCTAAACGAATTGTGAACAACTAATGTGAGTGACAATCAACTGATTCATCAGACACAGCGAGTGTTTTTTTGGTGTCAGAAACAAAACCCTTTCAAAAAAAGTGTGTCTAGATATAAGTGTAAAAAATCTTTCGGTAATGTTCCTATACGTATTAACAAAAAAAAAAAAAAAAAACAATTATTAGATTTAAAATTTCAAGAAAAAGAAAGACCTTCATATGTATAGTTAAATTGATGAAAAATGTTTAAAACCACATTGAAACACTCGTTGTGATCCTTGACGAAAAAGTTGTAATCGACTAAGCACCATTAGCCAAACAAATGAAGTTAACTTAAAAAAACCACAAAAGTTTATAATTTACAGGCAGCATATCCTTTATTAAATTACCAGTATATGTTTTACAAATTTTCAGTAACGAATTGTACTATATGAAATATCAAAACAAACTTGAAAAATTTTGGAATCATTTGGGAAAATCTATCTCGGTCTGTTTTAATGTTGAATTATGAGAAAAAAAACTTAATCTTAAATCAAAACAAAAAATCCTCGGAAAATGTAAAAATTAAAATATCACGAAAAAAGTACAAGCTTATTTTAAGCACCTTCGCGCCTTATCTTTAAGAAAACAAAAATTAAAACAAGATTAAAATTGAAAAGAAATTGAAGTTAAAAAATGTAATTTATTAAAATATTGAACATATTAAAATTAAAACATTTCGATCGTTATAAGGAAAAGCAATTAATATGAATTTTTGTTTATATTTTATTTTCTCAAAGCAATGTGTATTTTAAACCAAAATCTGCCTTAAATTATATTTTTCTGTAGAACGAACACAAATACGTAAAAGGTGTAAGTTGAACGAAAAACCAATCTAAACAAAATTCAAAAACTCAACATTCAAACTTATTATTTACTATTTCAAGTAATAGAAAAATGAAATAATCATGCACAGTCTTAAATTTTTCCTAATTTTATCAGTATCTTAATTTCATTTCTTAAAAACAAATCAATCAAAAACAATAAACTCCAAAAATAAGAAGTGTATTCTGCGTGTTTTCTTTGTTGTAATGGATATAAGCATTTTAAATACCAAATAAAATAATAATGACAAGAAACTATTTATTTTTACTAAATCAAAGCAAAATACACAAATATTATAATGAATCAAAAGTTGCTTAAAATAAACAGAAAAAAAGTTTTGTTTTAAAAAAATAGTAATATATTTTTGTTTAGTAAAAGGAAAAAGAAAAATATAGGTATGTATCTTGGAATGTATAAATTACGTTAAGCATTAAATCTTTGAAAGAAATAAAATTTAGAATAATAACAAAAGAACAGATTTTTATTAAGGCTAGGTATTGCCAGGATTATAAAATTGGTATATTTATAAATGAAAATATATTTAATATAACCTCTTTTATACAAACTCAAGCCCACGCTGTTCGTATAAATAAAACATTTGACTTCAGTATAAACGTAAGTTTTTTGTGTGTTGAAGATTTTTAAATAACAATTTTAAATTCTTGTTTTTTGTTCTTTATTTAATGAAACTGTATGCTTTCAGGAACTTAAATATGCAGGGTTAGGTTTAAATGGCTTTCAGGAAAACAACTGACACACTTCGACCAATATTATGTCCATTGTGTTACCATGAGAAGTGTCTAAGGGAGTACCTCACTTAACTAAACAATTTGGAGTTTCTTATAAAGAGAAAGAGGTGAAGGCAGGGGCGTAGCGAGGGTCCAAGGCTTGGACTCCAAGCCATGGGTGGAGGGGGGGGGATTTTTATGGAAATGGTTACTAGTTTTTAGAATTCGACGACAGCATCAAAAAAAATGTAAAAGTAATAGTAATTAGAAACGTAAAAGTGTTCATTTCGCAGAAATTCATTTAGTGAAAAACTTGTTTGAATGCAAACGGAATCACATCTCTTAATTTGAATACCTCTTTGACAATACGTATCGTCGAAAACTGCGCATTCGTCACAAGTAAAAAGATGAATTTGCAGTTCCGATAAGTAGCAGTCCATATCTGCTTAAAAAAACAGATCTAATTCTATAATAGATTTGGCTAATTTTTTGTGGCATTCGCTATAAATAGCGGGTATTTTAAAAAAATATTTAAAAAATGTTTAAAAGTAGTAGAATTATTTGTTAAATTATCATTGACGTACGAATTAAAAGTTTGAAAAACCATTTAGAACTCTTTTCTATAAAAAGTTTCCACATCAAATACAAAGATGGTTTTGGGATTTTCATCAATTCTCTTTAGTAACCCACGCGTTCTATGATATTTCAAAAAATCGTTTTCGGAACTAATCTTTAGTTTCTCAGCAAATGAAGATGAACTTTTTACTTAGGCATTTAATTGAATGTCACTGTCGTTCATTTCTTGAAATATTTTTAATTCGAATCAGCAATGATGCTATGATATTTTTAAAAATCGTTTTCGGGACTTATCTTTAATTTCTCAGCAAATGAAGATGAACTTTTGTAACGTAGCATGTCCGGTGAGAAGCAAGAAACATACAAGTTCCAAGACCAGCACAAGAAAAAAACCAATCTCAGACTTCTCTATCCAGAAACCCTCCATCTTGTCACCACCTTTATGACCTCAGACCACAGGACTCCCAAGGCCAGTCCAGGCAGCTCGATGAAAGGGGGTTCTAGGCAAAGCAGGTAAGGCATGCTAGCTGCGTGCTCGTCCTAGCTCGTCGGATGGGGGAGTTCTTCCCTGCAATGCCTGAGAACAGGGTTACGAAAAACCATGCCAAGACTATGCTGTTGTTCGTCTTATTAATATTATATCTCTATAGTTGAGACCCGAATTGCTACCTTTGCATAAATAAAATCCTTGGAAGTTCCAATGGGTGGAGGAATTTTTATGTAATTTATCCTCTCTTACTTACCCACCCTCGCACTATGGTGCAACCTTGGCTACCACCCTGTTGCCTTCTTGGTGGCAGCCCCGAACTCGCATTGACTCCCTACACTACTCCAAGTTCAGCTCAAATAATAATCAAGATCCAGTCACATCACTTACCTTACGTCTACTCACTGCTATTCATCTTCATTGAAATACATATCTAAAAGAAACTACATGAAATATCTTCCCTGTGCATTTCAGCAGCCAGCTCCCTATCACATCAGGAACCTTCACAAATCAATAGAAGATCAAAAAAAAGTCTCGGGTTTTTCTCTTATTCTAAATATAACAATATTTATTACAGCTCAACTTCATGATCATCGTTAGAAAAACTATTCTCTCTTTCTTCTTTACATTGGCATCTCTCTCAAAAAAAAATCAATTTGGCATTATCTCCAAACTCCAACCATTAACTTGATAATTACTTTTATAATACTTAAATCTTTCAAGGTCTTTTCTCTGTTTACATTCTTTTTTTTTTTTTGGTCTCATTAATTTGCTATCATAGAACATTCCATTTCATTTTACATGAGAATTCAACTTGCATGTTATATTTTCACTAGCATGATATTGAACTCACACTCGCATGTTCATTGCTTTCTCTCTTAAAATATTACATTAATTTCTATCTTCAATATAATCTTTCGCTAAGTCAAGAGAGCACACTTCTCAAGCATTTGTCAACTAATGCTTCCTTTCTCTTAAACATCTTTCTTCTTATCTTCTTCTTTAAATTAATTCGCCTCTAAACTTTCTGTCTATACATTTCATAACAATCTCAAAAAAATTAATTGACCTCCTATCAACCCTCCACATCTTTATTTTACCTTCACCCTTTGTTTTTTTTTCTTTTTTTCTTTTCTTGCACTTTGTTTTATTAAAGCATTTATTTCATTAAATAAAACAATAATTATTAAGAGATCACTTACCGATCTTTGCTGTGAGTTCCTGCGGTGATGGTGTGTTGAGCTCAGCACTCCAGGCCGTAGTCATATGGTTAGCACTTTTTTTCCTTTTTTGTTTTTTGTTTTTATCTAGGCTTATGAAAGGGAGATAAATTCATGTGGTGGGTTTCACAAAACAACAATGGTAATTTTCACTTTCTCTTTTTTGCTTTTTTTATTCTAAACACATAAATCCATTTAATTAGATTTCATAAGGTAGGTAGTGCTTTACCTCTCCTCATTCTGTCACTTTTCATATTCTTTTTCTAATTCTTTCTTGTCACTTATCAACCTTTTTTTTCTATAGGCTAGAGACTAAACATACTAGTTAGACACTAATTGTGATGCCATTGCAAACCTTTCAACTTTTTTTTCTTTTTGGTTTTTCTTTTTATTTTCTTTTCTATTATTTAATTCATAGTTGAGATGAAGATTTAGGGGATTGTAGGGATTCGGAGGAAGGGGGGGTCTCGAAAGCAATGGCTGGACTGATGGGGAGGAAAATCAGCTGCTCGTGATGACTCTATGATGAAACTGGGCGGTGAGGTAGATGGTGATCTGTTTCTTGAGGCAGGTTGGCGTTGTAATGGTCATCCTCCTTGTCGATCAAGTGTTCCTTTTGGGTTGACTGGCGATGGCGGTTCACTTCTCCTTGTTTTTTCTTTTTTTTTTATATTATTTATATAGGCGGTATGTATGTGAAGGAAAGGCGTCCTTCCTTTCTTTTTGCTTTTTTTTAGACACGAGGTACGAGGAGAAAAAAAAAATAGTTACAATATGTGTAAGTATGTAGTCCTTTTTTTTTTTTTTTTTTTGCAACTCGCAATTTCGTTATCCGATGTCTGAAAATTTTTACGGACTCACAAGCACACCATTTATTTAACTAGGTATATGCGGCTGGGTTAAAAGTTTAATTAACGAGTTCTGTGGTCAGTTGTGTTCTTTTCCTTTTTTTTCTCGAGAAGTCTGTATTAAAATTTACAAGAAAACGACGGCCATGCCAAGAAAATCTATTGGTAAAGCAGCACTTTCGCTTTTGCGATTACTTTTACGTAATTTCTTTTTTTGCTTGTTAACTTATTTAAACCTTTCTTTGCTTCGCGTACCGAGGAAGCCTGTGGCCACTCTTTTTGCAACCGTCTATTTCTAATGTTCCGCCGCAACTGACTAGCATGATCATCTTTCCCGTACATTCTAGAGGAGGTGTACTGTAATTCTTTATGTGCAACTTTCATCGCCTCATTGCACCGTTTTTACCAATTCTTTATTTACCTAAAAGAGCTTTTGACATCAGGCCACACATCATCTACCATCCCCCGCATACTCCTTATCCAGCCCTTTAGCATCATCCTCAAACCAGTTTGAACCAGTTGAGCTCGGATTATCGGATTCTTTCATTCCCGTGTTTCCCCGAATTTTGACACTTTGACGAATTCGCTCGAGTAAGGGTTGCCAAGTATCCATTACTAATTCGGGATGCACTTTCTTTTTCCCACAAAACTTCTTACTTTTGAGATTCGTCGATAAAAGGAAGAAGAAAAGGAATAATGATAGGAAGAGGGTATCTAATGTCAACTTATAAAATTCGAGTCTCATGCACAGACTGTCTAGCCGGGTTATCTCACCTATCTCCTAATATCCTTACAATGAAATATTCCTAGACTCTTTCCCTCAAAATTCTCCAGCTCATAAAGATTATTTCCAACTGCTTTTCTTACTCGCATCTTGATAAACTTTGGACTTAGTTTAGAATTTATTCCCTTTGCTGCATCGCTCAAAACAAAATTTCTGCGGAAGACCACTTCACCTGCCACATATTTCACTACTTTGCTTCTGGTATTGTACACTTTTTCATAACTATCATGTGCTTTCTCAAGTGACTGTTTGATGAATGAGTGCAAAATATTCATCCGACTAGCTTTAGGTATTATGCACAACTCAGAATTATTAACCGTGTCTAATCTCTTCAGAATCCTATAGCTTGATCCATGTTCCACCATTCGCTGCCCAAATAAAGGTTCATATGGTGACATACCTATCGCTGAGTGAACTGAGGTGCGCAAAGCGCAAGCAATGGTAGGCAAATGTACATCCCAATTCTTCTGATCCACATCGATGTAAGACCTTATAGCTGCCAGAATTGACCGATTTACGCGTTCACTGGCGTTGGCCTGTGGTGAGTAGTTCGCCGTTCTAATATGGGTTATCCCATAGGCCTCCATGAGCTTCTTGAATTCATGAGCGACGAACTGCTTTCCATTATCGGACAGCACAGACTCAGGGACACCAAATGTATTAAAGATTTTCTCCTGCAAAAAGACCATTATATTTGAGGTAGTAGCGGAACGCAATGGTTCAATGAAGACAAACTTTGTCAATTGGTCAAGTACCACGAAAATACAAGTGTTGCCACTTCGCGAGCGGGGATAGGGTCCCAGAAAGTCTATATACAGAAACTGAAATGGTCTTTCCACGACAAAGGCTTTACCCATTTCAGGTCTGAGAATTGCATTTGGAGCTTTCGTGGTTTTGCAAACTTCACATTTCGATATGAAGGCGTTTACTTGGTTTGCCATCTTTGGCCAGAAAAATTGGTCACGCAAACGGTGGAGAGTTTTCGCTATCCCCCCATGTGAGGCTCGTGGTGGTTGATGTGCCAAGGAGACTAAGCCCTCTGTCAGCTCTTCCGGAACCCATAATTTCCAAACGCGGTCATCCTCGATTGGATTTCCTGTACAATGCCTGACCTTCTTGTAAACGAAACCGTCCGAAACTTGCAGGTCAGGCAGCGCTTCCTTTTGGTCTTCGATGGCGTTGATGATCTTGGAGTAGTTCTCAGATTTGAAACTGGGATCTTCAAGATCTATGTGCAACACATCGTGAGGATTAAATCTTGCTTCCGAGACATCAGCAGCCCCCAAAGCGTCTATTTCATACACTCTCGAGAGAGCATCTGGAACCACGTTCTGAGAGCCTCTCCGATGCTCAATAGCAAAATCAAAACCCTGCAGTTTTAGGCTCCATCGAGCTAGACGGCCGTTGAGATCTTTTTGGCTCATCAACCACTTTAAGCTTGCATGGTCTGTCACGATCCTGAAGGGTTGACATTCAACATATGCCCTAAACTTTTTCACTCCCATTACTGCAGCCAGACATTCTCTCTCAGTCACACTGTAATTTCGTTGTGCAGCGTTTAACTTATGAGAGTAGTAACATATGGGTAGTTCCACTCCATGCTCATCCTTTTGCGCCAGGACACAGCCAACTCCAGTAGCAGACGCATCGCACAATATAATAAATTCTTTGTTGAAATCAGGGTTAATCAGAACTGGGGCAGAAGTCAACACGGACTTTATCTTACTGAATGATTCCAGAGCTTTTTCATCAAAGATGAACTTTTTCCCCTTCTTTAGAGTATCTGTGAGCGGTGCCGAAAGATCAGAGAAGTCTTTCACGAATCTTCTATACCACCCAGCTACTCCTAAGAAGCGTCTTACTTGGCGTGCTGTTGTAGGAACTGGAAACTCCGCTATGCCTGCTATTTTCTCTGGATCGGTTTTGAGAATACCCTGGCCTACCACATAACCCAAGTACCTAAGCTCCTTAAAACAAAACTTTGACTTTCCTGTGTTTATCGTAAGCCCTGCCTCTCTTAATCTTGTAGCTAGGATCTTCAATAGTCTTATGTGCTCCTCAAATGTGCGCGAAATCACCAACAGATCATCAACATAGGGAAAGATGTTTTCTCTGAGTTCATGGGGTACCACCTTGTCCATGAGCTTGCACATGCGTTGGGTTGCATCGCTTAGACCAAATGGCATGACCGTGAACTGCATGAGAGGTCTGCCAGGCACCGTAAAAGCGGTCTTTTCTCGGGAGCTCTTCTCCAGCGGGATCTGCCAAAACGCGTCTTTCAGATCCACACTAGATATGTATTGTGTATCTGGAAGACGAGCTAGCATTCCTTCTATATGCGAAAGTGGATACGCACTCTTTTTCGTTTTAGCGTTTAACTTTCGGAAGTCAATACAGAGTCGATTCTTCCCAGGTTTTCGAACGAGGACCACTGGAGAACTCCAGGCACTCGAACTCTCCTCGATGACTCCCTGAGCAATCATGCGATCCAGTTCCTCATATAGAAGTTTCTGCACCGCTGGAGAAACCGGATAATGCCGTTGCTTTATTGGCTCTGCATCCCCCGTGTCTATAATGTGTTCCTCTAGTGATGTTCTTCCTAGGCCAAGAGTGGCAGAGGACGGAAACATGCTGAGGGCTTTCTTCAACTCCCTATGCTCATCTGCTGTCAGTTCATGCGCGTTTGGATCAAGTTTTCTACTGTTCTCTTCCTGAGAAATTTCCGAGAGCAAAAAAGGTGCCAGATCAAATTCTCTCCAAAAATCTATTCCTAGATATAATTTCTGCTCCAAGGACGGTACAATGTAAAGACATATGACCTTCTTGCAACCCTTGTATTCAATTTCTGCATCAATCTTCCCTACAATTTCTTGACCCTTCCCGTCTGCAGTTTTCACATTTGATACAAATTTACAGAACGAGATGTTTCCTCTTTTCAAAAAATCTAAGCCTCCAGTTCCCAAGCAACTTATACTGGCCCCACTATCCAGAAGTCCTAACATCTGCGTCCCGCAGACCGTAACGGAAGCGTAAGGACGAGGGTCATCAGACTTGCAAAGTGTGGTTGCTTCAATAGCTTTGTATGCGCTCCTTTTGTTTTTAAATTTTTCACGTACCTTCAATATTTTTTCAGAAACGCGACTATCCTGCCTGCCGAAAATTCTATCCCTAACTTCGTAATAGTTCTTTAGACGTTCATGTAGCGTTTTGAGCGGAGCTTTGGGTGAAATGTTCGCGTGAGGCATGACTGGTTGTGAAACGTCATTTACACGCTTCAAAATTTGTATTGACGTTGTCAATGAAGGATTTTCAGCTGGAGGGGTTGAGGTGGAAGAACTGAGAGTAGGTAGCTCTTCATATTGAGAGAGATTAGGAGAGCTTTCTATTGTGGTTGACCCTGATTTCTGTTCCAAGAGCAATTTTTCATGGCCGCAAAATTGCTCTTCACGAAGTTTCCCGAGCAATTGGGACAATTTGGAACAGTTGTGTTCTCTTTGCCGCACTTGTAGCAGAAGAGCGATCTTTGAGGCGCCGGACAATCAAAGTAGCTGTGGCCACTTTCCTTACAATTCCAGCAATTGCGAATAACTTCTCTCGATGCTTGAATGGCATCTACCTGTGCCACAACTTCTTCTTCAGTGCGGTTTCCGGATAACTCCGAAACTGCATTCCTTCTCATCGGAGGAACAAAATTATTTTTGATTCTTTGGCTGTCACGATCGTTTAAATGCTTTTCCAAGTTGCGACACATGTATACCATTTCCGGCAAGCTCTCGGTCTGGAACGTCACAAGAAGCTCACCCATTCTTTTTCTCACATTGAGTTTCAACAACTCCATAATCTCCCTATCTGACTTTGGTACTCTGAGCCTACTGTTCATCTGTTGCACTGTCGCATAGAACTCATCAAAGGATTCTGTTGAGGCTTGCACCCTATCAAACATTTTCCTTGTTAGCTCTGAATCAGTCTCTAAGCTGCGAAACTGGTCTAACAAAGCTAACCGAAACGTCATCCAGCTTGCCGTTGGGTTGGCTTTCAAGTAGACCCACAACCAACTCTCAACCTGTCCAGTGACAAAATGATGAAAATTCATCAGAACCTCATCCCATGACACGTTGTTAGAAATTTTCAACCGCTCAGTCCTAAAGAGAAAATCATCTACAGACATGTTGCGATTGTCGAACTTGATCCCCCACTTGTGAAAATTTTGATAGCGCGGACGAACACTAGATGCAGGACGTGGTGGCGTGAACATTAAAGTGGGATCACTGAAGTTCAAATTGTTCAATCGTCTCATAAAGTCGTCTGCATTCAGATTTGGATTAACTCTGTCAGGCCGAACATCACCTGGAGGCTGAGTAGATTGATGTGCTGGCTGATGGATTGCGGCGTCAGCCATTCTCCTTGACGAATGGTGAATTCCTGAATTTTGATCAGGGGTATCTGCTGACAAGGCTTGTCTCACCAATGCTGGAATCTCCCTTTGAAGCATGATTCTACTTTTGTCCAACTCTTCTCTCATCAGTCGCATTTCCTCCGCACGCGACAAGCCCACTGCAGCCTGAACCATCTCTTTAACATAAGCAGACATCTTCTCTCTCTCCTCCATCAGAGTCCTTGTATCTGTACTTCCATGCCCTGAGGAACCTGGATTTTCACCCTCTATTGGTTGACTAACCCCTTCAGGCACCTCTTGATGCTGCCCCTCCATTTCAACTTCGGCTACCTTTCTTGATACGCTCTTACGACCCAATCTCTTTCGCATGTTATAACGATTTCCGTTAGTTGGAAATCTGACTGACATATCCCACTCGAAACTTTCTTCCAGCTAAGCTACCTCTTGTACCCCACAACCAGAGAATTCAGGTTAAAACACAATAAAATAACCACTGGTATTCTCAAAAATAAAAAAAATCTGATTAGTTGCCCCAAAAGAATATATGAAAAATGAAAAGGTTTCCCGAGGTAATAATTCACACACCTAGATAAACCTATATTACTAAACTTATATTATATAATACTGCTGTATATTTAATAATTCCTCTTTTTGTAATTAATATCAAACCTTTGTATCTATCCTTCCTACAAAAATTTTTTTTCTTAGATAGTGTTTTTTTTTTTCTTCCTTTTTTTTTTTTTATTGACTTGCAAGGATGTGACTGAATCTTTCATGAACTCACCAATACGGAGCTAAGTGAGGAGTCGTATATGTGAAAATACCCACTGTATAGAACTTACAACTTTATTTCCTTAGGTTTCCTTTTTTTTTTTTTTTTTTTTTGCTTTTGACTCTAACATATCATTTAGGGTTTGTGAAAGTGCTACTGCAAACGATCTAGGTGTATGCAACCTTCAACACAGGACAACCTTTCACCCTCCCTAACTCAAGTGATGAATCAACAACATGCTTTAGTGAATCAGCGACACGCCTTAGTACCTATGCATCTAACACAAGCGGGGATAACTCAGCCCACTCGTAGGACAAAGAACTGTACTTTTGGCGATCATTCACCTCATAACCTCTTGAATCGGTTCAATATTCACTAGCTTGCAGATTCATTCGTGCTTCTAAAGTTAGTCCAGGCAGAACCACTACCTCTATAGCCCCAGACGCAAATCTGCAGGATAAATATCCTAACCACTCATTCATTGTATTTCAGACAAACATGATACTCAATGGCACTACAACATGAGCAGCAGTTTGCAGCGTGATGGATAGTCCAATAGCTACATGTTCACTGAAAATAACGATGTCGATCATCTTCTTTGACAGTAAAAATCTCTTACCAAAAAAAATCTATTTTTTTTTTGCAAAATTTTGTAACAATTCGGGCCCCACGTTGGGCGCCACCTGTAACGTAGCATGTCCGGTGAGAAGCAAGAAACATACAAGTTCCAAGACCAGCACAAGAAAAAAACCAATCTCAGACTTCTCTATCCAGAAACCCTCCATCTTGTCACCACCTTTATGACCTCAGACCACAGGACTCCCAAGGCCAGTCCAGGCAGCTCGATGAAAGGGGGTTCTAGGCAAAGCAGGTAAGGCATGCTAGCTGCGTGCTCGTCCTAGCTCGTCGGATGGGGGTGTTCTTCCCTGCAATGCCTGAGAACAGGGTTACGAAAAACCATGCCAAGACTATGCTGTTGTTCGTCTTATTAATATTATATCTCTATAGTTGAGACCCGAATTGCTACCTTTGCATAAATAAAATCCTTGGAAGTTCCAATGGGTGGAGGAATTTTGATGTAATTTATCCTCTCTTACTTACCCACCCTCGCACTATGGTGCAACCTTGGCTACCACCCTGTTGCCTTCTTGGTGGCAGCCCCGAACTCGCATTGACTCCCTACACTACTCCAAGTTCAGCTCAAATAATAATCAAGATCCAGTCACATCACTTACCTTACGTCTACTCACTGCTATTCATCTTCATTGAAATACATATCTAAAAGAAACTACATGAAATATCTTCCCTGTGCATTTCAGCAGCCAGCTCCCTATCACATCAGGAACCTTCACAAATCAATAGAAGATCAAAAAAAAGTCTCGGGTTTTTCTCTTATTCTAAATATAACAATATTTATTACAGCTCAACTTCATGATCATCGTTAGAAAAACTATTCTCTCTTTCTTCTTTACATTGGCATCTCTCTCAAAAAAAAATCAATTTGGCATTATCTCCAAACTCCAACCATAAACTTGATAACTACTTTTATAATACTTAAATCTTTCAAGGTCTTTTCTCTGTTTACATTCTTTTTTTTTTTTTGGTCTCATTAATTTGCTATCATAGAACATTCCATTTCATTTTACATGAGAATTCAACTTGCATGTTATATTTTCACTAGCATGATATTGAACTCACACTCGCATGTTCATTGCTTTCTCTCTTAAAATATTACATTAATTTCTATCTTCAATATAATCTTTCGCTAAGTCAAGAGAGCACACTTCTCAAGCATTTGTCAACTAATGCTTCCTTTCTCTTAAACATCTTTCTTCTTATCTTCTTCTTTAAATTAATTCGCCTCTAAACTTTCTGTCTATACATTTCATAACAATCTCAAAAAAATTAATTGACCTCCTATCAACCCTCCACATCTTTATTTTACCTTCACCCTTTGTTTTTTTTTCTTTTTTTCTTTTCTTGCACTTTGTTTTATTAAAGCATTTATTTCATTAAATAAAACAATAATTATTAAGAGATCACTTACCGATCTTTGCTGTGAGTTCCTGCGGTGATGGTGTGTTGAGCTCAGCACTCCAGGCCGTAGTCATATGGTTAGCACTTTTTTTCCTTTTTTCTTTTTTGTTTTTATCTAGGCTTATGAAAGGGAGATAAATTCATGTGGTGGGTTTCACAAAACAACAATGGTAATTTTCACTTTCTCTTTTTTGCTTTTTTTATTCTAAACACATAAATCCATTTAATTAGATTTCATAAGGTAGGTAGTGCTTTACCTCTCCTCATTCTGTCACTTTTCATATTCTTTTTCTAATTCTTTCTTGTCACTTATCAACCTTTTTTTTCTATAGGCTAGAGACTAAACATACTAGTTAGACACTAATTGTGATGCCATTGCAAACCTTTCAACTTTTTTTTCTTTTTGGTTTTTCTTTTTATTTTCTTTTCTATTATTTAATTCATAGTTGAGATGAAGATTTAGGGGATTGTAGGGATTCGGAGGAAGGGGGGGTCTCGAAAGCAATGGCTGGACTGATGGGGAGGAAAATCAGCTGCTCGTGATGACTCTATGATGAAACTGGGCGGTGAGGTAGATGGTGATCTGTTTCTTGAGGCAGGTTGGCGTTGTAATGGTCATCCTCCTTGTCGATCAAGTGTTCCTTTTGGGTTGACTGGCGATGGCGGTTCACTTCTCCTTGTTTTTTCTTTTTTTTTTATATTATTTATATAGGCGGTATGTATGTGAAGGAAAGGCGTCCTTCCTTTCTTTTTGCTTTTTTTTAGACACGAGGTACGAGGAGAAAAAAAAAATAGTTACAATATGTGTAAGTATGTAGTCCTTTTTTTTTTTTTTTTTTTGCAACTCGCGATTTCGTTATCCGATGTCTGAAAATTTTTACGGACTCACAAGCACACCATTTATTTAACTAGGTATATGCGGCTGGGTTAAAAGTTTAATTAACGAGTTCTGTGGTCAGTTGTGTTCTTTTCCTTTTTTTTCTCGAGAAGTCTGTATTAAAATTTACAAGAAAACGACGGCCATGCCAAGAAAATCTATTGGTAAAGCAGCACTTTCGCTTTTGCGATTACTTTTACGTAATTTCTTTTTTTGCTTGTTAACTTATTTAAACCTTTCTTTGCTTCGCGTACCGAGGAAGCCTGTGGCCACTCTTTTTGCAACCGTCTATTTCTAATGTTCCGCCGCAACTGACCAGCATGATCATCTTTCCCGTACATTCTAGAGGAGGTGTACTGTAATTCTTTATGTGCAACTTTCATCGCCTCATTGCACCGTTTTTACCAATTCTTTATTTACCTAAAAGAGCTTTTGACATCAGGCCACACATCATCTACCATCCCCCGCATACTCCTTATCCAGCCCTTTAGCATCATCCTCAAACCAGTTTGAACCAGTTGAGCTCGGATTATCGGATTCTTTCATTCCCGTGTTTCCCCGAATTTTGACACTTTGACGAATTCGCTCGAGTAAGGGTTGCCAAGTATCCATTACTAATTCGGGATGCACTTTCTTTTTCCCACACTTTTTACTTAGACATTTAATTGAATGTCACTATCGTTCATTTCTTGAAATGTTTCTAATTCGTATCAGCAATTGTTACACTTTTTTTTTTGCGATAAATTAACTTTACGATGAGACGAAACTTTTAACGCGGTTGGATTATCCTAATCCAATTAATAAAGAAACAATTAATAAAATAAACGAAATTTATGATCGATCGAAAGAAATGCACAACCGGTGTGCCGCGAGGTAAACAATTGAAATGTCAAAACGCGCTGATAAAAGAAAAGTGTAACGCTCAGCAGGTAGGCTGCTGACACCACGGCTAAACTCAGCTGGGCTGGGTTCGTAAACAATGTAATGATAGCGTAGCGCGAATAAGACGATCGATCGCGAATAAAATGACCGATTAAATAATTATTAAAAGACGAATTAAAATGTATTATTTCTCAGTACAGGGTGTACTAAGAAAAGTGGGCGCCAGGAAATTTTGAGGTGAAACTTCCAAACCACGAATTTGTTCTGAAATAGTAACAACCGAATTAAAATACGAAGTTTAAATTCCCAATGGGATTTAAGGCTATTTATTTTGTTATTTTTGTTGGGAAAACCTTACAAAAAGTGGGATTAAAAACCCAAATCTTTTCAACTATAAAATTACAATGGTGGACGGTTAGGTGAACCGTTCAAAAGGTAAACAAATGAAAATAACCGGAGAATGAAACGTTAATTGTTCTTTCCCGAAAAGAACAATTATTAAAACTTGTTCGAAAACTAAAACGATTCTACTTAAAAGAAGAGATTTAAAAAGACAGTCCGACTTGTTTGACTTCAGTTTATTGTATAAAAAAGAAAAAGAGATTTTACTTAAGTGAAGTTAGGTTTGGTTAGATACTATACAGTGAAGTTAGGTTTGATTAGATACGGTACGATATTTGTATATCGTAACTTCGAAACTAGTTTAAGTTTTAAACACAATGGTATCGTTACTTTAAGTTAAGTTAAGTTAAGTTACTTTAAGTTAGTATGTTCATATGAATTTAAATTTTGTTTATTTCAACACTCCTCGTCAACATTTAAATTGAAAATCCATCCCAAGTGTTTGAAAACAGAAAAAGTGTTTGTCTTTTGGAACCGCCTTCGTCAATCCGTCTGCTGCCATCAGCTCTGTTTGAAGATAGTCAATTCGAACTGCACCTTGTTCAATTGCTTCTCGGATAAAATGATACTTGTAGTCCATATGTTTTGTCCTTGACTGTCTTCCTCCATAGTTAGCGATATGTTGTGCACTTTGATTGTCACAATACATTAAAGTGGGTTCAGCTATATTAACTTTCAGCTCTTCTAATAGAAAACGTAGTGCGTATGCTTCTTTGGCTGCTTCAGATAGTGCTATGTATTCGGCTTCAGCACTTGATGTTGCCACCGTTTGCTGCTTTTTAGATTCCCAGCTGACGGCACCACCTGAAAGTATAAAACAAAAACCGGTTTGTGACTTCCGATCATTTACGTTTTCAGCCCAACTCGCGTCAACATAGCCTATTAAAGGTTGATTAGTTTTTCGGTAAGTTAGTTGAGCATGTTTTGTGAAGTTTAAGTAATGCATTAATTGAATGGCAGAGTTCCAATGTTGTTTTTTAGGACTTTGTGCGAATTGTGCTAAACTGCTTACGGTATATACGATGTCAGGTCGACTGAATACTGAAAGATGCATCAAAGAACCAATTAACTCCTGATACTTATGTGTGTCAACAGCAGCACGTTCTCCAATGACAGTTGGCTCCTTTTCGAGTTTTAGTTTGACTTGCATCGGAATAAATTTTGGTTTAGAATCTTGTAAATTAAATTTTTTACAGAGATTATTGATATATCTCGTTTGAGAGATTGATAATGACTGAGCTTGTTTTTTGATTTCAAGTCCTATACAAAGAGACGGATGTCCAAGATCTTTAATATTGAAACTTTCAGAAAGCTTTTGCTTTATTAACATTATCTTTTTCTTTGAGTTCGAAGCTACTATTATGTCATCAACATATACTCCCAAAATGGAAATTTCTTCTTCATTTATTCGAAAATAAACACAATGGTCGTATTTTGATTGCAAAAAGAACAAGCTTTCAAGCTTTTCGTTTAAAATTGCGTGCCATTGTCGGCTTGCCTGCTTGAGTCCATAAAGAGCTTTTCTTAAAAGGCATACCTTTTGAGGGTGATTACCGTCCACGAAACCTTCAGGTTGATTCATAAAAATCTCCTCGTTAAGGTTTCCATTTAGGAATGCCGTCGCCACATCCAAGTGATGAAGTTCCAGATTGTACTGCACTGACAAGGCATAAATTAATCGAAGTGAACTTTGTCTTATTACTGGGGAATAGGTTTCGACGTAGTCAATGCCAAATCTTTGATTATAACCCTTCGCCACTAATCTTGCCTTACGTCTCTCTACACTTCCATCTGATTTGTACTTTGTCTTAAAAACCCATCTAGATCCAATAGCCTTACGATCCGCTGGAAGCTTGCACAAAATCCAAGTGTTGTTTTCCATGAGACAACGATATTCCTCCTTCATAGCTGAGATCCATTCATGGGCATCGGGGCATTCCATAGCTTGTTTAAAGCTGTTTGGATCTTCGAGAAAACTTGTAGTTAAGGCTGATTCAACTAACATCTTGCCTTGATACTGTGACCTCAACCTGCTGGCAATTGGCTCAGTACCTGTATTTGTTTGTTGTGGTTCTATAACTTTGTCTGCCTTTTTGATTTGCGGTGAATTTTTATCTCCAACGTTTTCGGATTCATTTCTTGTTTCTTCCTGTTCTACAATTGTGCCTGCCTTTTTGTTGGGAGAATTTTTGTCTCCAACGTTTTCTGGTTCATTTCTTGTTCCGCAACCGTGTTTATTTCCATAACTGTCTTTTTCGTGTTTAATTTCATTTTGCTCTTCTTGTTGTACTTTTTCAATTGTATTCTCTTTATTCCGGTCGTACTCATAAAAAATTCCTTGTTCATCTTCAGCTGGATTTCTATCAAATATTTCAATAAAGCGAACATCTCTGCTTTTGATAATGCTTCTTGACCCTCTCTTCCACAACCGATATGCTTTGGAATCAGTCGAATACCCAATGAGAACATATTCATTGCTTCTGGGATCTAGCTTAGACCTAGCTAAAGATTTGTTCAGTACAAAAGCACGACAACCAATTTGCCGAAAATGACTTATATTCGGCACTCTTCCTGTCCAAATTTGCTCGGGCGTTTTCTCCTTGTTTAAAACAGTTGGACAATGATTTCTAATGTAAGCCGAAGTATGAATCAACTCAGCCCATAAGTATTTCGGAAGATTTGCTTCTATCATGTAACAACGAGACATCTCAAGCAACGTGCGATTCATGCGCTCGGCTACACCGTTTTGCTGCGGTGTGTACTCAACAGATAATTGACGCTTGATACCATTTTCGCTCAAAAATTGTGAAAATTCTGCACTCAAAATCTCTTTGGCATTGTCACTCCGTAAGGTTTTAATCTTACAGTTTGTCTCATTCTCAACTAATTGTTTAAATTTCTTAAAAACGCTTAAGTACTCACTTTTTTGTCGCAAGAAGTAGACGAACACCTTACGAGAATAGTCGTCGATAAACGTTACAAAATAAAAACTCTTGCTAATTGATTCCGTGCTCATTGGACCGCATAGATCAGTGTGAATTATTTCTAATAAGTGCTTCGAAGACTTTTCCGTTTTTTTAGCGAATGGAATTCTCGTTTGCTTCCTTCTAATGCATGCTACACAATCTATCTTATTGCTCTGAAACTTTGGCAACCCTACTACCATTGAGTAATCTTTTAATTTACGAAGAGATGAGTAATTTAAATGTCCATATCTCTTATGCCAGGATTCTAAGAGATTATTAACCTGCTCACGATTACCTATTTCGCAATTTTGTTCTTCTTTTGAAGTAAGCATAACAGAGTATAGCCCCTTACGTTTCACAGCCTCTAGTATCAACTTGTCACCACGAAATATTTGTGCACGTGTGCCTTCTATCAATACTCTGCATCCGTTGTCGGTGGCCTTGCTTGTCGATATGAGATTACTTCTCAAAGTAGGTACATAGAGAGTACGATAGAAACAAATTGACTTCTGTTCTCCATGAACATTAATCTCTAATTGAACTGTCCCTATGCCCTCGACACTTGCTGATTTTTTATTTGCCACTTGTACCTGCCCAGAGTAGTTGTTGTCTAAATGTTTAAAAAACCTCTTATCGCAGCACATGTGCGAAGTTGCACCGCTGTCTATGAACCAGTTTGATCTATCTAAATTATAATTGTTTATTGCGGTAACCTTTTGTGAAATTCCTTCTATTTGCGTAATTTTTGTGCTTTCGTTTAACTCATTTATCGAAAACTCATTTATCATAAAACCTTCCTCTTCTTCATGTGAAACGTTTTCAACGAATCGTAAATTTTCTTTCTGAAGATTAACACGGCAATCTTTCTTCATGTGCCCCTTGCGCCCACATCGATGACAATTATATTGAAAACTTGTTTTTGACGTACCTGATTTTGCAGCAGACGTACCTGATTGTTGAGTATGAAATTTTCTTTTGTGGAATTTAACTTTAAGTGCATCATCTGTCACATCCATAGTGGGCTTCTTTTTGGCGCTAACTTCCAGAAGTCTGGCACGTAGTACATCCATTTTAGGCGCTTCATTACTCGCATCAAAGGCAGCTCGTATATCGTTATAACTTTCCGGCAGACCATCCAGTAGGACCATCACTAACAACTCATCGTCCAGTTTCGCATCCATCTCTCGCAAGCGTGTTACAATCAAATTGAAGTTAATAAGGTAATGTTCCATGTGTTCATTTTCTAGCATTTTGATATTAATCAACTTACGAAATTCTTCGACCTTCTGTCGAGTTCCTTTCCGATCAAACGTGTTACTTAAAAGATCCCAAAGTTCCTGGGATGTGGTGCAAGATCCAACAAGAAGAACTTGGCTGGGTTCCATAGCAATTATGAGTTCACATTTGGCGTCCATGTCTTTGTTGACCCATTCCTCAATTTTAGTGACATCTGTTTTAGGTTTAGTCTCATGTCCTTGCACGATTTTTAATAAGCGATTCTTGTGTAATACTGCCTCCATTTGAGGCTTCCACGTTAAATAATTTTCCCCATTAAATCGTGGGATTTTTCCGGTAAGAGACGTCATTCTCTCAAAAAATAATTATTCAACTTTACTTTAATTCTTTTGCCACAAATTCTGGGCCCATAACCTGTTCGAAAACTAAAACGATTCTACTTAAAAGAAGAGATTTAAAAAGACAGTCCGACTTGTTTGACTTCAGTTTATTGTATAAAAAAGAAAAAGAGATTTTACTTAAGTGAAGTTAGGTTTGGTTAGATACTATACAGTGAAGTTAGGTTTGATTAGATACGGTACGATATTTGTATATCGTAACTTCGAAACTAGTTTAAGTTTTAAACACAATGGTATCGTTACTTTAAGTTAAGTTAAGTTAAGTTACTTTAAGTTAGTATGTTCATATGAATTTAAATTTTGTTTATTTCAACAAAACTAAAAAGGGTCGCGTGTCTCACAATTTTGAGAGTTTTCGTAGGCAAAGAACAACCGAAACTTTCTTAGACAACACTTGCAAAAACTAAAACACTCTACTTATCTTTTCTTTTCCTCTGCTATTCCTTCCTCCTTCAAATTTTCTGTATTTTGTCTGTCTGACAATTTCTGCTATTTCTCCTTCTCCAATTTCTCCTTTCACTGACTCTAAACAATTTCCAAAATTTCTCTAACTTTATCTAACACTTTCTATCAACAATATTTCCAACTTTCTATCAAATTTCCACTTTTCTCTGTTAAAAATCGTAAATCGCAAGAAAAACCACTTGTCGCTTTTTAGGTCAACCAAGAAGAGGTTGATCTTGTCAGTTTGTCCTTTCTCGACCCTCAAATTTACACACACATTCATACAATCGGCCAAACGTGTCTCGAGGTTTTCTGTCACGGCTTTCTAGCACATGCAGCCTTATAGCTGACAAGCACCTCCGTTGTCGAATTCCAGCGAGACCTTTCATTCGCACAATTTTCCAAACACATTGAACTGAAAAAGTTGTTGGGGGTTTGTTCCCAAAACTTATCCAGCTCATTAGTCGAGATCAGACCCCTCCCATAAAATATGCCGAGAAAAATGGACGTTCCTGAAAGTTGAAAATAATACATCTGAGCATTTTCCCAGTTACTCTACTATATATTCTACTGAGTCAGGGAAAGGATAAAATTCTCAATGTTACAACTTTTCGAAAATTTAAGAAGGGAGGAAAAGCTAATAAAACCAAAATGAACTACTTTACCCTATTCGGTGGATCTTTGCGCAGATTTGGGGAGAAGGGAAAACTATTAACGTTTCATTCTTATGATTTGGTTTTACAAAACAAAAGTTAAATTTAGGATGTTTACACTTGTAGCACTACGCTGCACAGTGTATTTCATAACGAAGTATGGCTTTCACACGGGCCATTTCAATTGTTCTCATCGGTGATATGTGTATGTATGTGTATAGTGTTGTGTGTGTGATATCCTGCTTTATGTAGTGTGTGTAAAGAGCTGTGAATGTTGATGAGTGTGAAGATGATATACGTGAATGATGATAATGGGTGGATGATGTTATAAGTGCATGGATGTAATTATGTGTAAATGATGGTAATGTGTGAATGTCGCTGAATGAGAATGATGATGCTTGTAGGTGACGAAGTATGAATGACATTCGATTAAGTAAATGGTGTGCGAGTCTCCAGAGGCTTCTGGCTCGACACACCAAACGCCGACATCAGTTCAGCTCGTCCGCTGATTACGACATGCACCTATTTTGTCATTTGCTCAAAGCTATGTTTCGATCACATTGCTAAGAGCAAACAACGGAGAAATGATGGGACGAAGAAATGATAGGGAAGGGTTTGAGGAAAAGAGAGGGATATCGAAATGTAAATAACTAAATGTAAGAATGGTTTTTGTTACGGGAAAATTTACCGTAACAAATTCCACCCTTACCTACCAAAGAGAGAAACTGGGCTTTTCGAAAGAAAAGCCGAAGTAACAGGAAAAGAAAAGGTTAGACAACACAACGAAATGGAGCACACACTAGCAGACAACACAACCAGAACTCAATCGCTCCTGGCGAGAGTATGAGCACATCACAGAGCTTTTACTGCTCTCAGTATCTCTTTGCGAGCACATCCTTGCTACGCGACTACCTTACGCCCTCTCTTCAGGGTCGTCGGAATAAGGTTTGAGGTCCTTGACATTCCACGTTCCTCGAGAGACACCATTGGCATCTTCGAGAACGTATGTCCAAGCCGACACTCTTTTCTTCACCCGAAACGGGCCCACAAACTTCGGTGCTAACTTTGCAGCGTAATAATTCGCTGCATCAGAAAGCGCGAAGTTCCGTCGCCAAACCAACTCGTTTGGAAGGAACTGAACGTCCCTGCGTCGAAGGTTATATTTTTTCGCCGCCTTCTTAGACGCCGACTCTAACCTCATCGCTATTTGTTCTCTAAGCTTCCTAAACTGTTCCCTACTGAAATCCCTATCGCTATTCCTACTCTGGTCCCTATCACTATCCCTACTATTTTGAATGGGCGTTGCGGTGGAGGAACCAGCAAACGTCACCATTCCCCTACCGAAATTCGCGTAATACGGTGAAACTCCTAAAACTTCATGCTGGGCCGTGCGAATACTGCACGCTACTTTCGCAAGCTGCGAGTCCCAGACCCTATGATTATCTGACACATAAGCCCTAAGTGTAGTCTTTAAAATTTGATTAATACGTTCCGCGGGATTCGCTTGCGGGTGATAATGCGCGGTAAACCGAATCGACGAACCGTAGGCATCACACAACGCTTTCAGTTCCTTACTCTTGAACTGGGGACCGTTGTCGCAGACAACAAATTTGGGTACGCCGAACAACAAGAAGACATTGTCTTCCAGCTCCTTGCAAACAGATTTTGCAGTAGCTGATCTCAAAGGGAACAAAAGGGGGAACTTAGTAAAATAATCTACAACTGTCAAAATATAAATAAAACCCCTACTCGACTTAGGTAATGGACCAACTAAGTCCACACACACCATTTCCCAAGGGTCGGTAACCCCTTTCCTCTCCGTCATCAACCCAGCCGGTTTCTCATTAATCGGCTTCACGCTTTGGCACACTTTACAAAACCTAACATATTTAGTAATATCTGACCTCATTTTAGGCCAGTAATACTTTTCTCCTATCCTAGCAAATGTTTTCTTTACCCCCATATGCCCTGCTAATGGATGGTCATGATTCTCAAATAAAATCTTTTTCCTATCTTCCCTACCTACTACCAATTTCCACTCGCTACTACTGTCATGGACTAACACATGACTTGACCTAACAAACTTATATAACTTTCCATCTTCTACTCTCCACGCTGGAAAAGACAACGGTTTCTTTTCCACCTCCGATATCATTTTTCCAATCCAAGGGTCGGTTGTTGGCTCGGAAATCCCAGAAACAACTGGCACACTCCTAGAGAGCATGTCCGGCACTACATGATCCTTCCCTTTACGATGGATGATATCGAAGTCAAACTGCTGCATACGTACAGCCCACCTCGCCAGCCTTCCCGCTGGATCCTTCAACTTGCTAAGCCAAATCAAGGAGTAGTGATCGGTAATTACCGAAAACTTAACTCCCTCCAGATAAGGCCGCAACTTTTCTATCGCCCACAAAACTGCCAGGCACTCTTTCTCTGTGGTGGAATAATTCCGCTCACACCTATTAAGTGATCTGCTCAAATAGCAAATCACCTTCTCACCTTCCTCGAAGGTCTGACTCAAAACAGCCCCTATCCCAAAATCAGAAGCATCCGTTTGAACGACAAACGGCTTCGAAAAATCAGGACACGTCAAAATGGGTGCTGCCACTAAACACTCTTTAGCTTTCCTAAAGCTTTCCTCACAAGTGCTACTCCACTCAAACTTCTTATTTTTCCTAAGTAAATCGGACAACGGCTTCACCAAACTCGCAAAGTTTGGTATAAATCGCCTATACCAGGACACCGTGCCGATAAAACTCCTAACCTTTTTTATATTCTTTGGCGATGGAATCCCTAACATGCTTTCTATTTTCTCTGGATCCATGTGTAAACCATTGCGGTCTACAACATAGCCTAAGAACTTCAGAGATGGCCTACAAAAATGACATTTGTCCCTACCAACTTTTAAACCTGCCTTAATAAGTCTTCTGAAGACTTCTTCTAAAATCTCCATATGCTTCTCAAATGTATCTGTGACGATAATGATGTCATCCAGATACACGAAGACATAGGGTTCTAACTCGGGTCCTAAAACATTATCTATAAATCTTTGCCAAGTTGCGGGAGCATTATGCAGCCCGAACGGCATTCTTAAAAACTGAAACAAACCGCGGCCAGGTACCGTGAAGGCAGTATATTTTCTTGACTCTTTTTCCATCGGAATCTGCCAATAGGCTGACTTGATGTCCAAAGAAGACAAGAATTTCGCGTTATTCAGCTTATCCAGGATAGCTGTTATGTAGGGGAGGGGGTACGCATCCCTGTCAGTAACCGCATTCAACTTCCTAAAATCTACACAAAACCTATACGTACCATCCTTCTTCTTGATCATGACAATGGGTGAAGCCCATGGACTGTCAGATTTTTCTATAACCCCCTCTGCTAACATTTCTTCTAATTCCTTATCTATGAAAGACTGAATGGCAGGAGATACCGGATAATATCTCTGCTTAATGGGTTCAGCTTTCGTCCTAATCTTGTGCTCCACCATCTGTGTGCACCCTAATCCTTCAGGCATTTCTTTAAATGTCCTGTCTAAAAATCTTTCTAACTGTTGCTTTTCTACCTCTCCTACCTCAGTCAAATGCTCAGAATGGGAAATCGAATTCAACGAATTCTGATTCGAAAATTCCCATTCCCCTGATTGTAAATCCGGGACTATTCCCGCTAAAGCCCAAAAATTGGCTCCTAAAATCAGACAATGAGGAAGATGAGGTATAACTAAGCACCCTACTAAAACTACCTTGCCTTTAATTATAATTGGAAGTGAAACTTCACCTTCCACCTGCACTCCTGCACCATCAGCTAAACTAACACTACCTACTTTGCTAGTGCCTGACTTTATTCCTAAGCCCTGTAAAATCTGCCATCCATCCCTACATATGATCGTGCGAGAAGCACCCGAATCCAAAAGCCCTACTAACCTAACCCCATAAATACTAACACCTATATATGGTCTCTTGTCCCTACCTACGTGCTCAAGCGCGAAACTCAAATTAACTCCTGCCGACTGGTTACCAGTAGGCAACCCCGACGCATTTAACGGCGCTCTCGTCCTACTGACCCGAGAGTGCGTCTGCCGTTTCCCGAACACTGCGGGCAGTTACTCTTTGTAACTCCCTGTTTCCCACACCCAAAACATCTCCTAACAGCGGAACACCTATTTGCAAGATGGCCTTCCCCATTGCAATTATAACACCTATACGACCTCGATGAATTGACGGGCGGACGAGATTGGGTGTTGTCCTCAACAACCGCAACTCTCCTTACTGCCGGCCTCGCTGAAACGAAATTCGAGTTAGGACTCGACTCCTGCACTATCTGTTGAGTTCGATTGTTTCCTTCAACAACCGAAACTCTTGGGGGTTCGACTCCTACATAGGTCAGATCCGGCTCAAGTAGGTTCCTACTTCTACTGTTGGGCGGTGGAAAGTATGATTTAACGTTAGCCCTGACAAACTCTAAACTGCGCCCTAATCTAACCAACTCGGAAACGCTAGTCGGATTAGCCAATCCAAGCTGCGTCTGGTAGAAAGGGGTCAGATTCTTTTGAATCATTCCTAACTTTCTACCCTCCAAGATGGGTTCGGAAAGCCTTCCAAACATGTTCTGCATCGACGCCACATATACCCCGATGGATTCGTCCCGTCCCTGTGTGCGACGCCTAATCTCCTCTAATAATAAATCATCATAATTTGGTGGCAAAAACTCCAGCTTCAACTCGCTGACTAGTTCTTGCCACGAACCTATCGAAACCCTGACTGCCCTAAACCATATCAAGGCCCTACCTACAAACAAATCTGCAGCCGACCGCAACAGCTTTGCTTCCGTCACTCCACGAGCCTGACGGATCTCCTCAACCCTTTGCAGGAATGCGTTCACCGAAGCTCCACAACGCTTTCCGGTGAACTTCACATCCCACTTTGCTAGGTTCTCGAACCTCTCGCTAACAAAAACTCTTTCTCTATTATTAAAATCCCTATTCTCTTCTACCCTATTAACATTAATTTCCCTAGCTATATTTTCTTCCCTATTATCAGTTACGACTGGTGTTAAAGTTGGTGCTGCTGATGTTGAAGTTGTTGTTGCTGCTGCTGTTGATGTTGATGCTGGTACTGGTGTTCCTGTTGATGCTGCTGATAGCGCTGGTCCTGCCGCTGAAGCTCTCAGACTATCGGTTGATAGCTGACTACCATCTTCTCTCGCGTCTCCTACTTCCTCCGAATCTAGGACTTCCTCTAAGTCCGCTAATGCCATAATCAATTTATTTTTCAAACCTAACTTTAATTTCTCCTGTTCGCCATCTTCTGGCTGCGACCTATCTAGCCTACCTATACCCCACTCTACCTTAGCTAAACTCTTCAAATATTCTTTACTCTTCCTACTCTTTGGTTTAGTTTCTAAAATTTTCCCAATTTCTCCTAACTTATTCTCAACCGCTTCGTAATCCTGTTCAAAACTGAACGGATACTGGGCGGGAGTACCTAATGATCCCCTACGCTCTAATAGCCTTGCACCACGGAGCGATCGCCGCATCTCGTCAACGGTGCCTACCTCTAATCCCCTACTCTCCATTTCGTATGCAAGCTCATCTTGCGCTAATCTATAAATATCCATATTAAACTAACTAAAAATTAACAAGCGAAAGGAGAAAAAAAAATAAAAAGACTTGAACTAAAAATTAACTCTCAACACTATAACTAAATCTGCACAAAAGTTCGAAATAAAACACTATCAAGCTCCAATTGGATGCTTGAAACCAGAGCAAAAAAATAAAACAAATGAAAATCAATGTCAATTGACACCAAAGCAATAAAAAAAAATCACACCAAACAGTAGGTATATGTATAAAAAAAATATAACCAAAATAATATGTTGATAAATAGAAACAAAAGAAATGTACTAATAAAAAGAGTAAATATAAAATAAATAAAAACGATAATACGCGTTGGTTGCAACCGACAACCCAAAACACCCTGTCAAATTTTCTACTCGCCAACCGTGCGAGCTATAAACTTAAATACCTACCTAGTGGCAATGCAAACCACCCAAAATCAACACACAACAATATATGATTTGTACCTTCGTGTGCAACTAACGCAAATGAAAAAAACACTATGCTTTATGGGTCAATGCAACCCAGAAACAATATTGAAATATGTTATAATAATAAACAAAATAAAAACTAAAAAAAACAAAACACTTTACTTGTGATTGGTACTGTCGTATACAGACCAATTAAAAAACAAAAAAAACAACAACTCGTTCCTTCAATTTTCCACACGTTGCCCAAGCAATTAAGCATGGGATTCTGCAGCCAATCAATCTTATCGCACTTATTCCACACAATATACACCTCACCTAGGGATAAGAAAAAAAGCAAAAGTAAAATATTCACTCACAAATGAAAATTAAAAGCACACAACACAAAACGATTTACTTCCCTAAAAATTATTAAAACAGGTATAGGTACCAAGTACCAAGAAAATGCACAAAATGCACTATGTACAATTGTATGTACAATCAAATATATGTTTTTCACTAAAATATGCCCCACGTTGTGGACGCCAATTTGTTACACTTTTTTTTTTGCGATAAATTAACTACGATGAGACGAAACTTTTAACGCGGTTGGATTATCCTAATCCAATTAATAAAGAAACAATTAATAAAATAAACGAAATTTATGATCGATCGAAAGAAATGCACAACCGGTGTGCCGCGAGGTAAACAATTGAAATGTCAAAACGCGCTGATAAAAGAAAAGTGTAACGCTCAGCAGGTAGGCTGCTGACACCACGGCTAAACTCAGCTGGGCTGGGTTCGTAAACAATGTAATGATAGCGTAGCGCGAATAAGACGATCGATCGCGAATAAAATGACCGATTAAATAATTATTAAAAGACGAATTAAAATGTATTATTTCTCAGTACAGGGTGTACTAAGAAAAGTGGGCGCCAGGAAATTTTGAGGTGAAACTTCCAAACCACGAATTTGTTCTGAAATAGTAAGAACCTAATTAAAATACGAAGTTTAAATTCCCAATGGGATTTAAGGCTATTTATTTTGTTATTTTTGTTGGGAAAACCTTACAAAAGTGGGATTAAAAACCCAAATCTTTTCAACTATAAAATTACAATGGTGGACGGTTAGGTGAACCGTTCAAAAGGTAAACAAATGAAAATAACCGGAGAATGAAACGTTAATTGTTCTTTCCCGAAAAGAACAATTATTAAAACTAAAAAGGGTCGCGTGTCTCACAATTTTGAGAGTTTTCGTAGGCAAAGAACAACCGAAACTTTCTTAGACAACACTTGCAAAAACTAAAACACTCTACTTATCTTTTCTTTTCCTCTGCTATTCCTTCCTCCTTCAAATTTTCTGTATTTTGTCTGTCTGACAATTTCTGCTATTTTTCCTTCTCCAATTTCTCCTTTCACTGACTCTAAACAATTTCCAAAATTTCTCTTACTTTATCGAACACTTTCTATCAACAATATTTCCAACTTTCTATCAAATTTCCACTTTTCTCTGTTAAAAATCGTAAATCGCAAGAAAAACCACTTGTCGCTTTTTAGGTCAACCAAGAAGAGGTTGATCTTGTCAGTTTGTCCTTTCTCGACCCTCAAATTTACACACACATTCATACAATCGGCCAATCGTGTCTCGAGGTTTTCTGTCACGGCTTTCTAGCACATGCAGCCTTATAGCTGACAAGCACCTCCGTTGTCGAATTCCAGCGAGACCTTTCATTCGCACAATTTTCCAAACACATTGAACTGAAAAAGTTGTTGGGGGTTTGTTCCCAAAACTTATCCAGCTCATTAGTCGAGATCAGACCCCTCCCATAAAATATGCCGAGAAAAATGGAAGTTCCTGAAAGTTGAAAATAATACATCTGAGCATTTTCCCAGTTACTCTACTATATATTCTACTGAGTCAGGGAAAGGATAAAATTCTCAATGTTACAACTTTTCGAAAATTTAAGAAGGGAGGAAAAGCTAATAAAACCAAAATGAACTACTTTACCCTATTCGGTGGATCTTTGCGCAGATTTGGGGAAAAGGGAAAACTATTAACGTTTCATTCTTATGATTTGGTTTTACAAAACAAAAGTTAAATTTAGGATGTTTACACTTGTAGCACTACGCTGCACAGTGTATTTCATAACGAAGTATGGCTTTCACACGGGCCATTTCAATTGTTCTCATCGGTGATATGTGTATGTATGTGTATAGTGTTGTGTGTGTGATATCCTGCTTTATGTAGTGTGTGTAATGAGCTGTGAATGATGATGAGTGTGAAGATGATATACGTGAATGATGATAATGGGTGGATGATGTTATAAGTGCATGGATGTAATTATGTGTAAATGATGGTAATGTGTGAATGTCGCTGAATGAGAATGATGATGCTTGTAGGTGACGAAGTATGAATGACATTCGATTAAGTAAATGGTGTGCGAGTCTCCAGAGGCTTCTGGCTCGACACACCAAACGCCGACATCAGTTCAGCTCGTCCGCTGATTACGACATGCACCTATTTTGTCATTTGCTCAAAGCTATGTTTCGATCACATTGCTAAGAGCAAACAACGGAGAAATGATGGGACGAAGAAATGATAGGGAAGGGTTTGAGGAAAAGAGAGGGATATCGAAATGTAAATAACTAAATGTAAGAATGGTTTTTGTTACGGGAAAATTTACCGTAACACAATGATGCATAAAATCGATAAGCTCTTTCGCCTCTAGATTTGGGTTAAATTTTTTACTTTAATCATGATATTTTTGCAAAAATACAACGAAATGATAAAATAAAAATCTAAGATTTTTTTCAAAGCAAGCAGAGGTACGACTATTGTTATCAAAAGAACTGGCATAGCTTTTTATTCCTTCTTAAGCATTTACAATCCCTTCAATGATATTTTTACTACTTCAACTCTCCCAGTCCATTGAGTTTTTGGCATGTTTTTCAATTTCAAGGAGTTCTCAATGTTTTTGAATTGTTCTTGCATAAATTGAAAACATTTTGTGCTACCATAGAAAAAAAAAAAACAAACAATGCTTCCAGAGTATTAAAAAAATCAGACGATATGCTTGACATGGTGTGTAAAGGATTTTTTTTACCATATTTATCTGACAATTTTCTCAACGTACAGTTATAATTCCCGAACACATTTTTGGCAAAGTCATGGGATTGGAATATAATATTCTTTACAAGAATGCCTATTGAATGAAGTGTAGATATAATTTTTTGAGCCAACTCCTCTAAATTTTTTTTTTTTTTTTTTTTTTTTTTTTGTAATAATAACTTCCATTTCCAAAAGGCGTTCAGTAGGGACAGGTTTCTCGTCGGTTTGGAATAAGTAACGAATGTTGACAGCACGCCGATCTTGATGCGATGAGTCAGAAGTTGTGTCAACCATTACAGAAAAATAACTACTTTATTGATCTTATTCACTACGATTTTTTGAGTTTTATTACCAAAGATATCAATTAACTCATTTTGGGTAGTCGGGCGAAGATACGTCACATTTCGCGCCTTTTTGGAGACCCGTCCACCCATTTTTTCATCAATGAGCAAAGTTGTGAAATCAGTAAAATGAAATGCTCCCTTGAGTAAACCAACAATGAACTCTTGGGCTATGTCAATAATGGTTGATTCGATATTTTTAACCCGTTAACTGTTAATATTGATGTTTGAAATCAAACAAAAGCAAACCTACTGTGGCGCTACAGTCCGGGTCTGACCAGGGCCTCAACCAACATGCTTCTCTAGCCAGCTCAGTCTCTAGCTAGCTGCCTCCAGTTTCGCACGCCAAGTTAGTTTAGGTCCTCTCTTACTTGCGTGCGCCACTTGGCTCGCGGTCTTCCTCTACTGCGCCGTCCCTTGAATTTTTCTCTCGAAGCATCCTAAAGCGTTCTCGTCTGCCTTTGACAAGGTCCATGCCTCTGCGCCATATATAAGAACCGGGATGATAAGTGTCTTACACTTTAGTTGCTCGAGAGAAGACTTTTCTACCCAATGGTCTCCGTAGTCCGAAGAAACAGCGATTGACAAGAGTGAAGAGTTATTCTTCGTTTGATTTCAGTGCTGGTGTTGTTGTCTGAATTAATAGCGGTGCCGAGGTAGACAAACTCCATAACTACCTCAAACTTATAGCTGTCTATCGTGATACTCTGTCCAAGACGTCGGTGTTGAGTGTCATTTGTTGATGACAGCATAATTTGGTCTTGCTCCATTGATCACTAAACCCATCTTTTTCGCTTCCGTCTCAATGCTCATAAACGCGCCATTAACAGCTTTGTTTGACTTTAGCTTGGATACTGCTGTCCTCACTTCGTTCAGGTCGGGTTGGCTAACAGCGGAATGGGGTTCATCATCGTCGTTATAGAGCTTGGAGAAGTGGTCTTTTCATATTCTCAGCATTGACTGCTGTTCCATCACGATGTTCCCTTGACCGTCTTTGCAGGCTTCGGCTCGGGACTTATAACCTGAGGCTGTAGTTTTTCCCTTTTGGTATAATTTCTGAACCTCATTTCTGCTGTGGCACCCTTCTATCTCCTCCATCGCGCGCTTCTCATGCTTTCTCTTTTTTTGTCTAAGAAGCCGGTGTTTGTCTCTCCTCTTCTGCTTGTAGAGCTCATAAGCAGTTCTAGTCTTTTTGTGCAGCACCACTTTTTATGCTTCCTGTTTAGCTGCATGTGCTTGCCAGCATTCTTTGTCAAATCAGGGGTTTCGTTGTGGTGGCCGTGTGAAACCCAGCACTTCAGAGGCGGCATCTCTAATGGCTGATTGGCAGTGCTGCCACTGGTTCTCTATACTTGATGCTGGCAGCATAGGACTCCTTAAGAGGTTTTAAGAGACTCGATCGGAAAAGGACTTGGCGATCTCTTGCGATTGTAGTCGTCCAGGTTTGGCAACCCTGCTGTGAAAGTGATAAGTTGGTTAAAAGAAAGCTCTGTTAAGAAATTAGAAATCAAATCAAATAAATTTAAATTTACAAGAAAAAACAAGGTGTTTAGTGCACTCAGATAAAAACGAAAAAGGTGAGTCACCAAAAATTGGCTTATTCGTCGTGTAAGATTAATAGAAGAAAAGAAAATGTCTGTAAAACGATCGCCACCTAACAATCGTATCGGCCGAAATGGCGATATAAATATGGCCAAGAGACAGCACAAAGAACTGTCACCATCCCCTGTGTCGTCAATAAATGAGAAAAATAACGTCGAGGCGACGTTAATGGTGGGTAGTTTGCCAGTAAACGACCTTAAAAATCTAATTCATGATTCAATTTCAAACATATTGGATGAAAAATTAAAAAACGGTGCAACAAAATCCGACATCGAGTCCATGAGCACAGAAATCTTAAACTTGAAAGAAAGTAACAAATCATTGCAAGTGTCTTTCTCTAGAACACCAAGTAGAGATGCTTGACAGAAAATCAAAAGAGCAAAATATAATCGTTCATATGCCCAAACAAAACGGTATTGATGCAGCACAAAAAGCGAAATCTATCTGCTTGGAGATGTTGCCATCAGATAATGCAGGAATTATAAAAAGTGTTACTGAATTACGCTCCGGACGCAACTTTGCAAATATCGTCGTTGAGTTACACGGGAAGAACGATGCAATAAAAGTTTTGAGGGCAAAAGCCAACATTGCCGGCACAGGAATCTCCATGCACAAAGACTATCCAGTGGCAGCTAATTGTAGACGTGCGAGGCAGAGATCATTTGCGTGGTTAAAGTCATTTCGTGTTTATGGAGGTGATTATATAAAGAGCAAGTATCTGGAAGCGAATAGAAGTACATTTTTTAATGAGGAGGCTAGACGGCTATCACAATGCAAGAATTCATCTAATTTTTGGAGATTGGTGAAAACATTTAATGGAAACGAGTATAAGATACACAGAGATTTAACACCTGACGTTCTGTTGACGCATTTTAAAGAACAGTTGAATTCTACAAGTACGGCACCAATGAGCTGATAAATAAGATTACTTCGGAGTTCAACTATATTTTGGATAGTGGATCTATACCCGAATGGTTTAAGGAATCCTTAATCTTTCCTATCTACAAAAAAGGCAGTACTCAAAACCCAGAGAACTATCGTGGCATAAGTTTTTTGAACGCCTCGTACAAAATTTTTACGTCAATTCTGCAACGACGACTTAATTTATGGATTGCCCAGAGTGGGTTACTGAAGGAGGTTCAAGCTGGTTTCAGATTCGGTTACTCCACGGTGGACCAAATATTTGTACTTAAGAGCATTCCCGATAACTTTCAACGGAACCAAAAGAAACTCTATTGTTTCTTCGTGGATTTCAAAGCTGCGTTTGATGCGGTAGACAGAAATGCGCTCTTATACAAGCTTTATGGACTGGGGATGTCCAGGAGATTCGGCAAAGTCCTCCAAAATATTTATAACGATACCAAAGCCGCTGTTTGGAATGGAGAGGAAATCTCTGAATGGTTTCAGACTGGAACAGGCGCTGAGGCCGTTATTCTTTGCGCTCTTTACAGATGACCTTACCGACAACATTGGCGAAGGTGTGGAATTCGCAGGGACAGTGATCAAAGCACTTTTCTATGCCGATGACATTTTGATGCTTTCCAATTCATCCCAATCTCTGCAACTGATGATAAATCGATTGTAACACTTTTTATTTCGCGAAAACTAAACTTTACGATGAATCGAAACTACTTGTCGCGATTGGATTTTCCGAATCCAATTAATAAAATAAAATAAACGAAATTTATAAACGATCGAAAGAAATGCACAACCGGTGTGCCGCGAGGTAAACAGACGAAATGTCAAACGCGCTGATAAACTAAAAAGTGTAACACTCAGCAGGTAGGCTGCTGACACCACGGCTAAACTCAGCTGGGCTGGGTTCGTAAACAAAAAAAAGGTAAGCGTAGCGCGATTAAAGACGATCGCGAATAAAATGACCGATTAAATAATTATTACAAGACGAATTAAAATGTATTATTTCTCAGTACAGGGTGTACTAAGAAAAGTGGGCGCCAGGAAATTTTGAGGTGAAACTTCCAAACCACGAATTTGTTCTGAAATAGTAAGAACCGAATTAAAGTACGAAGTTTAAATTCCCAATGGGATTTAAGGCTATTTATTTTGTTATTTTTGTTGGGAAAACCTTACAAAAGTGGGATTAAAAACCCAAATCTTTTCAACTATAAAATTACAATGGTGGACGGTTAGGTGAACCGTTCAAAAGGTAAACAAATGAAAATAACCGGAGAATGAAACGTTAATCGTTCTTTCCCGAAAAGAACAATTAATAAGAATTAAAAAGGGTCGCGTGTCTCACAATTTTGAGAGTTTTCGTGGGCAAAGAACAAACGAAACTATATTTGACAACACTTGCAAAACTGAAATACTCTACTTATCTTTTTTTTTTTTTTTGCTTTTCCTTCCTCCTTCTATTTCCTATGATTCGTCCGTCTGACGCTTTCTTTTTTTTAATTTTCGCCTCCCACTGACTCTACACTTTTCTCAAAACTTTTTGTCTAACAGTCTTCAACTTCTTCAAAAACAATATCTTCAACTTTCACTTTTCTAACTTTCTTCTTCTCTAAAAAATTATCAATCGCAAGAAAAACCACTTGTCATGAACTAGGTCAACCAAGAAGTGTTTGATCTTGTCAGTTTGTCCTTTCTCGACTTTCAAATTCACACACACATTCATACAATCGGCCAATCGTGTCTCGAGGTTTTCTGTCACGGCTTTCTAGCACATGCAGCCTTATGGCTGACAAGCACCTCCGTTGTCGAATTCCAGCGAGACCTTTCACTCGCACAATTTTCCAAACACATTGAACTGAAAAAGTTGTTGGGGGTTTGTTCCCAAAACTTATCCAGCTCATTAGTCGAGATCAGACCCCTCCCATAAAACATGTCGAGAAAAATGAAAGTTCCTGAAAGTTGAAAATAATACTTCTGGGCATTTTCCCAGTTACTCTACTATGTCATCTACTGAGTCAGGGAAAGGATAAAATTCTCAATGTTACAACTTTTCGAAAATTGAAGAAGGGAGGAAAAGCTAATAAAACCAAAATGAACTACTTTACCCTATTCGGTGGATCTTTGCGCAGATTTGGGGAAAAGGGAAAACTATTAACGTTTCATTCTTATGATTTGGTTTTACAAAAATAAAAGTTAACTTTAGGATGTTTACACTTGCAGCACTATGCTGCACAGTGTGTCTCATAACGAAGTATGGCTTTCACACGTGCCATTTCAATTGTTCACACCTGTGATATGTGTATGTATGTATATAATGTTGTGTGTGTGATATCCTGCTTGTTTAGTGTGTGTAATGATGTGTGTGAATGATGATGAGTGTAAAGATGATAGTTTATAATGATGATGAAGGATGAATGATAGTATAGGTATATGCATGGAGGTATGTGTAACTGATGATCATGATGTGAATGTTAATGTTTGTGAATGATGGTGTATGAAAATGATGATGTTTCTTAGCGACGAAGTATAACATTCAATGTAAGAAAATGGTGTGCGAGTCTCCAGAGGCTTCTGGCTCGACACACCAAACGCCGACATCAGTTCAGCTCATCCGCTGATTACGACATGCACCTAATTTGTCATTTGCTCAAAGCTATGTTTCGATCACATTGCTTAGAGCAAACAACGGAGAAATGATGGGACGAAGAAATGATAGGGAGGGGTTTGAGGAAAAGAGAGGGATATTGAAATGTAAATAACTAAATGAAAGGAAGGTTTTTGTAGCGGGAAAATTTACCGTAACAAATTCCACCCTTACCTACCAAAGAGAGAAACTGGGCTTTTCGAAAGAAAAGCCGAAGTAACAGGAAAAGAAAAGGTTAGACAACACAACAAAATGGAGCACACACTAGCAGACAACACAACCAGAACTCAATCGCTCCTGGCGAGAGTATGAGCACATCACAGAGCTTTTACTGCTCTCAGTATCTCTTTGCGAGCACATCCTTGCTACGCGACTACCTTACGCCCTCTCTTCAGGGTCATCGGAATAAGGTTTGAGGTCCTTGACATAACACGTTCCTCGAGAGACACCATTGGCATCTTCGAGAACGTATGTCCAAGCCGACACTCTTTTCTTCACCCGAAACGGGCCCACAAACTTCAGAGCTAACTTTGCAGCGTAATAATTCGCTGCATCAGAAAGCGCGAAGTTCCGTCGCCAAACCAACTCGTTTGGAAGGAACTGAACGTCCCTGCGTCGAAGGTTATATTTTTTCGCCGCCTTCTTAGACGCCGACTCTAACCTCATTGCTATTTGTTCCCTAAGTTTCCTAAACTGTTCCCTACTGAAGTCCCTATCGCTATTCCTACCCTGGTCCCTATCACTATCCCTACTATTTTGAATGGCCGTTGCAGTGGAGGAACCAGCAAACGTCACCATTCCCCTACCGAAATTCGCGTAGTACGTTGAAACTCCTAAATCTTCATGCTGGGCCGTGCGAATACTGCACGCTACTTTCGCAAGCTGCGAGTCCCAGACCCTATGATTCTTTGACACATAAGCCCTAAGTGTAGTCTTTAAAACCTGATTAATACGTTCCGCGGGATTCACTTGCGGGTGATAATGCGCGGTAAATCGAATCGACGAACCGTAGGCATCACACAACGTTTTCAGTTCCTTACTCTTGAACTGGGGACCGTTGTCGCAGACAACAAATTTGGGTACGCCGAACTGAAGGAAAACGTTGTTGTTCCAATCCAAGGGTCGGTTGTTGGCTCGGAAATCCCAGAAACAACTGGCACACTCCTAGAGAGCATGTCCGGCACTACATGATATTTCCCTTTACGATGGATGATATCGAAGTCAAACTGCTGCATACGTACAGCCCACCTCGCCAGCCTTCCTGCTGGATCCTTCAACTTGCTAAGCCAAATCAAGGAGTAGTGATCGGTAATTACCGAAAACTTAACTCCCTCCAGATAAGGCCTCAACTTTTCTATCGCCCACAAAACTGCCAGGCACTCTTTCTCTGTGGTGGAATAATTCCGCTCACACTTATTAAGTGATCTGCTCAAGTAGCAAATCACCTTCTCATCTTCCTCGAAGGTCTGACTCAAAACAGCCCCGATCCCGAAATCAGAAGCATCCGTTTGAACGACAAACGGCTTCGAAAAATCAGGACACATCAAAATGGGTGCTGCCACTAAACACTCTTTAGCTTTCCTAAAGCTTTCCTCACAAGTGCTACTCCACTCAAACTTCTTATTTTTCCTAAGTAAATCGGACAACGGCTTCACCAAACTCGCAAAGTTCGGTATAAATCGCCTGTACCAGGACACCGTGCCGATAAAACTCCTAACCTCTTTTACATTCTTTGGCGATGGAATTCCTAACATACTCCCTATTTTCTTTGGATCCATGTGTAAACCATTGCGATCTACAACATAGCCTAAAAACTTCAGAGATGGCCTACAAAAATGACATTTGTCCCTACCAACTTTTAAACCTGCCTTAATAAGTCTTCTGAAGACTTCTTCTAAAATCTCCATATGCTTCTCAAAGGTATCTGTGACGATAATGATATCATCCAGATACACGAAGACATATGGTTCTAACTCGGGTCCTAAAACATTATCAATAAATCTTTGCCAAGTTGCGGGAGCATTGTGCAACCCGAACGGCATTCTCAAAAACTGAAACAGACCGCGGCCAGGTACCGTAAAGGCAGTATACTTTCTTGACTCTTTCTCCATCGGAATCTGCCAATAGGCCGACTTGATGTCCAAAGAAGACAAGAATTTGGCGTTGTTCAGCTTATCAAGTATAGCTGTTATATAGGGGAGGGGGTACGCGTCCCTGTCTGTAGCCGCATTCAACTTCCTAAAATCTACACAAAACCTATACGTACCATCCTTCTTCTTAATCATGACAATGGGTGAAGCCCATGGAATGTCAGATTTTTCTATAACCCCCTCTGCTAACATTTCTTCTAATTCCTTATCTATGAAAGACTGAATGGCAGGAGATACCGGATAATATCTCTGCTTAATGGGTTCAGCTTTCGTCCTAATCTTGTGCTCCACCATCTGTGTGCACCCTAATCCTTCAGGCATTTCTTTAAATGTCCTGTCTAAAAATCTTTCTAACTGTTGCTTTTCTACCTCTCCTACCTCAGTCAAATGCTCAGAATGGGAAATCGAATTCAACGAATTCTGATTCGAAAATTCCCATTCCCCTGATTGTAAATCCGGGACTATTCCCGCTAAAGCCAAAAAATCGGCTCCTAAAATCAGACAATGAGGAAGATGAGGTATAACTAAACACCCTACTAAAACTACCTTGCCTTAATTATAATTGGAAGTGAAACTTCACCTTCCACCTGTACTCCTGCACCATCAGCTAAACTAACACTACGTACTTTACTAGTGCCTGACTTTATACCTAAGCCCTGTAAAATTTGCCATCCATCTCTACATATGATCGTGCGAGAAGCGCCCGAATCCAAAAGTCCTACTAACCTGATCCCATAAATGCTAACACCTATATATGGTCTCTTGTCCCTACCTACGTGCTCAAGCGCGAAACTCAAATTAACTCCTGCCGACTGGTTACCAGTAGGCAACCCCGACGCATTTAACGGCGCTCTCGTCCTACAGACCCGAGAGTGCGTCTGCCGTTTCCCGAACACTGAGGGCAGTTACTTTTTGTAACCCCCTGCTTCCCACACCCAAAACAACTCCTAGGAGCAGAACACCTGTTTGCGAAATGGCCTTCTCCATTGCAAACGTAACATCTCCTAACCACCGACCTCGACGAGTTGAGATTAGAATTCGAGTTCGAATTCGAAGCTCTTTGGGAATGACGAGCTTCACTGTTAACCTCAACAGTGGAAACTCTCCTACCGACAGACTGTTCGGGACAGAAACTCGAGTTGAGACTCGAATTCCTACTAGCTGGACGAGTTTGGTTGTTATCTTCAACAACCAAGACTCTTTCGGGTTCGACGTATACATATGCTAGATCAGGTTCTAGCAAGGTCCTATTTCGACTGCTTGGAGGTGGAACATATGATTCCACATTCGCCCTAACCGACTCTAAGCTACGCCCTAATCTGACCAACTCGGAAACGCTAGTCGGATTAGCCAATCCAAGCTGCGTCTGGTAGAAAGGGGTCAGATTCTTTTGAATCATTCCTAACTTTCTACCCTCCAAGATGGGTTCGGAAAGCCTTCCAAACATATTTTGCATCGTCGCCACATGACTCCGATGGATTCATCTCGGCCTTGTGTGCGACGATTAATCTCATCTAATAACAAATCGTCGTAATTTGGTGGCAAGAACTCCAGCTTCAACTCGCTGACGAGTTCTTGCTTCGAACCTATCGAAACCCTAACTGCCCTAAACCATATTAAAGCCCTACTTACAAACAAATCTGCTGCCGACCGCAACAGCTTTGCTTCCGTCACTCCCCGAGCCTGACGGATCTCCTCAACCCTTTCTAGGAATGCGTTCACCGAGGCTCCGCAACGCTCTCCGGTGAAATTAACATCCCACTTCGCTAAGTTCTCAAACCTCTCACTAACGTATACTCTTTCCCTACTGTTAAATTCCCTATTCTCTTCTATCGTGTTAACATTAATTTCCCTACTAATATACTCTTCCCTCATTCCAGTCTCTAATGAAACTGGTGCTAAAGTTGGTGCTGCTGTTGCTGCTGATGATGATGTTGAGGCTGCTACTGTTGTCCTGCCGCTGAAGCCCTCAGACTATCGGTTGATAGCTGACTACCATCTTCTCTCGCGTCTCCTACTTCTTCTGAATCTAGGACTTCCTCCAAGTCCGCTAATGCCATGATGAGTTTGTTCTTTAGCCCTAATCCTGTTCGCCATCTTCTGGCTGCGACCTATCTAACCTACCTATACCCCACTCTACCTTAGCTAAACTCTTCAAATATTCCTTACTCTTTCTAGACTTTGGCTTTCCTTCTAAAATTTTCCCTATCTCTCCTAGCTTATTCTCAACCGCTTCGTAATCCTGTTCAAAACTGAACGGATACTGTGCGGGAGTACCTAGCGAACCCCTACGCTCTAAAAGCCTTGCACCACGGAGCGATCGCCGCATCTCGTCTACGGTGCCTACCTCTAACCCCCTACTCTCCATTTCATATGCAAGCTCATCTTGCGCTAATCTATATATGTCCATTATAAAAAAAATCAAAAGTGCCCTAAAAAAAAAGAATAAAAAATATGCCAACACGGGTGGGAAAAATACAAGTTTAAAATAGAAACTATCAACAAAATGAAACTCAGTTCCAGAAAGCTCAAAATAAATACTATCAAGCTCCAATTGGATGCTTGAAATACAATTCGAAACACACAAACAATGTCTATTGACCCCAAAACAAAAAAAAAATCACACAAAACAGTATGAATATATTACATAGATAAAAAAAAAATAATTAAAAATCAAAACAATATAATTATAGTAAATTTACCAAGAATATAATAATAAACTAAAGCAGAAAAAAACGATAATGCGTGTGGTTGTGGCTGACGACCAAAAACACCCTGCAAAATTTTCCTTCTCGCCAATCGTATGAGCTATGAACTTGAATAGTGGCAATCCAAACCACTCATAAAAACAAAACACTTCCTAATATATGATGTGCACTTTCATGTGCAACCAATCTCACATTTACGCAAAAAAAAAAACTCTCAGTGGGTGCTATGAATTACCCAGAATAAATAATAAATAGGTATATAAAAAAAAAAAATAAAAAGAACAAAACACCTTACTTGGCCTGCTCTGTGAATACAGAACAATAAAAACAATGCAATTGGTATGGGATTCCAAACGTTGCCCAAGAAAAATAAACTGGGATTCTGCAGCAAACAAACTCGCACTGATCAACACAATATGCGTGTATCTTAGATCTACACAATAATTTACCTAAGGAAAAAAATAAGCAAAAGTATAAAGTTGTTTTACAAACAAAATCAAAACAACGCAACAAAATAGCCACTTCTCTAAAACACAAATTAAAAATCACAGGTACCAAGCACCAAGAGGTTATGCACAAGATGCACTATGTACAATTGTATGTACAATCACTGAATATACGGAAGATTTTCCACTTGATTTGCCCCACGTTGTGGACGCCAATTTGTTACACTTTTTATTTCGCGAAAACTAAAATTTACGATGAATCGAAACTACTTGTCGCGATTGGATTTTCCGAATCCAATTAATAAAATAAAATAAACGAAATTTATAAACGATCGAAAGAAATGCACAACCGGTGTGCCGCGAGGTAAACAGACGAAATGTCAAACGCGCTGATAAACTAAAGGCCCCGGCCCATAGAACGCGGTGCGTGCGTGCGGCACCGCTTCCAACTGACAGCTCGATTAAATACACACGTTCTTATGAGAGGTGACCCATAAGCACCGCGAGCAACGCGCCGAACGCGCCGAGTAGCCGAACTTCTATTTTGCCGCGGCTCTCACGCGGTGACAGAAGAGAGACATGCGCAGTCACAACCAATTTGAAGTTTTCTCTTATATGGAAAAAGTGACAATGGGCGCGTTCAAGAACCTATCGGATAGCCTATCTCGAATAGCCGTATCTTAGATACCTTTTTGAACTATCGACAACAGACAACAGCTGTGAAATATTAAAATTCGACTTTTGAAAACAGAAAAACATTCAAAATATCATTGCTAGACGATTATAACTTATTTTTTTCGATTTCCCACACGTAAACAACAACAACAAGCTATCCGGATACGATTCTTGAACGCCCCCATTTTGACTAAATTTATCTGTCAAAACACCGCAACGGATTCTATGGGTCACCCCTATCAGTTGCGCGCGGCAAAACCCACCGCATCAGTTGCCGCGCCGCTTCTACCGCACGCACCGCGTTCTATGGGCCGGGGCCTTAAAAAGTGTAACACTCAGCAGGTAGGCTGCTGACACCACGGCTAAACTCAGCTGGGCTGGGTTCGTAAACAAAAAAAAGGTAAGCGTAGCGCGATTAAAGACGATCGCGAATAAAATGACCGATTAAATAATTATTACTAGACGAATTAAAATGTATTATTTCTCAGTACAGGGTGTACTAAGAAAAGTGGGCGCCAGGAAATTTTGAGGTGAAACTTCCAAACCACGAATTTGTTCTGAAATAGTAAGAACCGAATTAAAGTACAAAAGTTTAAATTCCCAATGGGATTTAAGGCTATTTATTTTGTTATTTTTGTTGGGAAAACCTTACAAAAGTGGGATTAAAAACCCAAATCTTTTCAACTATAAAATTACAATGGTGGACGGTTAGGTGAACCGTTCAAAGGGTAAACAAATGAAAATAACCGGAGAATGAAACGTTAATTGTTCTTTCCCGAAAAGAACAATTAATAAGAATTAAAAAGGGTCGCGTGTCTCACAATTTTGAGAGTTTTCGTGGGCAAAGAACAACCGAAACTATATTTGACAACACTTGCAAAACTGAAATACTCTACTTATCTTTTTTTTTTTTTTGCTTTTCCTTCCTCCTTCTATTTCCTATGATTCGTCCGTCTGACGCTTTCTTTTCTTTTTAATTTTCGCCTCCCACTGACTCTACACTTTTCTCAAAACTTTTTGTCTAACAGTCTTCAACTTCTTCAAAAACAATATCTTCAACTTTCACTTTTCTAACTTTCTTCTTCTCTAAAAAATTATCAATCGCAAGAAAAACCACTTGTCATGAACTAGGTCAACCAAGAAGTGTTTGATCTTGTCAGTTTGTCCTTTCTCGACTTTCAAATTCACACACACATTCATACAATCGGCCAATCGTGTCTCGAGGTTTTCTGTCACGGCTTTCTAGCACATGCAGCCTTATGGCTGACAAGCATTGTTGGGGGTTTGTTCCCAAAACTTATCCAGCTCATTAGTCGAGATCAGATCCCTCCCATAAAACATGTCGAGAAAAATGAAAGTTCCTGAAAGTTGAAAATAATACTTCTGGGCATTTTCCCAGTTACTCTACTATGTCATCTACTGAGTCAGGGAAAGGATAAAATTCTCAATGTTACAACTTTTCGAAAATTGAAGAAGGGAGGAAAAGCTAATAAAACCAAAATGAACTACTTTACCCTATTCGGTGGATCTTTGCGCAGATTTGGGGAAAAGGGAAAACTATTAACGTTTCATTCTTATGATTTGGTTTTACAAAAATAAAAGTTAACTTTAGGATGTTTACACTTGCAGCACTACGCTGCACAGTGTGTCTCATAACGAAGTATGGCTTTCACACGTGCCATTTCAATTGTTCACACCTGTGATATGTGTATGTATGTATATAATGTTGTGTGTGTGATATCCTGCTTGTTTAGTGTGTGTAATGATGTGTGTGAATGATGATGAGTGTAAAGATGATAGTTTATAATGATGATGAAGGATGAATGATAGTATAGGTATATGCATGGAGGTATGTGTAACTGATGATCATGATGTGAATGTTAATGTTTGTGAATGATGGTGTATGAAAATGATTATGTTTCTTAGCGACGAAGTATAACATTCAATGTAAGAAAATGGTGTGCGAGTCTCCAGAGGCTTCTGGCTCGACACACCAAACGCCGACATCAGTTCAGCTCATCCGCTGATTACGACATGCACCTAATTTGTCATTTGCTCAAAGCTATGTTTCGATCACATTGCTAAGAGCAAACAACGGAGAAATGATGGGACAAAGAAATGATAGGGAGGGGTTTGAGGAAAAGAGAGGGATATTGAAATGTAAATAACTAAATGTAAGGAAGTTTTTTGTTGCGGGAAAATTTACCGTAACACGATTACATAGGTACTGTGTAACGTGGAATCTAAAGGTCAATCTAAGTAAATCCAAAATAATCATTTTTAAGATTGGAGGTGGAAGAAATTGCGCAAATGAAAGATGGAGCTACGATTCGAATTTGATTAAGGTGGTGAAGGAATTCAATTATCTAAAAGTGTGTTTTACAAAGAATCTTAGTATGGAAAGACATCTTGGGGATAAACTTGTGAAGGCAAAAAGTACAATTGGAACGTCCTGGGCAAAGTGTTTCCAAAAAAACATTAATATAGCACATAGTAGCAAATTTCGTGTATTTGAAGCAGTGTCTGAGTCTATTATGCTTTACGCAGCGCAGGTTTGGGGATACAAAAAGTATGAGAGTGTGGAGAAACTACTAAGATTCTTTATTAAAAGAATATTTCATCTACCCTACAACACACCAAATTACATGGTTTTGCTGGAAACTGGACTATCACCGCTTTTTATTCAAACCCTCAAACTAAACATAGACTATATTCTCAAAGTCTTGCAGATGCATAGTGAAAGATTACCCAAGAAAGCAGCCCTCTATGTAATCAATCAAAGAAGCAGTTGGTGCGCAGAATGGCACGAGCTGGCCTTATGGTGTGAAACGTCACTAGATCTGGACTTCAGCAACGTCAATGATTGCAAAGTAAAACTGTACAATCTAATTGCGGCGGTTGATGAAAAGCTCCGTAGTCGCTATATAGAAGAAGCTTCAAATTCAACTCATAGATTAATTTACAAACACCTAACGAACAATGTTGAGGTTATTTCTATGATGCTGAGACTTCGGGGGGAGCTCATGCATCTTAACTATATTCCGCATAGAGAGGATCGTCCTGGACAATGTAGTTTATGCAACCTAAGAGAAAGAGAAGATGTTTTTCACTTCTTAGGAAAGTGTCATGTGCTAGTAGAAAGCAGGAGAGCCTTCCTGGGATCTAGTTACCTCACGGAAGTGGAAATGATAAATCTTCTTAACGAGATGTCGGTGGAAAAACTTTTCACGTATTGCAAAGTGGCAAAAACCTATCGTGACAGAATACTCAGCGAAAGCTTCTAAAAACTCATCGAAGTCAAATAATTATTGTATAAACATGGTTACTTATGTTTTTTTGTCTAATAATTTCTTGCTTTTTTACATTATCGTAGAACCAATATGCTTTATATTATATTAATTTTAACTTGTCAACGTGGCAGACGGCATTGCCATGCTAATTCTGATTTGGTTATTTATAAATAATGTTAAGAAATGATGAAAATAAAATCAATCTACTACTAGTCGTCCAACGTCGAATTTTCTCACAGTATTTCCTTGTTTTGGCTTAGATCGGGATATCCGCAGTCGTACCTTGGCTACAACAAGGTAGTGGTCCCAGTCAATGTTGGCCCCTCGGAATGTTCGGACATCCTTTATACTGGAGAAGTGTCGTGGTCCATGTCCCTTTGTTCATATTGAGGTGCTGAAACCGCGTACTAGCTACCAGAACGTCTCGCTCCGCAGCGAAGTCGATCAGCCTGAATCCGTTATTGGAGATGTTTTCGTGCAGGCTGTGTCTTCCGATTATTCCACCAAAGATATCCTCTCTTCCTAGCTTGGCATTAAAATCTCTAGGAACTAGGACAATCTTAATGTCATAGCTAGAGCACTGCTCAAATGTTTTGTCTAGGAGCTCCTAGAATACGTCTTTGGAGTCTTCATCCTTTTCCTCTGTGGGGCATGTGCGCAAATGAGGCTTATGTTGACGAATTTAGCCTTGATGTGGATTGTTGCTATGCGCATGTTCACTTAAAATCCAAGACTTTTTGCCTGAGCCTAGTTCCAACAACAGATAGATTTTCTTAGACAAGATCCTTGTATAACTCCAAAGATGGGGAGCCGGATAAACCGCTCCTTATAGGCCTGAGCTCCAAATTTGTTGTGCCACCAATGATTCCATCTAGGGAATTCCTCCGCTGCCGTCTTGATCAGAGTCTTCTATGCCTTAGTGGTAACACATCTCCCCCCCTCTCTCATTTGCTGCCACCAACAACCTTCACTAGGGTTGAGACCCAATCTCCAGTTGAGGTACTAGGCACCCCATGTTCACCACGTGGAGGTGAGAGTAGGAGTTGATAGACAGCGGTGGGTTTTAAGAAAAACCTATGGACGCTAGAATCAAAGCAAACCATTCAATTCAAAATCATATTTTACACGTTTCTGTTGCATTACACTCATTTGATACAAATGCAGATAAAAAGTTTCAATCTAGGTCGATCGTCTCGGTCAATTCAAATGATTGAGATAAAGAATTTCATTTTAATGGCCAAATCTATCCACTGAACGATTAATGACTGAATCGCTCACGATTAATGATGGAATCGCTCACGATTAACGATTGAATCGCTCACGATTAACGATTGAATTGCTCACGATTAATGATTGAATCGCACACGATTGATGATTGAATCGTTCGTTGTATGTGAATGATTGACACTGCTAAGCTCTTCAAGAATTCTTATTTCTGCAATTGGCGAAAAGATAAAGAAAACAACTGTCTGTAATTTAGTGCGAGACTTTGTATTGGTCAACAAATCGACCAACGCAATCAGTTCCATTCGTGTCTTTTTAGTTGAGTTTGCTTAACTCGGCAAATCTACTTTGTTTTCCTTCCTTGATTTGCTTACTCGGGAAAATCGTAGTGGGGGGGGGGGGGGAGGGGGGTGTAGCATCCTTACACCCTTTTTGAGGGAGAGTCCAGGTGTGGAACTGTCTCTTTCTCCTAAGCAGCTCCTGCAGAAGTCGTAAGAGGGAACACCGAATCCTATGGTGTGTCTACCTGTTGTGTCTGCAAGATGGAGTTGAAAACGAGTTACATAAAAGAATTTCATATGCAGATGGCGTACTGTGAAGTTTCAGTCTTTTCCACCATGTTGACAATTGCAAGAATACAAGTTATCGCCGACTGCAATTCTGCCACTTCGTTTTTGGACCGCACAAAAATTATCAACCCGCTTAGTGTTACAATTTGATTGGTATTTAGATTATAAGTTGTCAAATAAAGCCATTGAATTCTATTAAACCCAATCGATATTAAATGGAGGATGGAGAAGGTTGATAAAATAATTAAACAACAGCAATTCTGGTTTGTGGCAATGATGCAAAAGAATGCGGAAAATATGAAGGAGCTGTTCAAAAGCGTCACAAGCACAGCGCCCGTGAACAAACTCATGCACAGCCACATGCCCAGGTTCGAAGCCTTCGACCCAACCAAGGAAACTTGGGAACTCTACCAATTTCAACTATAGCAGCACTTTCAGGCACACGCAGTTACAGACGACAACATCAAGAAATCGTATTTCTTGTCATCTTGCGGTGATTATTAATTGGAGCTTCTCAGAAAGCTGTGTGAGACAGCTGATGTAAGTTTATATACATACGTCAAACTAGCCTCGTTCTTAACCCAACATTTCCAATCGAACAAACACATACTCGCGTCGAGGTGCAAATTCCTCCGTCATAAAATGTCACCAGGTCAAAGCTATGTTGACTGGATAGCCGATCTGAATGGGATTGCTAAGGACTGTGCATTCCTTTTAAAAAAAAAAATAATGTAATCAATCGTATACGCAATACATGATCAGGGATATGATATCATTCCACACCCCCACACGAACAAGTCCGAATGACAGCAAGGCAGAACAAAGACCCGACACTGGAGAAAATGTAAGAGACCATCACTGGATTTGAGAGATCTCAGTTAGCTTCGTCAATTTTAAATGATAGCAACAAATCAGCCCCAGCCACATCAGAGGTCAATGCAATTTATCCACACTCTAGTAAGTCCAACCAAAATTTTTTAAACCGTAAGTCTCGCCCTGACTGCCACGTAGGCCACGATCGAAATAAATATAGGGAGCGTTTTTATATTCGCGGAATGAGGGGGTTAGAGGGGGGTGACTATGCTCAATATAGTCGTAACGAGTTAAGCTACTCAAAATAAGTATAAATACGAAGTTTCATTGTTCTTAGACAATTTGTCTTCGAGCTATTGTCAACCAAGCAACATAATCGGGAGTAAAAAGTGAAATATGGAGAAAAACAACAGCGCGTAGAGTTTTCACGTGCATTTTTGGACCTCTGCAATGAAGACAAGGATCGTGTATTAAGCCGAATTGTCACTGGAGACGAAACTTGGGGTCATCATTATGAGCCTGAGTCTAAACAAGACTCCATGCAGTGGCACAAAAAAGGCACAGCACCGTCCAAAAAGTTTAAGGTGTCACAGTCAGCGGGAAAACTCATGGCAACGGTCTTTTGGGACTCGAAAGGAATATTACTAATCGATTATAAGGATAAACGTAATACTATAACAGGAGAATACTACGCTCAATATTAGAGCGATTAAAAGAAGCCATTAAAAGAAAAGACGGGGAAAATTAACGATAGGCGTGCTGCTTTTGCACGACACCCACCCTACAGTCCAGACCTGGCCCCCAGTGATTATTATCTGTTCCCAAAAATGAACAAAGAGCTTCGGGGTAAGAAATCTACCAATGATGATGAAGTCAAAGAGGTAGTTTCGACGTATTTTGAAGGTAAAGACAAAACATTTTTTATGAGGGTATAAATAAATTAATTGAAAGATCTGAAAACTGTATCCGTCTTGCAGGTGAATATATTGAATAGGAAAAATAAATTGGTCTTTTTATTTCCACCCTATATCCCCCAGTCGCGAATATAAAAACGCTCCCTCGTAGGCATCAAGATTCTGTTTGCGATAAATGCCAACGTAAAGGACACATACAAAGTGTATGCATGGCAAGTCAGAGAAAACCAGAAATCTCACTGTCAGGTTCACGCTCTCGACGTCAGAAGAGAGACTTTTCGAAGGGCCGTAAATACTGTAATGCATACCAACATTTAATACCAAATTCCTAATCGAAAACGTTCAACAGAAAACACAAGCGGCAACTCTATAAGGTACATCTAATGACAGCCGTTGCTTGTAAGTCAGTGTGTATGAGTGTAGAAATATACCGGGAGGGGGAATGGTTGACAGCAAATGTGGAGACCATGTGGAACAAACTGGAACGCTCTAGATGTATTGTTGATCTATATAAATAAGCCGCTGACGCAACCAGGAGTCAGTTTTGATTATAGAGTGATTAAGTTAAAAGTGAATTGTTGTGATAGTCCAAAAGTCGAGTTGAGATCGAATAAAGTATAGATACTGAATTAAAGTGGTAGAATTAAATAGAAATGTGAAGTTTTATTTTTGCGAACTAAGCGCACGTTACATTGGTGTCAGAAGTGTAAATAAAACTTATTTGATAAAGAAAAGCCTAGTAAAGTGTAAAAAAAGTTAAATATAGTGAAAATGGGTAAGTTGTTGGAAGAGCTCAACTGCGTTGAGTTTAAAAGTGAGTAAGGTAAGCTAAATCTTTCTAGAGCGGGATCGAAAAATGAGCTCGTCCTGCGCTTGCGCAACTATTTGGAACAGCAAGGGGAAGACGTAAACACTTTTGTTTTTGAAACAGAAGTGGAGGAAGAGGAAGTAAGTGAAAGTGTAGATTTTTCTAGTATGATGACACTTTTGTTAGAACAACGAAACGAGCAAATGAAGAACATAAGAAGTTTTGGAACAACTTGAAGCAGAACGAAACGAGCAAAAAAAAGGAACAGCAGAAGGTTCTTGAACGACTCGAAGTACAGCAAAAGAAGCTGATTGAAGAGAAACGAAACGAGCAAATGAAGGAACAGCAGAATGTTCTCGAAAAACTGGAAGCACGACGAAACGAACAAAAGAAGGAACAACAGAATATTCTCAAAAGACTTGAGGTGCAACAGAATGTTTTGGAAGGTCAGAAAAATATTCTAGAAAGCAAATTGGGCAACACTGAGAAAAATGTATGTGGTCTAGAAAAAAAAGCATTGAATGTGTTGAGAAACGATTTTCCAAGCTTGAGAGTCAATGCGAAAGTCAGCTTGCCACTTTGGAGTAACGAATCGAAAACATGGCTAAGGAACTAGACAAGATGCAGAAAATGGAGCTACGGAAAACTTGTGGAGATTATCTTAAGCAAAGAGAAGTACAACATTCGACGGACTGTCGTCTTGGTCAGTTTACAGGAGACAAATCAAGGCAGCTGCGACAGCAAATGTCTGGGATGACGAAGACAAATACATAGCACTGACTCTTGCTATTAGAGGACCAGTAGCTGAATTACTTTAAACTGTTCCAGCTGGTAAGAGCGACGATTTCAGCTCTCTCGTGGCAGCTTTAGACAAACGCTTTGGGAAAAACTACTTGAAAGAATTCTTCAGAGTCCAACTCAATAACAGAGCCCAGAAAAGGGGTAAAAATCTACAGCAGCTCCAAGCAGACGTCGAAAGATTGGTGCACCTGGCATACCCGGATGCTGGAGAAGAAATCATCAACCATCTGGCTGTTGAGTCCTTCGTTCGTGCCATTTCTGACAAACATCTTCAGAGATCTGTGCGAACTGCTAGAACACGAACTCTTTCTGAAACTCTAGAGTTTGCATTAATGATGGAAGCATCTGAGTAAGCTTCTCAACTGGTACATTGTCAAAGAGAAGCCATAGTCGAGTCTGGATCATGCCCAGGAGTTAAGCTACAAAGGAACCAGTGGAACGGACTTGCCAGATGTTGGAATTGCAATAAGACGGGGCACTTACAGCGACAATGCAGGTTGCCACCGAATAAAACTGCTTATCGACGTTGTGAAGTCCAAGAAAATCAATCCACGAGCTGTAGAGTAAGACCGCAGACTTATCAGTACCAAATTGGACATCAAGTAGAAAGCCCCCAATGGAATTGCTGGCGAAAGGTAGAGACCAAGACTCAGCGGATGAGAATGGGACCCATATTCGGATGGAACAAGGAAGAATTGAGGTCTGCTCAAAAGAAGGATCCAGACATCGGACCGATTCTCAAATGGAAAGAGAACAACACGAAACTTGACTGGACCGACATTTCTGACCAAAGCCCTGTTGTCAAAGCCTATTGGGCACTGTGGGACTCGCTTCGCGTGCAAGAAGGCGTACTTCAGCGCAAATGGGAATCTCCTGACGGTAAATCTTTTGTAATGCAGCTTATTGTTCCTCAATCGAAAAACAAGGAGGTTTTACAAAAGATACATAGGAGCAGTACAGGAAGCCACCTGGGAGTCAACAAGACGCTGGAGAACGTGCGAAAACGCTTTTACTGGCTGCATGTTAGAGGTGACGTGGAGAAGTGGTTCCGAAATTGTTATGTTTGTGATTCAAACATAGGGGTAGGTAGGCTTACAGATAGACCTTACAGAACAGGGACATGGGCTACAGTGTATGGCGACCGGATGAAGACCCGGTATGACACAAAAGCCACAACCGCAGAATTCCAAGCAGGAGATCGTGTGTGGCTTTATAATCCTCATCGTCAAAAGGGATTGTCACCGAAACTTCAGCAAAACTGGGAAGGTCCTTATACAGTTGTCACGAGGATTAACGACGTGGTTTACCGCATCCAAAGAGGACTTAGAGGCAAGTTAAAAGTAGTTCATTGTGACCGGCTGCATCGATATAGTGGCGAGGCTGCAGATGGAATTATTCGGGACGAACAATCTTAAGCATAGGGGGTTTTAATGCATACCCAACATTTAATACCAAATTCCTAATCGAAAACGTTCAACCGAAAACACAAGCAGCAACTCTATAAGGTACATCTAATGACAGGCGTTGCTTGTTATTCAGTGTGTATGAGTGTGGAAATATACCGGGAGGGGAAATGGTTGACAGCAAATGTGGAGACCATGTGGAACAAACTGGAACGCTCTAGATGTATTGTTGATCTATATAAATAGGCCGCTGACGCAACCAGAAGTCAGTTTTGATTATAGAGTGATAAAGTTAAGAGTGAATTGTTGTCTACAAGTGTTTGGGCAATATGCCTTTATTATTATGTAATGTTTAAATGGAATTGTAAATATATATCAATATATAAAAAATGAAAAGCAAAAATGAAACACGTTTAGTTTTGACCTTTTATTTTACACAAGTGAAGTTTATTATTATTTTAGTTTTGTTTTGACATTTCGTCGCCCGAGAATTGTTTTGTCTAAAGCGCCAAAATGAGTTTTTTTTAAACTGGATATGCAGTCTTATGTTTTCAAAGGTGCTCTTTTCAATTCTGTTGTCAGAGTTTGCCTATCTCTTACCGTTGCTGAGATAATTAGTATGAATTTTGTCGTATATCCACAAAATAATAACCCCTGAGTTTTGTTTTGTCGTAACTGCTATTTTTGGGCGTATACGACAAAAATTCCATGTGTTTTCTCTCTTTTTTTTTTCCTAATATTGTTTTGTCGTAAGTGTATAGGCTTAATACATAAGATCAAAGTTTTAAAATAAAACCTTAAAATTGCTTTGTCGTACACAAATGTACTCACATATAATGTAGGACTGATCGTATGTAAGTTTGGTTAGGTTAGGTTACAATGGCTGTCTGGAATACACCTAACACACTTAGATTAATACTAGGTCCATTGTGATACCATAGAAATTATGCGAGGGAGTGCCTCACTTAACAAAACCATTTGGAAAGCGAAGGAGATGCAGGGGATCTGTGTTCGCCAGATCGCTTGGATCATCAAGAAAATATTTCCCCTGACGCCGCTTTCTTTTAAAAGAAAGTGCAGGACATGAGCAGAGGCGGTGTGGGATTGTCTCCTCCTCCTCCTCATCTAAGCAACTTCTGCAGAAGCCATTAGAGGGAGTAGCCACGTCTTATGGCGTGTCTTCTTATCAGACAATATCCGGTAATGACATTGATTACGGAGCTAACTTGCAATCTGGTAATGGATAACAAATGTCTTGTGCGTTTTGGATCTAGTCCTGGCCATATACGTTTTGTTGCCACGCACGTGGTGATATTGTTCCACCTGTGATTTGTTCTGTCCATGGTCTCTTGCTTTAGCATAAGTTTACATGTAGCGATTGGTATACCAATATTCAACCTACTGGTTGAGATCGGTAGAACGGTTCCTTCTCTGGCGAGTTTATCGGCTTTGCAGTTACCCACGATAAAAAGGTGAATATTGAACTGTTCAGCCATCTCCTTAAGAGATAAGCGACAGTTGAGGGCGGTTACAGAGTTCGTAGAAACAGCGCCGAGTGATTTGAGGGCTGCTTGACTATCTGAGAAAATCCGGATATTCGTTGAGGATATCACGTTTTCTTTTAGCCATGATAGAACCTCTTTGATCGCCAGAATTTCCGCTTGGAACACGCTACAGTGGTTTGGAAGGCGGAACGAGAGACTTACGTTATGTCGGTTTGAGTACACCCCGCAGCCTACCCCTTCTTCGGTTTTTGAACCATCTGTATAGAGTCGAATTGAATCATCTCTCAAAAATTCTTCGTCTTCCCAGCTCGTTCTCGGTGGGATTGAAACTTGGAACTTATTATCAAATACCAAATACAGCTACAAATATTTTTCTTTCGTTGAAACTGCCTTTTTGGAGAGACTGCTGATGTAGATACGTATTCCTTTTTTACCCTTATAAAATAAATAAAATTTAATTGTTAACATTGAAAATTTGGTTCTCATACCAATTCCTATACGATTTAACAGAACGCTTGTCGTACGTGCGTTCACTTTGTCGTACGTGTATGGGATGGAAACAAAAAGCTTATTTTATTTTATTTTACGACAAACTCGTTTTGGGTAAAAAGCTTTATAATTTGAAAACCAAAACAGTTAGGACAGTTCTGAATACATAAATAAAAAGAAGATTCTCCACACAATATATTCTAATTAAAAAAAGAACAACTTAATCGCTTCGTTTTTTTTTTATAATAACGTAAACCTTTAAATGCGATTTCCCAAAATCGTGTTTTTGGGAGATACGACAAAACAATTCTCGGGCGACGATTTCTTAATTTCCATTTCGATCGATGAGATTTTTAGCTTTGCAAAGTGTTTTCGTTGACTATTAAGGCTGGAACCAACATTCTCCCCGGGCGAAAATCATGTTATTGATGACGTATTTGAAGAAAATTGAAGATCGTATTGTTGTTTCTTTTCAACGAAGAACATGAAACGATACAAAATTATTAATATTTGTAAATATAATAAAATATTATTTATTTCATTTAAAATTATATGTAATTAATTTAATTTGGCTGATTAAATAAGCTGGTTTTGAAAATATTTTATGATTTTAAGAATATATAAATATATTTTTTTTTTTATTGAAAATAGTCTTCTGATTTTTAAAAATATTAAGCGATTTAATTTTTAATGATTTAAATTTAAGTTGAATTTGCTTGTGTTTGATTGCGTGTTTGCGATTAAAATGAGCAAATTTATTTCAGATTAAACTCGATTGTGCATTAATTGAAATTTCTTCGGTTTAGTGTGCGTGTTTTCGTAGAAAATGAGCAAAATAATTTTTTTTAAGTCGTGATGTAAATTCATTTTTGATAGCGAAGTGCTATGATCGGCGATAATTGAGTGACAGTGTGAATTATTTGTGATTATTATGTGTGTGTGGATATGTGCGTTATGCTGATGGATTTGTTGTATGTTTATTGTTGTTGATTGGTAAGGGGCAAAGTTTCGTTATTGGCCTTTTGAATTCTCCGTGTTGTGTCTTTAATTTAACAACTCGTGTCAGATTGTCTTGACCGGGATATGTTTTCAGAATCCGACCCAAGTTCCATTGTGCTGGAGAAAGACGCTCATCTTTTATAAGCACCAAATCTCCGACTTTGGCTTCCGGTTGAGGCTTGAGCCATTTTGGCCGCTGTTGAAGTCGTGATAAGTATTCACTTTGCCAGTTTGTTAGTTCAATTAGAGATTTTTCCACCGATCAGTGTAACATATTTTTTCAATTGTCAGATCCGGTTCTGGAACGGTGTGCATTTCGGCGCCAATCAAGAAATGAGCTGGAGTCAGCGCTTGAAAATCATCGATGTCTCGAATTTAAACATGCCTCGATTTGAGTCAGGAGTGTGGAGAGTTCCTCAAAAGTGAGTGTCCCATTGCCGACGATTCTTTTGAAGTGGTATTAAACACTCTTTACTCCGGCTTCCCATAATCCTCCGAAGTGGGGAGAAGCAGGCGGAGTGAAATTCCACTTAGTTCCATTACATGCTAATAATTCTGCGATTTCTTTCCAATCATGGCAGGCAGCTTTCAGCAGACGGTGCAATTCCCTTTCAGCACCTTTGAAATTGGTACCACAGTCGCTGTAAATTTCACTACAAATTCCTCGACGTGATGTAAAACGGCGAAATGCTGCGAGAAAAGCTTGAGTGGTAAGATCGCTTACTGCTTCGAGGTGCATTGCCTTTGTCGCAAGGCAAACGAAAATAGGTAAGTAGCCTTTATATGACTTCGCACCTCGCCCTTTCCAAGCTCGAATGCTTATTGGCCCAGCATAGTTAACTCCGGTATGCGTAAACGGTCTGGACATCATGACTCTAGCCGCTATTAATTCGCCCATAAGTTGATGCATTCGTTTAGTCCGAAACCGAAAGCAAATAGTGCACTTATGGATACAGTGCTTAACAGATCGCTTGGCTTGAAAAATCCAATACCGTTTCCTGAGAAATCCCATCATCAGCTGAATGCCTCCATGCAAAGTCCTTTCGTGTGCATCTCGAATGATCAGTTTGCTCAGATGGTGGTTTGATTCCAAAATGATTGGACAAAGTTGATCATATTGCAGATTGGCATTTTTCAGACGTCCACCAACGCGAATGATACTGTTAGTATCAACGAAAGGATTTAAAGATGCCATTCCTCGAGATTTCCCAACACCTTCTGGAAACATTTGGGACTGGGCAAGACGAATTAGTTTTAAATTGGATTCAAAGATTTCAGCTGGCGTAATTGTCCTGGATCTGCGATCGAAAGTATCCTTCAAGCCAGATTTGCGTTGAGCTACAGAAATTCGTAGATTGTGTATAAATCGTAATAAGTACGCAGCTATTCTTATGAGTTTGTTTAATTCAGATGACCTTTTTAACAAATCATTGATTGGAGTTACTCTGCATTCGCTGTGGGAATAATCGAAGATGTTTTTTCTTTAACATGGAGAACGTAACAATCTGACGTAGGCTGAGACGGGAACGAAAATTCCCACGACTTTTTACGAAAGTCGTGGGAATTTTCGTTCCCGTCTCAGCCTACGTCAGATTGTTACGTTCTCCATGTTAAAGAAAAAACCGGACCATTCCACCAAAAAGACTAGTTGAGTAAAGCCGATGGTAAGACACCTCAGCACACCAAATCAGCGGGATTGTGCTGAGTAGGAATATGATTCCATATTTTAATCGACGTAAGACGTTGAATCTCCCCAACACGGTTCCGGACAAAGGTTTCATACCAAGTCGGTGCTCCTTGAATCCAAGAGAGGGTAATCATCGAATCAGTCCAAGCGTATATCTTGACCACTTTGTGATTTAAAGTTTTGACGACGTAATCGAGAAGTTTGGCCAACATAACAGCTCCACACAGCTCCAAACGAGGAAGACTCACTAATTGTACTGGAGCAACCTTGGATTTTGCAATAAGCAGATTCATATGTTGTAACGTACCCTCAAGGTGATATTCGAAGAAGGACATCTGAGTTGAGGACTAATCACAACCACATTACCATAAATAAGGATGTCATCAACCCCATCCAAGATGTTACCTTTTGACCATCCACCTTTCACACCATCGTTATTTCTCAGCGCTACAGGGACGCTAAGAAAGTCCTGATAGCAAGGCAGATGGTTGTCCATGACTCACGACCGCTTGGCATGCTTGCATAGCCAAAACTAGCTCGTCGTAGGGGGGGTTCTTGCGTCAGGATCATGGACGGCCGTTACGTTTTCATGCCGATGCTGTACGTAAATTCGAGCGAAGCCTAATCGTCCTATTCATCCTAAAAATTCCTATAAGGATATAAAGTGAGGAGAGCACCGATGTAAAAGCTCGTCTGAGGATTTTCCCTCCCTCGGTATCATACAAAAGAAAATAAACTCTTGAACGATACCATCCTGGATTACCGTGTCCTCGTGTTTATAGTAACCCCCAAATGAAAAGACTGATTTACGCCATCACTTCACGCGTCGTCTACCATCTTACGACCAACTTACGACCCGGGTGTCCTTGGCAAAGTCACATCCACTATACGGTTCTTATTTCATAATCAAACTAAGCAAAGTAAATCTAAAAATCGAAAAAAAATCGGAACACGGTCACTCATTCTACGGTACGACAGTATCTGAGTATCACGATCAATAAAAAAAACCATCATCGACGAAATGCACAAAAAGAAAAAAATACTTTCCAAAGCTTTAGCTCATTTCATTTTCAATAAGTAAACATTTTAATTAAAGATTCATAGTAATAACAGGAAAAATAAGTCTTAAAAATAATAAGCTACATATAAAATGCATTACGTTAAGTTAAGTCAAACTTGTCAATAAGAATAAAGAAAAATAGATTTACCTACGTTATTGAAATCCAATCTCAACTTCCAAAATCCAATTTTCTAAAAAGTATGTGAGCCTTTAGTTTTGCCCGCATTTGCACCTACTCAGCTTGCCACTGGTAAGAGCGTAATAGTTTCAGTTTTCTCAGACTTTATTGAGCTTTTTTTATAGGTTTTTCTTTTTTCTTTAAGGGTATGTTTAATGAATATATATTTTTATTCTATTTCTTTTTCGCAGAATATTCTAATTTGTTTAAGCAAAGGCTAAAAGTTCCACCGCCTTTGGTTCAAAATATATTATAGCATACTTTTAGGATTACGTACAATACTGACATTTGATATAAAAAACACTAAAAAAAAGGTTTCTCTATAGCTCTTAATACTATCCAAGAGATCGTTCAAATTTGGAAAATAATAAGGACGTTAATAAAATCAAAGCACTTACCCCGCATAAACAACAAACAAAATCTCATATTTGCCTTGCGTTTTTTTAATCGACGTTAATATTCCTCCTGATGGTGTGCACAGCATCGAGGGTATGGCGTTGATCATAATTATGAAAATGTACATATGAGATTCTCTTTTTTTTTGTTTAGCTAGATTAAGATAAGAAAGAAGAGAAGAAAAATTTGAACAACCTTAACACACTCGATCGTATTGACTTAAAAAAAAACTATAGGATACTTAACTTTTTACAATTTGTTATTGGCGACTGGCGAGAGTGAATTTTCAGTAGGTAGAAAATAAAAAAAAACGTGAGGTAGGGTGAAGCGTACTGTGGGCGGCTGCTGTGATTACTTAATCTCGTTGAATTAACTCAGCTTAGATGATGGGTAACATATACAATATACATAAAGATTGATGATTGATTGGTATCACATATATAGGTAAGTATGTATATAGCGGCTACCGATGATTTCTGCGTGATGATTTTCATGATGCGTATCAAAAGATCTTATTTCTCCTATCGAGTTGTAGTTTTTGGCGTCTTTTGGCATGTTAATATGCTAGGTGCGTGCTTTACCCACTGATCTGATGAAGTCTTCTCCGACTGAAGTTCGGTAACTCAAGGACATCTTAGACCAGCAGATTCGTTTGATTTGGCTATCGTTTCATCTTTGGTTGGCTGGGTTGGGAGTCTGTGTCTTCTTATAGGTTGATGTTTGGGTGGTTTTGCATGAGACGAGCATGTGCTTTGAAGTTTATATTTGAGTTTGAGCCTGCGTGTTTTACTTTGGTTAGTTTCTTCATTTCATATATTATATGTTAGCAAAGTATTAAAATAGACGTATTTGCATGGATTTTTTTTATGTTTTAAGATGAGACTAGACTTACCCTTCAGCTTTCTTTTTCTTTATAAATATTAAATGTATCTCTGCATGTTTTTCCTCGTTTTCGTTCTTTTGGCACTGTCTGTTTTATATATTTAAGCACTTTCGTTTTATATAATATTGTTTTGTGCTTTCGTTTTGCCTTTTTAAAATTTAATTGATATAAGGTTTCTTTTTTTTTCCAAGCTGCAACACTAACTTCGCGGTCACTGCCAAAGGGCTCAATTTAATTTGCTCGCGACAACACCACCACGACAATTTGCATCGATCTTGCACAGGTGCATTTGAAAAACGAAAAAGAGATCAAATGCTGTTCGTGCAGGTCCTTATATAGGGGCTGGGTCGCAGACGAATTTTAATCTGATCTCGCTCACCAATACAATAACACCATACATCATGGTGGCTGTTCCCACTTCCTTTTTATTGCATAAATTTGTGAATTTTATTCAGAAAATTCTAATTCTAGTTTTAAAATGATCTTTGTAATTTTAGAAAAATACATGTGATCTTGTTTGTGTTTTAGAAATAAAACATCCCTTTAAACCACACATCGTACGATGGCTACTGCGCTAGTGTTGGTAACTTCGTTGCTCCTATAGGTGTATCAAACCCATTTTCGCTTTTCGCTGCTACAACTACGCTAGCTCGCTTTAAGCCACTAATTTTTACATTCATTACGTGGCTTGATCGGTATGACGTCCGCGTGATATCCATCTGGCTCAAGATAAAATCCGAAGGTTACCTTTTAGTATATTTTTTTTTTTTGGGTATTGGATCTTCCTCTTTTTTTTCATTATTCTTCGCTGCTAATTTTTTTTTTTTTTTTTTTGCCTATGAGGGAGGCATACCTGTCCATTCACATCATATTCCAATATACTTCAACCGATTTGATATAAGATATTTTCAGCGTCCAATTATCACCAAATACACGAACCACACACTACCTTATCTGTAACTACTGGTAATAACATTGTACTGTTTTTATCCGGAACAGAAGTTGGAGTTGAACTTGGATTTGAAAAAAACAAATTTTGGAAAAGATAAAATTTAACTACTTGTGCATAAAAATGGTTTACTACACACCTTTTTCATTTCGTGACATTCTGGAACGAAAATGAAAATGAAACGAAACCTGTAAGAATAAGTACTTATGTTATGTACTGAGCCCATGCCTGAGAATTAACAGCTGTCTCTTGCTCAGACTGACAAGCCGGGTAATATCTCGAGGTTTTGCTACTTCTTAAGATCCTTCGAATGGAAAACACCAACAATATGTCCCCCTTCATCTTCCAATTCGTACAGATTATTGCCAACAATTCTTCGGATCTTAGCTTTTAAGAACTTTGGACAGAGCTTAGCGTTTCGTTTTTTTGACTTATCACTCAGTACAAAGTTTCTTTTAAAAACTACGTCGCCTATTTTATAAGAAACATTTTTACTTCGGGTATTGTACCTATGTTCATTTGTTTCGTGGGCTTTATCTAATGCAGCTTTGATGCTATCGTGTAAAATATTCATTTTCGCAGTTTTGGGGATAAGATTTATTTCCGAGCCTCTACACCGCCTAATTTCCGTAAGAGACTATAATCGGAACCGTGCTCAATCATTTTCTGCCCAAATAAGGCTTCAAATGGTGAAAGTCCAATAGCCGAATGCACTGCCGTTCGAAGAGCGCAATTAATAGAGGGCAAATGCACATCCCAGTCTCTCTGTTCTTTGCCAAGATATGACCTTATGGCAGCGAGGATGGAGCGATTAACCCTTTCGCTTGCATTAGCTTGAGGCGCATACACAGCGGTTTTAACATGTCGCACCCCGTGTATTTTTAAAAACTTTGAAAAACTTGTACTTGTAAATTGCTTCCCATTATCAGTCATCAAGGACTCCGGTACTCCAAATATGCAAAATATATTTTCAAAAAGGAAGTGAATTGCTGTTTCTGAAGTAGCTTTACGAAGAGCCTTTATGGTTACAAACTTCGTGAGTTGATCTAAAGCAATAATGATAAAAATATTGCCTCTTTTGGAACGCGGGTAAGGTCCCAGGAAGTCTAGATTTAGATTAGATTAGATTTGGGGGACGGGTAGAGCTTGCTCAGCTCCGGGCACTGCGGTGTCTGAATGATACCTATTGTGCCAGCCCATGTGAGGCTTCAGAGCAGTTCTCCTGCTCCTGAATTGAACCAGAAGTTAGCAATCTTCTGTGGGTGAATGAGTTTGAGTTTATCTAAGGGGATAATCTCATAGTCAAGTATTTGCTTTCTAAGGCGGAAAAGTGCTGGACATTCTGTAATAACGTGCAGAGATGTTTCTTCATTTTCGAGGCATAGTCTACAGATGGGATCCGCTACCAGCCTCATTTGGGGAAGATGTTTGTTTAAGGAACAGTGACCGGTTAGTAGTCCAGTGCAAATTTTAAGGGGTTTTCCTATTGAGGTTCAGTAGGAATTTTGATGTTTTTTCGGTATATTCTGGCAAAAAGTATTTTGAACAAATTTGGCCAGATGAGTTACTCCAAGCTTTATTTGATTCCTCCAGTAGGATGTTCTTGGCAGTATGTTTGAAGGTACTTTTATTTACACCGCAGAAGGGTTCAGGACCGACGAATGGTTTAGATGCGCCGTCTTTAGCTAAGATGTCTGCCTTCTCGTTACCATCATAGCCTCTGTGTGCTGGGATCCAGTGGAGGATTACAGTATTTTTCCTTGCTAGTTCAGAGAGCGACATGACTGTCTCTTGGACTAGTTTGGATCTTATGACAGGTGAGCTTAACGCCTTTAGTGCAGCTTGGCTGTCTGAAAAAATGAATATTGTTTTATTTTTCGTGTTCGATGAACATATTATTCTCGAACATTCGTTGATGGCAAAGACTTCGGCTTGGAAAATGGACGAGTGACTGCCCATACTTACTGAGAAGTTCGTTCTGGAACAGTCGCTGAAAAGGAACCTGTACCAGTTTCCATTTTTGAGCCGTGCGTATACCAGACCATATCTTGAAGGATGAGGTTTTGTGTTCTCCCAGTCTTCCCTAGGGGGGATGACAATGGAGAAGTTGAGTTTGAAGTTGTACATGGGAATAATAGCATCCAAGCACATACTAAAGGTATTAAGTTTTTCTAAACTTTCCATTATCGATAGATGTCCTTTCGGGTATGGATGTGATTTTATGTGTCCTTGATGGAAAAGACGGTGTGTCGCCAGTCTTGCTTCCATTTTTATGAAAAGGTGGATTGGAGATAGTCCTGTAATGACGTTTAGAGCGTATGTTGGTGTTGTACGCATGCATCCCGTAATGCATGTTGTTGCCAATCTTTGAATCTTATCTAGTTTTTGGATTGCCGTTACTTCTTTCGTTTTTGTCCACCATACAATAGCTGCGTACGTTATTGTTGGTCTTACTACCAGCGTATATAGGTCGTACACCATTTTAGGTTTTAGACCCTAGTTTTTCCCGCATATGCTTCTACAAGTCCATAGAGACTTTGTTGCTCTGCTGGAAATGCGTTCTAGTTGAGGGTTCCATGACATTTTGCTGTCTAGGATTATCCCAAGGTATTTTGATTCCTTGGAGAATGGTATTATTTCCCCATAGAGACTGGGGGGTATTAGAAGATTTAGTTTTCTTCTTTTTGTAAATGGGACAATAACTGTCTTACGTGGGTTGACAGAGAGACCTTCATCTGAGCACCAGCTTTGTACTGTGTTCAGAGCTGTCTGAAGTCTTCTTGATATTAGTGTTTCTGATGAACCTTGTATGACAATTGCTAGATCATCTGCAAAGCCCACTGCATAGATGCCTTGGGTTGCAAGTAATCTTAGTAGGCTGTCTACAACTATTGACCAGATGAGTGGTGAGAGAACTCCACCTTGTGGGCAGCCTCTTGTTGTTAGTGCTGAGATTTCCACTTCTTCGATATTGCTGTGGATAATTCTGCTGTTTAGCATTGACATTATCCATTTGCGAATAACTTGTGGAACGTTGTGGTGCCTTAGAGCACGGTCTGTAGACACAAAGGAAGTGTTGTTGAAGGCTCCTTCTATGTCAAGAAATGCCACTACGCAAATTTCCTTTTTATCGATAGAGAGTTCGATCCTAGTAACTAGGTCATTCAACGCGGTTTCCGTTGATTTCCCTGGTTGATATGCGTATTGTGATGTGGATAGTGGGTGGGTAGCTAATTGCTTATCCCGGATGTGTCTATCAATGACCTTCTCCATACATTTAAGGATGAATGACATTAGACTGATTGGCCGAAAGGATTTAGGGCTTGGATCCAGATTCCTTCCTGCTTTTGGCAAGTAGATAACTGTTACTCTTCTCCAGCTTTCTGGTATGTGACCAAAAGCAAGGCTGCAAGTGAACAGTTTTGATAAAATGGGAGCAATTATGGCAGCCCCGTTCTGCAGTAGGGCCGGAAAGATGCCGTATTCCCCAGGGGCCTTGAATGGTTTCAATGAAGAGATAGCCCATTTGATGACATTGGTGTTGCAGATTTGTCTGGCCGTTGTCCAGTCTTCCCTAGATGGAAACATATGCTGTTCCCTTTGGGGAGATAGGTTTATTGCTGGGTCTATAATGATAGATTGCGGAAAGTGGGTGTCTATTAGGAGTTGCAGAGTTTCAGTTTTATTCTTAGTCTGAGAGCCGTTTTCCTTGGTAAGGGTACCTAGTCAGTCACGATTCATCCTCACAGTACGACAGTTCTTAATCTGACTTTTCTCCGTGATCTTTTTGATTTTCCAAGTCTATCCTAATCAATTTTACCAGTTTTTCATTTGAATCATTTTTTATAAGTGCTCTAATAATTTTTGCCACTAGTGTTCTACACTTTTACTCTACAAAAAAGTTATTTAAAGTCAATTTCTTTTTTTGAAATTCCACCATACATTTCTTTTTGTGACTAGAGCATCTCTATACAAAAACAATTGATCAAGCTTTTTGCTTCATCTCTTTTTGGTGAGTTCAATATAGTATATGTTCTGCCAACACCTCTACACTTCTCATAATTAAAAGAAAAAAATTATTTTTTTTCTCAACCTGTGCTAACTGTCTCAACTTTATTATCAACGAACTGGAACTTTTGCTGAGAACGAAGAGGGCTATCGTCCATCGTACACAATCTATCTTGCTTCCTTTAGCCAACTTGAACTTGTCTTCTCCATCCTTTTTTGGCTCCCGTGTGAGTAAAAATTTAGTGCATGTTCTGCCGCTACTAAGCATTGAAATTCCACCTCACCTAAATTTCTCTTTTGTTTTTATCACGATCTTTTGGAGACCTTTATGTTAGCTGATTCGCTAACCAACTCACCACTCGTAGCACATACAACAACCGTAACAGAGTTCTTTAACTCTCCAACTTTAGTAACTACAAGAACCCAACACAGTAACTGACGAAACTTTTCCGACGTCGTTATTTAAAATATATTTTTAAATACCCCTATAAATATGGATCGCCTCAACATTTGTGGATTTATCGGCTGCACCATAAGTGAAAAAACTCTAGAATGGGTCGCCTGCAAAGGTATTTGTGGTAAAAGATTTCATCCAATTTGCATAGGCCTGAGTAGACACGCTAAAGCCCACCTAACCGAATTCTCTGCTAATTTTCATTATTACTGCAACGAATGCAAAACAATAACAACATCGCACGTAATGCTTGCTATCAAATATAATAATGAACGTTTAGTTCAACTGTCTGAGGATTTTACTGAGCTTAGAACTAATACCCGCCACAACTTTCTTAAAATTAATGAGGTGATTGCTGACAATAATGAATCCATAATGAAAAATATGGAGTCCCAAAATAATGGATTTAACACTAAGCTCTCTAACATAGATTCAAACCTAAAGAAAATATCACATAAAATTAATGATTGTCTTGAAACTATTCATGCCTTCCCTAAGCTTATTAGTCCTGACATTATTAAAATGTTTAAATTGGTTGATGACCTGAAATCCTCTGTTGAACAATCTACGGCAATAATACATTCTACAGAAAAACACTTGTTAAGGTTTGCTGATTCATCAAAAGAACAATCTTCGATCATTAAATCTCTTGTGAGGGAGTCCACAGCTACTTCCCTCAGTATAAATACAAACTCGTCTACTCTTGAAGATATAATTACAAAAGAATCAAACTCTCTTCGTTATATGATAACTGAATTATCTAATGAAATGAAGTCAACAGACTCATCAAAAGCCCATGTTAGCTCTTTCACGTCACCTGCATTAAGCAATAGTAAAAACAATAAATCACTACGTTTGGAACTCTTAGACCTGGATACCTCTATCATACCAATCCAAAGTGACGACACGGTTCAACCAAATCCGTCTACAAGTATACCAAATGAAAATGAACGAACACCATCCTTTAACGAAGACAATCCTCCTACACTTTCTGAACCTGTTCTCATCAACCGGTTTGGCACATCCTGGACCCCTACTGAATGGAACAACAGAATTCTGAAAATTAAAAACCAAGCTGAGGGGGACCATAGAATAAGTAAGCTAAATAATCAGGTTGAATGAACGCCTCTCTTTATAAAAAGTAGTTTTATTTCTAACGAAACTAGGATACGCAATTTTTTTTCTGATTCTTATAAAATTAATCTTGTAAAATGTATTAAGTTGAACTCTTCTAGTTTTAAAGCTTTCATTCCTACTCGATATCTTTGGCTTTTTTTCCCCACTGATCAACCTGTTTGTTATATATACAAATTTCAAATTTCATTATGGGTTTCAAAATTACTTTATTAAGAGCTTTTGGTTTTCCACCACTATTCATCCAATGGGTCAAATCCTATTTGGAAGACCGTTTTTATAGGGTAGTTTTCCGAGGCTCTATTTCGACCCCCATTTCCGCCACTTTTGGTGTTCCTCAGGGCAGCCATCTTGGCCCTCTTTTATTTGTCCTCGCCATAAATGATGTGGACAAGATTATTTCCTACTCCAACCTTTTTATATACGCAGATGACATAAAAATAACGAGGGTCATTTTGACACCTTTCGACCCTCCCCTGCTTCAACAAGATTTAAATTCCTTTCTAACTTGGTGTCAAAAAAATTTCCTTGAACTTAATGTTAGCAAGTGTCAATTCATGACTTTCTCACGAAAACGTCTTCCTCTCCCCCCTCGAATGTACGACTTTTGCAACGTAGCCGTTCCAGCAGTGTCTTCCATTCGCGATCTCGGTATCTATTGTGATAAAGAACTCAATTTCCGTTCCCACATTGACCAAATTATATCAAGAGCTAACTCTTCCCTTTTCAAACCCTTACGTCACAAAGTCACTGTACATAACTTTCGTCAGACTCATCCTTGAATATGCTTCTCAAGTGTGGTCTCCTTATCAAACAACCCACTCTCTTAGAATTGAAACTGTACAGCGAAGGTTTCTTCGTTTTGCTTTACGCAATCTTCCTTGGTCGAATTCCCTTATCTTAGTTCCCTATGAAGATAGATTACAATTAATCGACTTACACACCCTAGCTAGACGTCGCGATGTTGCTGACATACTCTTTGTGCACCAATTAATAACTGGCGTAATCGACTCCCCCGCACTTCTTGAAAACATGGTCCTCAATACCAATTCACGCAACCTAAGATCCGTCCCTTTCTATAACCTTCCTACTCACCGCACTAATTATGGGCATTTCAACCCTATTACTCGTATGTTACGCTTAGCCAATAATTCACAACACATCCTCGACTTTAACAAAAGTATATCTTCCCTTAAAAGAGATTTATATTCCAATCCTCCATAATCCCACAAACACATTTAGTTTTTAAGATAGATTTAAGTTATTATTGTTTGTTTAAGTATTACATAGCTTGAATTAAGCGAATAAATAAATAAATATAGGTTTGCCGGCTTGTCGGACGCGAGAACTTTGTGGAGTCTGCAACTAGAGGAGACGTCAGAGATGCTTTCTACAAATTGTTTAAAAGAGGCCTTTTTGTTTTTTTTAATTTCATTATTGTATTTGGTGAGAGCAGTAGAGTAAGTTTGCCAGTCATCATTGCGTTTTGCTTTGTTGAAAAGTTTCCTTACTTTCGATCTCAATTTCTTGAGGTTGTTGTTCCACCAAGGGGTTTGCCTTTTAGCTGATCTTGTTTTCAGAGGGCAGTTGTCCTCAAAGGCAGTTATGATAGAGTTTTTTGCGTAGTCCGCAAAGAAATCTAATTTAGCTTTGCTATTAATGTTTGGGATTTTGTCTTTTAGAGAGTTTTCCAGATCTGTTTTATACGAGACCCAATCTGTTTTTCTCTTTGGACGATATGTTAGACAAGATATTATGCTTGTGTCTAGTTTAAAGCTTATGTGTCTATGATCAGAGCAGGATGGTTCGGAGGACACCCTCCAGTCATAGACAAGGTTTTTAGAGAGAGATGAAGACAATGTAATGTCTAGAACCTCTCTTCTAGTTCTGGTGACAAAGGTGGGTTCATTGCCAATATTACATATATTTAAATTTTCTTTAATAATATAATCAATAAGGGACTCACCTCTTTTGTTTATATCCTTACTTCCCCACAGGGTGTGGTGAGCATTTGCGTCGCATCCCAGAATAACTTCCAATTTGTTTTTCTGTGCGTGCTCATAAAGTTTTACTACCTGTGGAGTTGGGCAAGGTGTAATGTCTCCAGGGAAATATGCTGAGGCAACAATGATCTCCTTGGAGTGACCGATCCTCACTATTGCTGCTGTCAGATCAGCAGATACAAAAGCTGTTAGTGGGAAGAAGGGCAGGTTATTATTAAAAATAATACAAGTTCTAGGTCTACTGGCTGAGGTTGAATATAATATTTTACCTGTAGGTGTAGTTAGACCGAGGATTTTACCACTCGTGCTGATCCATGGTTCCTGCACGAGGGCAATGTCTAGCTACGTTTTACTCAGCGAGTGAGTTAAGACCGCCGAAGCAGCCTTGGCGTGTTGGAGGTTGATTTGGACAACCTCCATGCTAACTTTTTCGGATAGGAGCTCTAGAGTAGGAGCTCCCTTTGTTCTCACCCCTTTTCCCGGCTTGGGGAGACCTCCGAAAACTTCTCGCCATCGTCGATGCCGGTCTTGGGGCTCTACGAATTTGAGACGTGTCTTGGTGGTGGGTGGATTTTGACGCGCCGGGATTGCTTAGTTTACTGGGATGGAGGAATGATTTTGCCTGTCCAGGAGTTTGCCTTGCGGTCTCCTGAACCAGGAAGTCTACATAAAGATGTTGAAAAGGATGTTGAACTAGAAAAGGTTTTCCCATAGGGTGGCGAAGGGTCTGATTCGAAGCTTTGCATGTCTTGCAAGTATCACAATTACCGATGAAAGTTTTAACTTGGGATGCCATGTTTGGCCAAAAATATCTCTGCCTGAGTCTATAAAGCGTATTTGCTATCCCCCCATGCACTGCTTTCGGCGGTTGATGTGCCAAAGAAATAAGCCGACTTGTTAGCACCGATGGAACCCACAATTTCCACACTAAATCATCTTCCAACGGGTTACCTGTGCTGTGGTTAACCTTCTTGTACACAAAATTTTCTGAGACTTGAAGGTCAGGCAGCTGTTCTTTTTGTTCTCTGATGTTGTCAATGATCTTCAGGTACTCATCTGATTTAAAACCAGGGTCTGAAAGATCTATATGTAGCACATCAAAAGGGTCTTCATTTGAGAGTCCATCTGGGCTTAAAGCATCTGCAGCAAATACTCTGGAGAGAGCGTCTGGCACAACATGCAAAGAGCCTTTTCGATGCTCAATCTCAAAATCATAACCTTGGAGTTTAGGACTCCACCGAGCCAACCGTCCGCTAAGATTTTTCTGATCCATCGACCATTTCAAGCTGGCATGATCCGTTATAACTTTAAAACTGTGACCTTCGACATACGGGCGAAACTTCTCAACCCCCATAACCGCCGCTAAACACTCCCGTTCCGTTACACTATAATTTCTCTGTGCTGCGTTTAACTTGTGCGAATAATAATATACTGGGCGCTCTACCCCATCGTCGTCTTTCTGGCAAAGCACACAACCAATGCCTGAATCTGACGCATCACAGAGAATTATAAAGGGTTTTTGGAAATCGGGATTAACGAGAACGGGAGCTGTAGTCAACATCTCTTTTATTTTATCAAACGACTTACAAGCTTCCTCTCCAAACTCGAACTTCTTCCCTTTCTTAAGTGTGTCTGTTATAGGAGTAGCTAAGGTTGCATAATTTTCAACAAATCTCCTGTACCAACCAGACATACCTAAAAATCGACGAACCTGTCTGACTAGTAGGAATAGGGAAATCTCTAACCGCCTCAACCTTGCCTGGATCTGTTTTCAGACAACCATCACTAACAACATAACCAAGAAACTTAAGCTCTTTAAAACAAAATTTCGATTTTTGTACGTTTATAGTTAAACCTGCTGCCTGTAACCGACCGGCAAGCATCATTAAAATTTTGACATGCTCATCAAAAGTGCGTGAAATTACCAGAAGATCATCCACGTATTGAAACACATTTTTTCTAAGTTCATCGGTCACCACCTTGTCCATAAGTCGGCACATGCGTTGAACACCACCGCTGAGACCAGGAGGCATCACCACGAACTCCAATAAGGGTTTACCGGGCACCGTAAAAGCTGTCTTCTCCCTAGATGACTTCTCCAGCGGAATCTGCAAAAACGCATCTTTGAGATCTACACTGGAAATGTAGACCGTATCTCCGACACGTGATAGCAGTCCTCCTATAGGATGAAGTGGATACGCATCGTTTTTTGAAACCACGTTTACCTTCCGATAGTCTAGGCACAATCTATTTTTCCCGGGTTTGCGCACTAATACTACCGGAGAGCTCCAGGCGCTATTACTTTCCTGTATTATGCCCATTTCTTTCATACGATCCAGTTCATCGTACATCAGTTTCTGTACCGCTGGAGAAACAGGGTAGTGACGTTGCTTAATTGGTTTGGCATCCCCCGTATCGATGACATGTTCCTCTAGTGTCGTCCTTCCATGGACGGCAAAGGACGGAGACATTCTAATGGCTGCTTGGAGTTTCCTTGTCTGATCTTCTGTTAACACATGCATTCCTGAATAGCTACTTGGTGCGATTTTGTCTAAGGATAGTTCCGAAATTATGTGCGGCGCGATATTAAAAATTTTCCAAAAATTGACTCCTAAGTATAGTTGGCGTTGTAGTGATGGGACTAAAAACAACTCTACATTCTGAGTTTGTTGTTTGTATGTTATCGAGATCCCAACCATCCCTACTATTTCTTGCTCATTCCCGTCTGCTGTTGTCACATGAGCCGAGAATTTTTTGAACGGAATGCCCCACTTCTGAAGAAGCTCAACACAACCTTGCCCAAAGCAACTTACGCTGGCGCCACTATCAAGTAGCCCCAACAACTTATCGCCGCATACAGTTACCTCTGCATATGGACGAGGGTCCTCTTCAGAACACAAGGTTGTTGCCTCTACTAACTGTTGTGATTTCTTTCTCCTTTTAGCCCGTTCCCGAACTTTTAAAATTTTCGAAGATATTGGGCGGGGAGACTGGGTACCGAAAATTCTTTCTCTGGCTACATGGTATGCGATGAGACGTTCGTGCAATGTTTTCCTTGGTGTAAATGTAGGCTTATCTTTTGGTGCGTGCAAGCACAGGAAATCGGAAATTTGTCTGAACATTCTTTCTTAAGATAGAAAAATTTGTTTCCTTTTGAAAACAGGGATTGGAATTTTGTGAACTTATTTTTACTGAGGGTCCCGGTTCTTGGTCTGAGAGCAAAACATCCCGGGAGACAGATTGCTCCTTTGATAGTTTCCCGGACATTTCGGGTTTGGACAACGTGGTGAAGTAGAATCCTCCCTACCGCACTTAAAGCAAAACAGCGACCTTTAAGGAACCGGACACTCAACGTAGCTGTGACCTTCTACTTTGCAGTTCCAACATTTATAGGAACCAGGCTCTCGCTTAACTTGGACTTGGACAGCTTCAACACAATCATTGGCTGCCGCTGACTGCTGGATCTCAAAAGCAACCTCGTGTACGTATTTACGATATTGAGGAGCTGTTTGTACTATTTGGCCTCTAGCTTTTTGAGCGTCTTGATCATATATGTACCTCTCGATTTTTCTGCACACGTACGCCACTTCCTGCAAGCTAGATGTTTGGAACGTAAGAAGTAGCTCTCCCATTCGCCTGCGGACATTTTGCTTGATCAACTCTATTAACTCAAAATCTGGTTTAGGAACGCGTAATCGCGTGTTCATCTGCTGCAATGCCATAAAAAAGTCATCAAACTTTTCATTTTGGCCTTGGCGACGATCACACATTTTCCTTGCAAGCTCAGAATCTGTTTCTAGAGTACGAAATTGTTCCATCAGAGCGGCCCTCAGGTTAAACCAATCGACGTCTGGGCGGGTTTTTAAGTATACCCAAATCCAGTTCTCGGCCTGACCAACAAACTGATGAAAATGAGCGACAATCTGTGGCCAAGTCGATCCAAAGCAATCCTTCAATCGCTCAAGCCGGAAAACGAACTCTTCGACAGTCATGTTCACATTATCGAACTTCAGCCCCCATTTATGGTAGCTGTGAGCTCTAAATCCTGAATTTGAAGATGCATTGTCTGGAGGAAGACTTCTACCTGGTGTTCGGGACTGATTACTGAGATGCAAGTTGTCGAGTTGTGCAATGAAATCATCCGCAGTTCGGAAGTTAAAATTTTGACTGGGTTGTAGAGGATTTACAAGGGAATAACTAACTTCAGGCTGGTGACGAGCCACGGAGGGAATGGGATTGCGATTTGAACAATCACCTATCTCACGTTCAGCTTGACCTTGAGAGCTTGGAGCATTGACCGGAGGCTTTGATGCTGACAATTCCTGCCGTAGTTTCGCTACCAATTCTTTCCTTATCATTGCCGTGTTCCTTTCCATCTCACGCTGAATAATTTTCATGTCTTCCACTCTACCTAACCCTACCGTAGCTGAAACGATTCCCTGCACATAAGAAGAAAGCTCCTCATCAGCAGTCGCAGAAGTATGTTGATGGTGTTGCGAAACTCCTTGAGGTAAACTAGCAGAAGCAGATGCATTTGCAACAGGTTCTTTAGCTTTCGGTTTCGTACCAGTAGCCTTGGAAGTTGCACCTACATCAGCTTAATTCGACAACGAAAGAATTGAACTATTTAAAACACCTGCTTCCGAATTCGCTGTAGCAGAAGAGGTATTTAACCTTTTATTAAAGTTAAAGTTTTTTCTTCTCAAGTTGGGACCCCTCTTTGCTGGAGGATTTTGCGTATCAGACATGGTTGTAAAGCAAATCAAGTTTTGGACCAAAATTTTAAAAGAACAAAAAAAAAAACAAACCAAAATACTATGGATGGTCAAAAGCAATTAACGAAGAGAAAGGCGAAAAAAACTAAATTTCGTTCAAACTGAATACGGATAAAATCAAGGATACTAATCCTGTATCAAAACGATGTAAACTATATTTCCTAAATAAAGTATCTCAAGAATTTCAACTTAGATTTATAAACTAATAATGGATATGATATGTTCTGAAATTTCAAAATGAGAAAAAAAATATATAACCAGAACTATCTTGTTAAAGTCGGAAAAATTTATCATAAAAATTATGTGGATGTGACCTTGTAATCGGATACCGGGTGTGTTACCAGAGTTGATCGACGATTAGTTATATTTAACTCACTAAGGGCCGGTTTGTTGACAGTGGGTTAAATAAGCAATTTGGTTATCAAGGATTCTTCTTAATCCATGATTAAGAATCTGTGATCACCAAAGAGTGTTTGTTCACCTTTTTCATAGCTTGGTTAGCAAATCATGGGTTATTCAAAAATCGTTCCATTTTCCAGTCTATATGTCAAAACTTAATCAAGGAAATTATTGAAAATACACACATTTTTTTTCAAATGTCAAAACTATAGAAATTTTAATCTAATTTCATCCTGGCGACATCAATTGATTCAACAAGTGCTATGTTTTCTTGATGCACATCTGGCGGAATCTCTTCATTAATAAATTTATAGACGAATTTGCTTCATTTCAAAAAAATCAGTGAAGATGCTTATTGATTTCCAAAAAAAATATTTTATGTGACATGTCAGCCTGACAATTTTTTATTTCAAAAATCAAGCCTGAACAAACTGAATATCAGTTAATCATTGTTTAAATGTAGCTAACCCAGAAAAATTGCCTGGTTAGCAAAATCTAAAAAATAAAATCAAGGATACTAATCCTGTATCAAAACGATGTAAACTATATTTCCTAAATAAAGTATCTCAAGAATTTCAACTTAGATTTATAAACTAATAATGGATATGATATGTTCTGAAATTTCAAAATGAGAAAAAAAATATATAACCAGAACTATCTTGTTAAAGTCGGAAAAATTTATCATAAAAATTATGTGGATGTGACCTTGTAATCGGATACCGGGTGTGTTACCAGAGTTGATCGACGATTAGTTATATTTAACTCACTAAGGGCCGGTTTGTTGACAGTGGGTTAAATAAGCAATTTGGTTATCAAGGATTCTTCTTAATCCATGATTAAGAATCTGTGATCACCAAAGAGTGTTTGTTCACCTTTTTCATAGCTTGGTTAGCAAATCATGGGTTATTCAAAAATCGTTCCATTTTCCAGTCTATATGTCAAAACTTAATCAAGGAAATTATTGTTTTTTTTCGATTGTCAAAATTATTGAGATTTGAATTTAATTTCATTTTAGTTTCAAACACATGTACATAGGTATGCTGACTTGGAAGACCTTAATAAAGAGCCCCAAACTAATTCCCAATCAATCAGAGCTATGGGTCATCAAAGCTAAAAGCATCTAGCATAGCTCTCAAAGCTGCAGAAGAGGCAAAAGCAGCATCAAATGCTCAAACCGCAGACGGACAACAGGCTTCCCATCAGGTTGCAACTCAGTTAGCTGAAAAGGCTTTGCAAGCTGCTTGTGCTGCAGAAGCTGCATTGGTTGGAAAACAGGGAATTGTCGAACAACTTGAAAAAGAAGTTTGCGAAGCTGAAGCTGTAGTCCAAGAAGAAACTGCTTCCGTACAAAATACACAAAATGATGAAAATGCTGCCCTTCAAGCTGCACAACAAGGCAACCACACTGCTGAGAACATTGACTAAAGCAGTGCAGAACAAGAAGCGGAGTTAAAACTCGAAGAAAATATTGCCATTTACGACTAAATAAAATATTACTTCAGCCAAGCCCATCCTTTTTTTATTTATGTGATATGTCAGCCTGACAATTTTTTATTTTGAAGGGATAGCTGTAATTGGAACAAAAATCAAGCCTGAACAAACTGAAAATCAGTTAATCGTTGTTTAAATGGAGCTAACCCAGAAAAATTGCTTGGTTAACAAAATCTATGATTAAAAGCTCTGATCAGAGATTCCTTGATTAAATATTTCGTGAACAAACTGAATCCATGATTATCATCTGGAATAATCATTGATTAGAAATAACCAAGCTTGAACAAACCGGCCCTAAATCAAATAGGATAAAAAAAAAAAAATTCGAAGACTGATTATGTTGACTTGGTATTCCACAGGTACTTCTCTTTTTTTTTCTTTATGTTTCTTTTCTTTTTCTCTCGGAAGTGAGGACTACCAAAACTCCCTAATCCGGAGAAGGACCACTTTTCACAGCAGACTAAATGAAATGTCGTCCATTTATTGGTTGAAAAGAGTTACTCCACTGAAAAAAATTGAGAGAAGGAATTAAGTAACATTGGTACATACAGCAGACTAACTGAGGATACCACCCAATTACTGGATATGCATCACAATATTTATAACAAGAAATTTAACTAACGCAAAACAAAGAGTGCGCATGTCTCAGAAAATCACTGAAGAAAGAGTTGCTTGGCGCAGCAGACTAATGAGGATTCCACCCATTACTGGTCGTCAAAACACAAGCGTCCGTTCGGTGATTTAAAATTTTAAAAAAAGTATTAAAGTTAAAGTATACACGCAGCAGACTGATCGAGGATCTCACCCAATCACTGGTCGTGCAATACATTAGGGAATAATAAAAGCTCTAAATTAAATCTTCAAAAAAAATTCTGATGAACAAAAAAAAAAAAAATTTTTTCCCCAAAAAAAAGGGACGAAATCATTTTTTTTTTAAGGATTAAGGACGAAATTCGGCCCCACGTTGGGCGCCACCTGTAACGTACCCTCGAGTTGATATTCGAGGAAGGACATCTGAGTTGAGGACTAATCACAACCACATTACCATAAATAAGGATGTCATCAACCCCATCCAAGATGTTACCTTTTGACCATCCACTTTTCACACCATCGTTATTCCTCAGCGTACAGGGACGCTAAGAAAGTCCTGATAGCAAGGCAGATGGTTGTCCATGACTCCGCTTGGCATGCTTGCATAGCCAAAACTAGCTCGTTGGAGGGGGGGTTCTTGCGTCAGAATCATGGACGGCCGATACGTTTTCATGCCGATGCTGTACGTAAATTCGAGCGAAGCCTAATCGTCCTATTCATCATATAAAGTGAGGAGAGCACCGATGTAAAAGCTCTTCTGAGGATTTTCCCTCCCTCGGTATCATACAAAAGAAAATAAACTCTTGAACGATACCATCCTGGATTACCGTGTCCTCGTGTTTATAGTTACCCCCAAATGAAAAGACTGATTTACGCCATCACTTCACGCGTCGTCTACCATCTTACGACCAACTTACGACCCGGGTCGGGTGTCCTTGGCAAAGTCACATCCACTATACGGTTCTTATTTCATAATCATACTAAGCAAAGTAAATCTAAAAATCGAAAAAAATCGGAACACGGTCACTCATTCTACGGTACGACAGTATCTGAGTATCACGATCAATAAAAAAACCATCATCGACGAAATGCACAAAAAGAAAAAAGTACTTTCCAAAGCTTTAGCTCATTTCATTTTCAATAAGTAAACATTTTAATTAAAGATTCATAGCTACATTTAAAATGCATTACGTTAAGTTAAGTCAAACTTGTAAATAAGAATAAAGAAAAATAGATTTACGTTATTGAAATCCAATCTCAACTTCCAAAATCCAATTTTCTAAAAAGTATGTGAGCCTTTAGTTTTGCCCGCATTTGCACCTACTCAGCTTGCCACTGGTAAGAGCGTAATAATTTCTCAGACTTGATTGAGCTTTTTTTTATAGGTTTTTCTTTTTTCTTTAAGGGTATGTTTAATGAATATATATTTTTATTCTATTTCTTTTTCGCAGAATATTCTAATTTGTTTAAGCTACCCGTGCAGTGTCGGGTTAGAATAGCACTGCAGCGCCTCCCCGCTTGTCGTAAAAGGCGACTAAAGGAACAATCATATCTAGAAAACTAACATCAAAGTGAGTCTAGCGACACACATACCACCTAAAAACTCTCCCCAAGTATGCATGCAGATCCCGGGGTTTACACGACTGGAGATCACCGGTGTAGTAAAAGGGAAATCAAACTCATTAAATGGAGCATGCATGTGTCGAAAAGGAAGAAAGGAAAATTTTAGAAAAATTTTGAGCATTATGGAAGTACTTGCGAACATAAGAAGCACTACCCCGCCAGGCAGTTCCATTGCTATGCATGGAGCTGATCCTGGACCGAGCAGCAATGTTCGGGTCAGAGCTATACGGATTCCGGGGGCTAGCAAAGTAATGCGACGAGTTGGACGAAAATTTAAGTCACGAGTTGGAACGTTGGAAGTATGACTGGTAGAAGTCTCGAACTCGAAGAGATGATGAGAAGGAGGCGAGTGGACATCTTGTGTGTTCAGGAAACGAAATGGCGAAACACAGCAAGCAAAGCCCGTTTCTTAAATGCAAAGACCAAGGCTTACAAGATGTTCCACTATGGAACGGAACAAGGTAGGAACGGAGTCGGTATCATCCTTGACCAAAGTTTATGTAACAGCGTGTTGACCATTTTGAAGTCCAGTGACCGTTTGATGTCTCTTAAATTGGTGATGGAAGGAAAGGTCTGGAATATAATCAGTGCATATGCTCCCCAAATAGGGTGTGAGCGGGAGAAAAAAGATGCATTCTGGCTTGATTTTCATAACCTACTTAAGAACATCCCAAAAGAAGAGTATTTGTTTGTTGGAGGAGATTTGAATGGACATGTCGGGAAGACAAACGAGGATTATGAAGGCTGCCATGGAGGTTTGGGATTCGGCACCAGGAACACTCCTGGTGAAGATATTCTAAGTATGTGCAAGTCATACGGTCTAATCGTACTAGATACCATGTTCATCAAACAAGACCGACACCTTATCACTTACAGCAGTGGAGGAAATAAAACACCCAGATTGATTACCATTTGGTAACCAATTACATGAAATCTCGGATGAAAGACTGCAAAGTGATACTAGTAGAAGCTGCCGCTCAACAACACCGTCTTTTTTTAACAGAATTTTTTACGGATGCGGTGAAGGAAGTCAAACAAACAAAGGCTCCTAGGAGAATCAAGTGGTACAATCTGGAGAAAACCAAAGGACAGCAATTCATTTCGTATATGCAAAGTCAGCTGTGTAATACCATCGACGCAGTTTCAAATGCAATCACGGCACAAAATATGTGGGATCGCCTACAACGAACCTGCTTAGAGAGAGCCAAATCACTGTTAGGAGTCTCAAAAGGACACCACCAACAAGCTAAAGAAACCTGGTGGTGGGATGATGAAGCTAAAGCAGTGATTAGAAAGAAGAAAGCAGCTTTCCAAGCTTGGTCGAAGTGCCCCTCAAAAAATACCAATGAAAAAGCGCGTTTCAAAGTGGAATACAAGAGCTGCAGAAAAGAAGCGAAGAAAAAGTGCGTCCAACTTCAAGCAAAAAGCACGGAGGGCCTGTATCGAGAGCTGGAAGAGATTTCTGCCCCAGCTGCTGAAGCAAATCAGGCAATCCAAGAGCTAAGACAAAGCAACTTGAATAAGGGAGCAACCATTTTCAAAATAGCCGCTCAGAGAAGGAGAAATGCGCAGGAGATTCGTTCGCCGAAGTTCATCAATGATGCTCAAGGAGTGCTACTTGTGGATGACGACAAAATTCTTCACAGGTGGCGACAGTATTGTGATGATCTTTTGAATGAACAGTTTCCTCGGCGCCACTTTCCAACAGCTGCACCTAACTTTACGGAAGTATCCGACGTCATAGTCGAAGAAGTTAGGGAGGCAGTTAAGAACTCCAAAAAAGGCTAAGCGATTGGGCCAGACGAGGTACCATATGAGTTTTGGAAAAATATGGGAGACATCGGGTTAAGATGGATCATTATGGAAAAACACCGAGATGCCTTAGAGGATTTGCATATTGTGTTGGTAGACTTCGAAAAAGCATTCGATCGACAACCACGAGATCTGATATGGGTGGCCCTCAGACACCGAGGAGTTCCTGAAGCCTATGTGCGAATAATTATGGACATGTACGAGGAAGCAGTTACAAAAGTGAGATGCCCAGCTGGAATAAATAACAGTAGGTGTACATCAGGGAAGTGTCTTGAGTCCACTGCTCTTTATTGCTGTTCTGGATTATTTGCTCGAAGGAAAAGTAACGGACAATAAAGTACAACAATTATTCTTTGCTGACGATGGAGCCATCATAAGCGAGGATCCTACATCCCTGCAACGAGCACTTGACGTTTGGATTGAAGTTCTGGAAGAAAATGGGTACCGTATTAGCGCTAAAAAGACGGAATACCTGTGCTGCCCTTTTTCAGATCCAGACAAGCCTATTCCAGACATTTATTTGAATGAAAATGTGCTTCCCAAGTGTGAAAAGTTTAAATATCTGGGTATGGCGTTGATCATAATTATGAAAATGTTGACATTGTTGGCATACATAATGCTTACGTACATATGAGATTCTCTTTTTTTTGTTTAGCTAGATTAAGATAAGAAAGAAGAGAAGAAAAATTTGAACAACCTTAACACACTCGATCGTATTGACTTAAAAAAAAACTATAGAATACTTAACTTTTTACAATTTGTTATTGGCGACTGGCGAGAGTGAATTTTCAGTAGGTAGAAAATAAAAAAAAACGTGAGGTAGGGTGAAGCGTACTGTGGGCGGCTGCTGTGATTACTTAATCTCGTTGAATTAACTCAGCTTAGATGATGGGTATACATATACAATATACATATATACGATTGATGATTGATTGGTATCACATATATAGGTAAGTATGTATATAGCGGCTACCGATGATTTCTGCTTGATGATTTTCATGATGCGTATCAAAAGATCTTATTTCTCCTATCGAGTTGTAGTTTTTGGCGTCTTTTGGCATGTTAATATGCTAGGTGCGTGCTTTACCCACTGATCTGATGAAGTCTTCTCCGACTGAAGTTCGGTAACTCAAGGACATCTTAGACCAGCAGATTCGTTTGATTTGGCTATCGTTTCATCTTTGGTTGGCTGGGTTGGGAGTCTGTGTCTTCTTATAGGTTGATGTTTGGGTGGTTTTGCATGAGACGAGCATGTGCTTTGAAGTTTATATTTGAGTTTGAGCCTGCGTGTTTTACTTTGGTTAGTTTCTTCATTTCATATATTATATGTTAGCAAAGTATTAAAATAGACGTATGTGCATGGATTTTTTTTTATGTTTTAAGATGAGACTAGACTTACCCTTCAGCTTTCTTTTTCTTTATAAATATTAAATGTATCTCTGCATGTTTTTCCTCGTTTTCGTTCTTTTGGCACTGTCTGTTTTATATATTTAAACACTTTCGTTTTATATAATATTGTTTTGTGCTTTCGTTTTGCCTTTTTAAAATTAAATCGATATAAGGTTTCTTTTTTTTCCAAGCTGCAACACTAACTTCGCGGTCACTGCCAAAGGGCTCAATTTAATTTGCTCGCGACAACACCACCACGACAATTTGCATCGATCTTGCACAGGTGCATTTGAAAAACGAAAAAGAGATCAAATGCTGTTCGTGCAGGTCCTTATATAGGGGCTGGGTCGCAGACGAATTTTAATCTGATCTCGCTCACCAATACAATAACACCATACATCATGGTGGCTGTTCCCACTTCCTTTTTATTGCATAACTTTGTGAATTTTATTCAGAAAATTCTAATTCTTATTTTTAAAATGATCTTTGTAATTTAAGAAAAATACATGTGATCTTGTTTGATTTTTAGAAATAAAACATCCCTTTAAACCACACATCGTACGATGGCTACTGCGCTAGTGTTGGTAACTTCGTTGCTCCTATAGGTGTATCAAACCCATTTTCGCTTTTCGCTGCTACAACTACGCTAGCTCGCTTTAAGCCTCTAATTTTTACATTCATTACGTGGCTTGATCGGTATGACGTCCGCGCGATATCCATCTGGCTCAAGATCAAATCCGAAGGTTACCTTTTAGTATATTTTTTTTTTTTGGGTATTGGATCTTCCTCTTTTTTTTTCATTATTCTTCGCTGTTTATTTCATTTCTTTTTTTTTTGTTTTGCCTATGAGGGAGGCATACCTGTCCATTCACATCATATTCCAATATACTTCAACCGATTTGATATAAGATATTGTAATGTGCACCCAACATTTCATGCCAATTTCCTAATTGAAAACGTTAAACCGAAAACACAAGTGCTGGCAACGCTATAATGGAGTGCTATAATGGCAGACGTTGTTTGTGAGTGAGTGTGTGTGTGTGTGCAGAAAAATACCGGGAGGGGAACTTGTCTAGACATCATGGTTCATAGAAAAACTACTAGAAATCTCTCGATGTTTCACACTACTATATAAAGAGGGAGCTGCTCGCAACCAGAGGGCAGTTTTATTTAAAAAGTGATAGTGTGAATATTGAATAAACGTAATTGAGTTGAGTTCTAATAAAGTGTATATCGAAAGTAGATACTGAATAAAGTGGTGGAATTAAATTGAAAGGTAGAGTTTTATTTTTGCGAACTAAGCGCACGTTACATTGGTGTCAGAAGTGTAAATAAAACTTATTTGACTAGTAAAGTGTAAAAAAAAAAAAAAAATAATAATTATATACAGTGAAAATGGGTAAGTTGTTGGAAGAGCTCAACTGCACTGAGCTTAAAAGTGAGTTAGGTAAGCGAAATCTTTCTAGAGCGGGATCGAAAAATGAGCTCGTCCTGCGCTTGCGCAACTATTTGGAACAGCAAGGGGAAGACGTAAGCACTTTTGTTTTTGAAACAGAAGTGGAAAAAGAGGAAGTAGTGAAAGTGTAGATTTTTCTAGTATGATGAAGCTTTTATAAGAACAACAAAAGAAGCTGATTGAAGAGCAACAGCAGAATATTCTCGGACGTCTGGAAGAGCAACGAAACGATCAAAAGAAGGAACAGCTGAATGTTCTCGAACAACTTGAAGCACAACGAAACGAGCAAAAGAAGCTGGTTGAAGAACAACGAAGAGAACAAGAGAAGGAACAACAAAATATTCTCGAAAGACTTGAGGCGCAACAGAATGTTTTAGAAGGTCAGAAAAACATTCTAGAAGGAAAATTGGGTAATATTGAGAAAAATGTATGTGCCCTTGACGAACGAGTTGAAGGTGTGGAAAAACAGCTTTCTGTTGTAGAGAATCGTTTGGAAAGCCGATGCGATAACCAGTTCTCTGTTCTGTCCAAGGAATTAGACCAGATCCGGAAAATAAAAATTCGAGAATCTGCTGGAGAGTTTGCAAGGAAAAAGGAGATGAAACCCCTAACATTTGATGGACAGTCTTCTTGGCCAGTCTACAAGAGACAATTTGAGGCAGCCGCGACAACAAATGGCTGGGATGACGAAGACAAGTACATTGCACTGACTCTTGCTCTTAGAGGACCAGCAGCTGAATTACTTCAAACAGTTCCAGCTGGTAAGAGCGGCGATTTCAGTTCTCTCGTGGCAGCTATAGATAAACGCTTTGGAGATAGCCACTTGAAAGAAGTCTTCCGAGTCCAACTCAATAACAGAGTCCAGAAAAGGGGTGAAAGTCTACAGCAGCTCCAAGCAGACGTCGAAAGACTGGTTCACCTGGCATACCCGCATGCTGGAGAAGAAATCATCAACCAGCTTGCTGTTGAGTCCTTCGTTCGTGCCATTTCCGACATACATCTTCAGAGGTCTGTGCGAACTGCTAGAACACGTACTCTTTCTGAAACCTTAGCATTCGCATTGACAATTGAAACAGCAGAACAGGCTTCTCATGGAGTACATCGACTTAGAGAAGCCATAGTCGAAGAATGCTCGTGCCAAAGTGCTGAAATACAAAGGAACCAGCGGAGCGGACTAGCAAGATGTTGGAACTGCAACAAGACCGGGCACTAACAGCGTCAATGCCGACTAACATCAAATAAAGCAGGTTGTCAACATTGTGAGATCCAACCCAGAGCAAGGTAACAACAACACCAGCGTTGCCTATCAGCCCGTAAGAACCAACTTCGAGGGGCAGAGGCTGGTTTCTTGTATCGATGGCCCCAGAACCACCATCCAGGTCTCTCAGACCAAACGAGAAAACAAAAGTCTGACTGTGGAGACTACTATTAACGGGAACAAACATGTGGCTACCATCGACACCGGTGCCACAGCCTCCATAGTACGTCGAGACCTGGTAAAGATGACGTGGCTTCATAACACCAATAGCTACCGTCTAAGAACCGCAACGGGAGAAGCAGCAAGAGTATACGGAGAAGTGAGTCTTAAGATCCGACTGGCCGATCTAGTGTTTACTCATCAATTCCTGGTGGCAGATATATGTGACGAGTGCATCATTGGAATCGACTTTATGAAACAGCACGGAGTTATTTTGGACATCGTTAATCAGGTTTTGAAGTACCAAAATAAGGAACTTCCAATGACCTATTCGAACGAAAGTACGTCGACACTGAGAACTGTCATCACGGAAAATCTGATTCTGCCTCCTTCTTCTGAAGTGTTCGTTTGGACAAAACTGGAAGGTGAGTTTGGAAGCCTTCGATACCTCATGGTGGAACCAGACCCAGAGTGTTCCTCCCAAAGCGTCATCATTGGGAAAACACTGGTAGCACCTAAGAACAAAATGGTCCCCGTACGATTACTAAACACCAGACCGTACGATGTAAGGTTGAAGAAAGGAGAAGTCGTTGGACGTTGCGAATCGGTTGCAGCAATTACGAAGATCACAGACGAAGCCCCGAGAAAAACTATAACTCCGGAGGAGCTCAAAACCATCAGAGCTAAAATACTGAATTCATCCAACCTTGATCACCAACAAAAAAGGATGGCTGAAAATCTCCTACAAGAGTACACTGACATCTTCGCATCGCAAAAGGGACAATATGGTGACACAGTTGGTGCAGCATCGCATCAACACAGGAGATGCAAGACCGATTCGTCAACCCGCAAGACGCCTTCCACTGGCCAAACAAGGTGAGGTTGAAGAAATGATAACAGCAATGAAAAAGGACGGTCTTATCGAAAATTCCAAAAGTCCTTGGGCTTCACCAGTGGTGCTAGTGAAAAAGAAAGACGGAAGCATTCGTTTTTGTGTGGACTACCGAAGGCTGAACGATGTGACTAAGAAAGACAGCCGAGGATCAGTGATACCCTGGATGCCATGGAGGGAGCCCAGTGGTTTTCGACGCTGGACTTGAAGAGTGGATATTGGCAAGTTGATATCCACCCTGATGATCGGGAAAAGACGGCGTTTTCTACAGGTAATGGGTTCTGGCAGTTAAAGTTATGCCGTTTGGGCTATGCAACGCTCCGGCAACATTCGAGCGTTTGATGGAGTGCGTTCTTCAAGGACTGACGTGGAAAGCTTGCATAGTCTACTTGGACGATGTGATTGTTTACGGGAAGACATTTGACCAACATTGCAAGAACCTAAAAGCCGTGTTTCAGAGACTTCGAGAGGCTAACCTTAAACTGAATCCGGAAAAATGTGCACTTTTCAAAACCGAAGTTAAGTATTTGGGACACATCATCTCTTCCCAAGGAGTGAAAACTGATCCTGAAAAAGTTGACTCCGTCAAAAATTGGCCAACACCACAGGACAAACATCAACTCCGAAGCTTTCTTGGTCTTGCCACATATTACCGTTTCTGTTAAGAACTTTGCTGGAGTTGCAAAGAGTTTGCATCAGCTCACCGAAAAAGGGAAGCAGTTTAAATGGTCAGGTGAGTGTGAGAAATCTTTTCAGGAACTCAAATACCGCCTCTGTAACGCTCCAGTGCTTGCACATCCAACACCTGGCAAAACATTCATCATCGACGCAGATGCAAGCAACGTTGGAATCGGGGCGGTACTATCCCAAGTGCATGATGGCGAAGAGAAAGTGGTGGCATATTACAGCAAGGTCCTCTCGAAGCCCGAAAGAAACTACTGCGTGACCAGAAGGGAACTGCTAGCTCTTATCTTGGCAACAAAGCACTTCCATAAGTACATCTATGGACAGAAATTCCTTCTGCGGACAGACCATGGTGCTCTGAACTGGCTGTTGAACTTCAAAAATCCAGAAGGTCAAGTCGCAAGGTGGATAGAAAGACTGCAGACTTATGATTACCAGATTCAACACCGCAGAGGAAAGTTGCACTCAAACGCTGACGCATTATCCCGAAGACCTTGCAAAGTGGATTGCAAGCATTGTAGGCGGCAAGAAGAAAAAGAAAATATTACCGCTCAGCGACTAAGAGCTGACCCAATATGCGGATGGAGCAATAAGGAAGTGAGGACTGCTTAACAGGAGGATCCAGATATCGAAAGAAAATGAAGAGAAACCTGAATGGGGAGACATTTCTGACAGGAGTCCAGTTCTCAAAGCCTATTGGGCACAGTGGGACTCACTATATGTGCAAGAAGGTGTCCTCAGGCGAAGATGGGAATCCGCTGACGGTAAGTCATATGTGATGCAGCTGATCGTACCGCAATCGAAAGTCAGTGAAGTTCTTCGGGAGATGCACGGCGGACCTTCTGGAGGCCACCTCGGAGTAAACAAAACACTGGAGAAGGTGCGACATCGGTTCTACTGGTTACATGCTAGAGATGACCTGGAGAGGTGGTGCCGAACATGTGACAAGTGTGCTGCAACCAAAGGACCTGGTAGGAAGATTCAAGGTAAGATGCATCAGTACAACGTTGGATCGCCTTTTGAGAGGATTGCAGTAGATGTGGCTGGGCCTTTTCCAGAGACCAACGCTGGAAACAAGTACATTCTGGTCGTGATGGACTATTTTAGTAAGTGGCCTGAGGCGTATGCCATCCCAAATCAAGAAGCCAAAACGGTGGTCGACCAGATTGTGTTTAACTGGGTGAGTAGGTTTGGCGTGCCTATGGAACTCCATTCCGACCAAGGGAGGAACTTTGAGTCAAACATCTTCCAAGGAGTGTGCGGACTACTAGGCATTAAGAAGACAAGAACCACACCGCTTCATCCACAATCTGATGGGATGGTTGAAAGATTCAACCGGACCTTGAAAGAACACCTCACCAAGGTCGTAGGCGACTACCAAAGAGACTGGGATAGGCACGTACCGCTATTCCTGATGGCCTATAGAAGTGCAGTACATAGCTCGACAGGACAAACACCATCTGACATCCTGTTCGGGAAAACCATGCGGCTGCCCAGCGAACTTAAATTTGGATGCCCCACAGAGGAGCCACAGGACACGAACGAGTATGTGGACGACCTCAAGGAGAGACTCGCTGACATCCATAAAAGAACAAGGGAACGGATGAAAACCTACAGCGACCGGATAAAGACACGATACGACACAAAAGCGACAACGTCAGGATTCCAAGCAGGAGATCGTGTGTGGCTTTATAACCCTCATCGTCAAAAGGGATTGTCGTCGAAACTTCAGCAGAACTGGGAAGGTCCTTATACTGTTGTCACGAGGATTAACGACGTGGTCTACCGCATCCAAAGAGGACTAAGAGGCAAGTTAAAAGTAGTGCATTGTGACCGGCTGCATCGATATAGTGGGGAGGCTGGAATTATTCGGGACGAACAATCTTAAGGAGGGGGCAGTGTAATGTGCACCCAACATTTCATGCCAATTTCCTAATTGAAAACGTTAAACCGAAAACACAAGTGCTGGCAACGCTATAATGGAGTGCTATAATGGCAGACGTTGTTTGTGAGTGAGTGTGTGTGTGTGTGCAGAAAAATACCGGGAGGGGAACTTGTCTAGACATCATGGTTCATAGAAAAACTACTAGAAATCTCTCGATGTTTCACACTACTATATAAAGAGGGAGCTGACGCAACCAGAGGGCAGTTTTATTTAGAAACTGATAGTGTGAATATTGAATAAACGTAATTGAGTTGAGTTCGAATAAAGTGTATATCGAAAGTAGATACTGAATAAAGTGGTTGAATTAAATTGAAAGGTAGAGTTTTATTTTTGCGAACTAAGCGCACGTTACAATATTTTCAGCGTCCAATTATCACCAAATACACGAACCACACACTACCTTATCTGTAACTACTGGTAATAACATTGTACTGTTTTTATCCGGAACTGAAGTTGGAGTTGAACTTGGATTTGAGAAAAACAAATTTTGGAAAAGATAAAATTTAACTACTTGTGCATAAAAATGGTTTACTAAAAGTGCTTCATTTTGTTTGTTTGTCACTCGTTAATAGGCTGCAGCTCCGTATGCTTTTTCCGACGCATCGCTAAGCCCATGAAGTTTTGCTTCAACCAAATTATCATCTGTTTGAACCCACCTTGGAAATTGGATCTTATTGATGAATTTCAAGTCTTCGTAGAAAACCATCCAGTGTTCCAGAAACGATGGATCAATAATTTCATCCCAACTCATCTTTTTCGTCCACAGTTGCTGCATAAACATCTTCGCCAGGGCAATGCATTGTTAGTTCCGCACAGCACAAGTAAAACAACGTTTTTGTTTATGTTTTGAATCAGAGTCAGAGTAAGAGTGTTCCTCATTCTTTCGCACTCCGTACTTATATAACCCATGATCGTCACTATTCGTTCCAGGTCAACCACGCAATCTGGGCCACACAGACTGCAACCACCATGTGCAAACCATATGTGTGTGCTATTTCTCACAATTGCTTGGTCTGCAATGTGACACTACACAGTATGTTCCTCGTCGCTTTCTTTGATAACGTATTTCGGTTCGCATGACATGCATTGTTATTGTTGTGACATAACACATAACCAATGCCATGACACACTTATCGAAATCGAAACTATGTCTTACGTTAAAGAAGCGACGGGGCAATTCCTAAGAATTGGGTTTTTGGTGTAAGTTGAGTAACTATGTGTGGGGCACAACAGTCCTCCCCCCTTAAATTACGAAAGGCGTACGAGGCAACGAGTGAGATCTTTCGGCATATAGGTACGGGTGTGCAGTATGAATTCAGACAATCTAAAAGTTTATTTGTTCAAAAGTAATAAAATTTTTTTTTCGTTTTAAATGCTTAATGAGTAGGTATCTATACAATACATGCTTATGGGTAAAATTTTTTTCTTTTTACATTTTCTTATTTTCGTTTTCTTTTTGTTCTTTTATTGGCAATGAAAAAAAAATATTGTTGTTGTTCACATTTAAAGGGGTTTTTTTTTTTTTATACATGGGTTGTTTCATCAACGCCAGGTGTTACATTTACTTCGAGGTCGTTTACATTTTCTGTTGGCTTATTATTTATTGTACATTTTATTTTGATACATTTTTTAAATATTACATAGAAAGCTAGAGCTACACAAAGAAAGAAAATAATAGAAATAGAAATGTGAGCATGTTCATGTGTACCATGGAATAACGAATTGTTTTTCTTTAATAGGTCTTTAACATTTATACTATAACTATCTAAATCCAGTTTTTCTATATGAGTGGTATGGGGGGACATTTGGGATAAATTGGTTGGGATTGCTATGTCTTCCAGTATGGTTGAATCTTGTAAAAAGTAGGAAATAGGAGTTTTATTATATATTGTGTTTGATGCTTGGAGGTAGACCTCCTTTGTAATTGCTTTGCGAAATGGGTCTGGGTTTAAGAAGATGGCGAATATGATGATAATGACTTTACTGGGAGTGAGAAAAAAAACATCAACAATGTTTTTCTTTTAGCTACTTTGTGTTATGAGTGTTTTGGTTGATGTGTGTGTGTTTTATTAGATTATTGTGGACGACCTTCTCTTTTCTGCCTATTTTTATTTTGGAGTTTTCTTTAGATAAAATCTCAGTTATTTCGTATGGTCCTTCAAAAATGGGGGTTAGTTTTTCGTTTGATCGATTCTTGATTTCTAATAATACCTTATCGCCGACGTTATAACTTGTTTGTTTGGAATTTTGGTCGTAGTAGGTTTTAGATTTTTCCTTTGCTTTTATTTGGTTGCTGCGAATTAGTTCATATCCGATTTGCATTTTTGACTTCATTTCGAGACATAGTCGTCGTAATTGTATGTTGGCTGTACCTTTCTGTTCAAAATGGAGGGAATGGGCGCTTCAAACCCGAATAGAACTTCAAATGGACTGTGATTAGTACTTGAATGTGGAGTAGTGTTATAGCAAAATATTGCATACTCGAGGTAGTTGTCCCAGTTTGACTGATCTTTGCTAGCATAATTTCTTAGGTAGTCACCTAACGTTCGATGTGACCTTTCGAGGGCACCGTTTGACTGAGGGTGGTACGGACTTGTTTGAATCTTTACTATTTTTAAAATCTTACAGATATTTTTGAATAACTCACTAGTGAAATTAGTGCCTTGGTCAGTGAGAATTGTTTGAGGGATACCATAAGTACAAATAATTTTCTTTACTAATGTTTCAGCTACTGTTTGAGCCTCTTGATTTGGTATTGCTACTGCTTGAACGAATTTGGTTAGATCATCCTGGAAAGTAAGTATATATTTGTTCTCGCTTTCCGTAATAGGGAGTGGTCCTACTTGTAACGTACCCTCGAGGTGATATTCGAGGAAGGACATCTGAGTTGAGGCCCAATCACACCCACGATACTACACGTAAGGATGTCATCAACCAAAACCCAAGATAGTCCCTTTCGACCATCCACCTTTTGCACTAACGTTATTTCTCAGCGCTTACAGGGACACTAAGAAAGTCCTGATAGCGAGGCAGATGGTTGTCCATGACTCACGACCGCTTGGCATGCTTGCATAGCCAAAACAGCTCGTCGGAGGGGGGGTTCTTGCGTCAGAATCATGGACGGCCGTTACGTTTTCATGCCGTTAATGTAATGTACGAAATTCGCGCGAAGCCTGAAACGTCCCATTCATCCTGAAAATTCCTATAAGAAATAAGTGAGGAGAGCACCGATGTTGAAGCTCGTCTGAGGATTTTCCCTCCCTCGGTATCATACCAAAGAAAATAAATTCTTGAACGATACCATCCTGGATTACCGTGTCCTCGAGTTTGTAGTAACCCCCAAATTCAAAAAAAAGATCTGACGTCCTACGTCATCAATCTATTTTCCCCGTCTATGATCAAATCTACCCCCGGATATCCTTAGCAAAGCCACACTCACAAAAAGAAACTTATACCATCATCATATTTAGTATAGTTCCACTAAATTACGAAATTTTAACACTTTCCGAATACTAAAACTCCGAAACGAAATTGCGAAAACAAATTATAAAAAAGAAAACCAAAAATCAAAAAAAAAAAACATCACACAAGAGATACGACTGTACCTGTCTGTGATCCAAAAAAATCAAAAGAACGAAATCGACCCATAAACAAACCATTCAAGAACTAAAATATTTTCATGTTCATCAAAAAACTTTTAATAAATCGTTGGGTATGATATATCGTTATAAAGAAAAAATTCTTAAAACTAAAGATAAATTTAACGATAATCGCAAATTTACTATCTTAAAGGAAAAGAAATTCTTAAACTGGCCTTGCATAGCTTGATGTTACAATTCACTTTAAAATCAATATATATTCGGTAAAATAATTATTACGTCAAGTTTTCAATTCAAATTCAAGTTCAAATTCATATTCACTACCAAGCAATAAAAGGAAGAAGGAATCCTGAAAGTATGTGTGCATTTATATTATATACTACTATTTCGTGCTTCGTGCTCGAGCTTATATTATTTTCTATAGCATTGATGTACTTTATGCACGTTATGATGGTGAATACATTTCGACGTTTAAAATTTGTTACGACAAGAATCTACGACTCCGATTCCAATTTTTAATTAAAAGAAAAACTAATCTTTCCTTTGAGTCGGTTTCAAAGAGAACACTAACTTATGTCGTTGCAATTCAAAGTATACTTATAGGATTTTAAAAATCATTAAACGAAAGTAAAAAAAACAAGTTTAATCGGAACTAATGAACTAATTGGTCGTTCAAATTTATGGTAAAATTAAATGGTTAATCACTCACCCACTAAAAGCGAAATCTCATATTTAGATTCGCGATACAATTTCGATAAGTTTATATCCACTTCTCCTTGATGGTGTGCACAGCATCGAGGGACTGGTGTTGATCATAAGTGTGTTTACGTTAACACTGCTATCGCGTTTAGCTAATTGAGGGGGGAAAAAGGAAAAACAATTTGAACAACCGTACATAAAGATTGAATGACTTAGTTAGTTAGTTACAAAACTTTATTAAAAGGGCAGCCTTTTTTTTTTACAATTTACAATTTGTTTACCTTAAGTTTAATATGGTTTGGCCAGTGGCCGTCTACCAGATTGACAATAAAATTAACTTCAATATACATATTAACAATTCACTTGATTTAAAAGTCTTCTTCAAGTATACGTTTCCTATAGCTGAGTGCAGATGTGGTATAGTAATATAGAATATCCCAGCCTACTTTTCCATTCAGTACGTCCAGCGTATCTTTAAACTCCATAAACGCTACTCCAAAGTACCTCACACGAAATTCTTTCAAGATGGGACATCTGGCGATAAAATGAAATATATCTTCCCTCTCCTTGAGGTTGCACAGTTCGCACAGGATTGGCAAGTCGGGTCGGTGCGGCATATAATTTAAATTAATTAGTTCACCTCTTACTTTAAATATGACATTCAACATATTTATGTGGTAACGATTGAGCAAATATGTGTTTTCTCGTAGATCCATATTGAGTTGGCTGTAGATCAATCTGTATTGTGAGGACTGCGCTTCTTGCTTAAATTTTTCATAAAGGAAGTGACTTACACTCTCAAGCAATCTACCAAACTTTTGTCTCAAATCCGATGAGTTCATGTCGGGCAAAAAGTAGAGGTTTTCACCAACATGGAGCGCCAGGTCCTCCCATTTTTTTACAATACCTCCCCTGGAAGATATAGCCCTCTTAAGGATTTGCTTAGGCAGCCTTCTGTCATCCATCTCCATCACCTTCATTATATAATCAAAATGCAGCTTCAGGGTTCTTAGAAATAATGGCGGTTCTGTTGTTTCCAAATGTAACATGTAGTTTGGTGTGTTAAGCGGCAACCGGAAAATACGTTTTAAGAAGTACCTAAGAAACCTTTCAACTTCTTCGAATTGGCAGTATCCCCAAGCTTGGGCGCCATAAAGTAAAATTGAAGCTGAAGTAGCATTGAAGATTTTAATCTTTGTGTTATGCTCGATCCTTTTGTTTTCGATACAACGAGTCCAGACTGAAGAAACAGCTCTTTTCGCCTCTGCTAGTTTCAAATCAAAATGTTTTCTCATGTTGAGATTCGATGTGACGAGCACTCCTAAATATTTATATTCCCGGACTATTTCAACATTTTCTCCATTATAAGCCCATTTTTCATTCTTTGAATATCTGCCACCTCCATCCCTGAATATCATAACTTTTGATTTCTGTAAGTTAACAGACAGATTCCATTTTTCACAATATTTCACCAACCGATTCATCATGCGCTGCATTCCATCCACAGATTCAGAAAAGAATACGATATCGTCAGCAAAAATTAGCCCAGGTATTTGCATATTCCCAAACCGAATCCCACCTCCAATTTCCTCCACGATATCGTTGACAAATAAAATGAATAGTAACGTACTCAATACACATCCTTGCTTTACTCCCATTTCTGTTGCAAATTCTTCAGAGATGAATTCACCATCCCATACGTAGGCCACATTATTTTCATGCATCGCTCTGAGTATGGACATAATTCTACCGGATATTCCCAACTTATAAAGCTTATAATAGAGTGCTTCACGTGCAATTGAGTCGAAGGCAGAACGGAAATCGACGAAAAATGCGTAAAGTTTCTGCTTTTTTCTTTTGAAGCTCTCCGCAATGTTCATCAGGCAGAATATTTGATCTATAGTCGAATAGTTTCTTCTAAATCCTGCTTGGAATTCGTTTAGAATATTCTTGTCCTCGATCCACTGGGTAAGTCTGTTGAAAATGAGAGTACTAAAAAGCTTGGCGGAAGTATTCAAAAACGAAATCCCTCTATAATTTTCTGGTACATCATAAGACCCCTTTTTGTGTAGGGGGAATATTATAGCTTTTTTAAAATTTTCTGGGACGTCTGCGCTTGCAAATATTCTGTTGTATTCCTCCGTCATTGCGCCCAAAAATTCTTTTGTACAGTTTTTATAGAACTCTACTGGGACTCTGTCATCACCCGGGGCTTTTCCAGTTTTGGCTTTTGCTATAATATTTTCCAATTCAGAGACCGTAAATGGTGCATCTAACATCTCATCCTTGAAATATGGTGCTGCGTAGAGTAAAGATGGTGCAAATAGCGGTGCATTGAGTAGGTTCCTGAAATGGTCACGGAGCTCTGAGGCACTGAGTGATGCAGAAATAAAGTTCGCCCTCCCGTTAACTAATTTGGCGGCCTTCCAAAACTCTGCTGAAGTATTAGACGAATTCAGTACCCTTACGTTTTGTTGTTCTAGTTTTTTCCTTTTATCAAAACATAGTTGCTTAAAATCTTTATTGGCTGCTGCATACATGCTTTTGAAAAATGGGGTGTTATGTTTTCTCAACAGCTTCAAAAATGCGAATGACTTTTTTCTTGCTTTTTGGCACTCACCATCAAACCAGCGCTGTTTAAAATTGTCCTTCATAACTTTCTTTTTTGCGCTTGCTGGGGCAGCTTCGATTAGTATCTCTGTAAGGTCTTTCATTTGCAACACACCGTGCAGTCTTCGCGAAGCAAGCTTAATGTTTAAACTGTTCTGGTAGCTAAAACAGAAACTATCATTCCACTTCAAGCCAGGGAGTAGACCTAGTTTTTTTGCGCAGACATCCTCCGACCCCGAGATTGTGCAAAATACTTCTAATGGCATGTGGTCGGAGTAAGTTTGTGCTCCTATTTCAAAATCTCGCAGTATTAAATTCCACTTTCCAGACACGAAACAGTAATCAATTGTCGAGCAAGCTGTTCCACGAATAAACGTGAACTCTCCACTCGCGTCACCTTTGGTTCAGCATCCTTGCGTCCAAAGTATCTGCAACTTCCAAAATTTTAACGCCCTTACCATCGCATATTTCGTCTTTAGATCTTCTAGTAGGATTAATGTTTGCTGATGCAGTTCCACTGTTGAAGTTGTTTTGCGACAGTCCAATCCTGGCATTGAAGTCCCCTATGAGCATTACATCCAACGAGCCTAGGTTCTGAAGTGTTTCACAGAGCCGGTTGTAATCTCTCGTCCAGTGCGAGCAGTTAAGGTATATCGGAATGATTTGTAACACATATCCATTAGTTATCAGCTCCAGAAAATCCATCTCTTCTACTCGTTTAAAACTCAGCGTCATCTCCTCGATCTTATTGCGATAGCCCCACAGCTCGCCACCACTTCCTCTTCCAAATGTACTTGTTTTCACAGCTGGTATCCATTTCAGTTCGTAATTTTTAAATAATTCTTTAAATTTATAGATTTCATTTTCCATTACGTGAGTTTCAAAAAGTACAAATATATCAAATTTTTTGACATAGTTAAAGAAATTCATATTAAAAAATTTATTTTTAAGTCCTGCGACATTATACCCTAAAATACTTAAATTTATATAATTCGTTTGTTTCTGGTAGACGGGTACTCCTCATTCCACTCCATCATGTAAACGGCTACTGGATTGTTGCAGCACGCGCGTGCTTGTGTTTGCACCCCAAGTAGGAATGCCATCTGTCTGCGATTGAAACGATGAAGTGCAACCTACTTCAGTTGCATTGTTTGACGTTTTGCGGTTGACAGTTTGGTTGTTTACGTTTCTATTACTACTAGCACGTTCACGTTCTACTTCATTCATAAAATGTTTGAGATCACGGAATAAGTTGTGTTCCCCGCCAAATATGCTTCTTAGCGCCTCTAAGGAATCTCTTTTGCCACAGGTTAACCCAAGCGTAAAATCCCAGGTAAAAAGACAGTCTTGAATAAGTACCTTATCATCTCTTTGTTGGATTTTTACAAGAGGAAATCTAGCTCGCAAGAACTTAGTAATTGGCAGAAGAATGTTTTTTTTGCGACGTGCGTTATATGTGAGTTCCTTATGTACATGAATTTGCGTGTTTCTAAGTGTTTTTGTATTTCGGAGTATAGACTGCGCAGTGTTTCGTGAATCAAGTTTAACAATAGTCATCGCCGTACGACTGCTAGGAGCCGATATCGCACGAGCATGCTCAATCTTAAGCATTGCGTTCTCTGTTCCTAACAAATTGGCACAGACAGACTTAGCTTTTTCTTTCATGTCTGCATTTGCTTCCATGGGCATATGCACCACAACATTTGTTTCAATGCTCTTTTGCAATAAACTTTCAATCTGGTCTTCCATTTGATTGTTTCGCTGTTCCAGATTTGCAATCTTGGCCGAAATCTCCTCGTACTTCGCTTTTAGGCCAGAACATTCTGCGTGTAGTGCATGAAAATCGGCTTTTGAGGGCAGTTCATTTAACAATTTCTTGTTGCTTTCATCGAGCAACTGCTTCAAAATGTCTACGGTTACTACAGCAGGTGAACCCATTTTCGACTTGGAAAGTTCTGGTGAGCGTAACATCTTTGTCGGCGTTGAGATCCTCCGTTTTTCTTCTCTCAATTCGTCGGGCGAGGTAGCGTGCAGAGGTGCAGACACCTCTTATTCATATATGTTGAGGTTATATGTATGCCCCAGGTTAAAACAATGTGAATTTTTTTCAATCTCTAAATTTCTAAAACTTACATAGATATTGAATCGCTCTAGTGAGATACTCGATTTTGGCGTGTTTTGATGACTTTTTTAGAATTTTAAGTGCACTTTTAATCAACTTACAAGGACTTTAATAAGGAGCTAATTTTAAAAACAATAACCAATTTGACAGGTCAATTGTCAATCAATCATTGATTGAATGACTTTAGATTAATGAATACTTAGCTTTTTCTTTTTTTTTTCTAAAGTTTTTTTTTTTTTATTTATAATTGTAGCCGCTATGGGCATGCAGGTTGGACATGGTTGGTGTGTGTGGAATACTGTTGGCTGGCTGTGTGGTTGCTGTTGAATGCGATGAGTTAAAGATGGAAAGACTGATGAGTGGATGGTGTTGTGATTGGGATGAAAAGTAAGGCGCTGATCAAATCTAATGATACGATCACGATGATATGAGGATGACTGCTGCGGATGATTTTTTTTTTTCTTGCGTATGCTGGTGTATGATATATGAAGAAGTGTTTTTTTCTTTTGTTGGGGCTCTTTGGCGTTGGCCTTGGCTTTGGCTTTGGCGTCAGAGATGTTGTTGCTGTATGGTTGTATGACTGGCGATTTATTTTTCCGGTGCGGTGCTGTCTGGTGAGGCTGCTTCTTGATTTTTTCTTCTGGCGTGGGCTAAGTGTAGTGGGTTGTTTCTTGTAGTTTTCTGTAGGTGTGCTTTTGCTACTTCTGTTTTAGTGGCACGTGGGTTAGTACGAATGCTTCTGGGTAGGTTATCTGCACCTGCGTATTTAATACCTGTGCGAAATTTTAACTCTGGATAGCTTTTATAAAATATTTTCCGGAACAGAGGCGAACTTACCCTTCGGGGTCTCCTGTGTTTTTGCTGCGGAAAAGCGCTGGTCAGGTGTACCTGGTGTACCGATTTTATTTCCTTTTCGTCACTTTTGGTGTTTCAATTTTTTTATATTTTTTTAAATGGGAGGGAAGGGATTCTCGCAAATGCGCTTTTTATTTTATAGCCTACTTTTTTTTCAAATGCACTTTGCACTTTGTTTGTTCTTTTGTTTTTGTCTTTTTGCACCACACTTTTTGATTTTTTCTTTTTAATTTTTAGTTTACCCGTTTGATCTTTATTTTTTTAAGACGATCGTAACAGCGACAGCAACGAGATACACGCACCGATGCACCTGACGAAAGAAAAGACGGAAGATATGTCGTGCACTCCCTTATATAGCGTTGGGTCAGCTTGTTGTGTTACCAAAACTCCCTCACCAATACATTCGCAAAATGTAAGATGGTGACTATTCGCACTTCCTTTTTTCGGCATATTTTCACCAATTTTATTCAGAAAATTCTGTTTTTCGTTTCAAAATTTTCTTTAGAATTTTAGAAAAATAGGTGTGACGTTATCCTGTTTTTTTGATTAAAATATCCTTCAATAGAAAAAGACGCGTAACTGAACTGCGCTTGTGTTGGGGACGCCGATCCTCTTCGTGGGTGTTAAATGATAAGGTGTTTCGAACTTCGAAAAGTATCTAACTTGTATGCTCCCATGTCCCAGATTACATGAAACGATCTTAGTCATATAAACTTTGCAAGCTTACGTGGCCCGATTGGTATGACCGCCATGCCATGATGTATTGATTTTTGGGGTCCGGGATCAATTCCGGATGCTGCTCCTCTTACTATTTTTTTTTTTTTTTACTTTTACTTTTTCTTCTCATATTTATCTGTAGTTTTATTTAGATTTATTTGTAAGGGTTGCATTTAGTTTCTTCTTTAACGATTTGTTCAATACTCGACGATGTTCATTCCTCTCTCTCATCTAATGACCGAACCAACACGTTCCACACCTCACACACTACCTTACCTTCATCTTTCTATAAGCGATTGTTATTACTTCAACCTAATCCTCAAACCAACTGAACTGATTTGAATTTGGAAACTGAATTTGAATTTGAATTTTGAACTTGGAAGTATGAATGTTAGAATAAAAAAAAATAATACATGAAAACTGTAGTTGTAATATATAAAAAAAAATGGTTTCCTACATACTATATCAATGGCTACTCTTTCGAACGGAGTTTTCGCTGTCGTAGTGATGACCATTGGTAGTTTGTTACGTGAATACAATTTATTCTTTTGACACAATTCACATGACTCGATGTATTTCTTTATGTCCGCATACATGGTTTTCCATTTGTATGTTTTTCGAATACGCTTCACAGTTCGTTTTATACCTTGATGACCACCCAAAGGCGTGTCATGAAATTCGTATATAATTTGTTTAGTTTTTTCTGGATCGGAAATTTCAATGATGTTTTGACTTTCTTTCTGTTCTTCAATAGGCGGGACTTTGCTATGACTACGAGTTATTACTTTGACTTCAGCTATGTTTAAACGAGATAATGCGTCTGCGTTTGTGTTAAGGTGACCTGCTTTATGTGAAACCGTGAAATCGTACTCTTCAAGTTTAATACGCCAGCGCATTATTCTTGAAGAAGGATCCTTAAGGTTAAACATCCAAACAAGTGGTTTGTGGTCGGTAACAATTTCAAAATGTCTTCCGTACACGTATGGTCGGAAGTGGGTTACTGCCCAGACAACTGCTAGAGCTTCTTTATCTATAGTAGAATAGTTTTTTTCTGACTTATTTAGTATTCTACTTGCGAAAGCTATAGGTAAATCGTTTTCATCATTATCTTTTTGTGACATTACCGCACCTATTGCCTCGTTGCTGGCATAGTAAGGGTTACTAGGGTGTTCTTTTAACAGTCTTGTGTAAATCTCTACAGCTTTTTTGTGTTCTTTATTAACGTAATAAATGTTCCCCAATCCAATTAAAGCATTTTTATGATAAGGAAAATTTGCGATAATCTGATTAAGGAGAGAAATAGCTGTCTCATTATCTCCTAACTCAAAACAATCTTTTGCTTTTTTTAAAGTAGAGTATATGTCAAAACTCTTGCCAGAATTCTGCGCAATTTTGATATTAAATTTATCACTTTTTCTCTCAATAACATCAAGATCTTTATATTTTTTATCAGCAGGTTATGTAAAATGTTTTTTCGAAGCTAGGATATTGTAGTATGGGGGGTTCAATTATTGCTTGTTTTAACTGATTAAAAGATTCATCGCAAAATGCATCCCATTTAAAAGGTACATCCTTGCGCAATAGTTTGTTGAGTGGATTTGCTATTCTAGAAAAATTTTTAATGAACTTTCTGTAGTAGCCTGCTAAGCCTAAAAATGATTTGATGTCTTTTTGGTTTTTTGGAATCTCTATATTTTGTATTGCCGATATTTTCTCGGGGTCAGGTTTGACTCCTGATTCTGAAATAACGTGTCCTAAATACATGACTTCTTTTTCTAAAAACTTACACTTTTCTAACTGTATTTTGAGGTTGTATTTATCTAAAGCTTGAAATACTTCAATTAATTTTTTGTTGTGATCATCTAGATTCTTTCCATATATCATTATATCATCTAGGTATACTAGACACTTTATACCTTGTAGTCCTGTGAGTACCTTATTCATCAACCGTTGGAATGTAGGAGGAGCATTGCGTAGCCCAAATGGCATTCTGTTGAACTCAAAATGACCGTTAGGTGTACTAAATGCCGTTTTCTCTTGTCTTCCTTGTTTACTTCGATTTGATGAAACCCACTCGCTAGATCGAGTGTTGTAAAGTATTTTGAATCGCCCAGTTGTCCAAGGATGTCTTCGATATTTGGAATTGGATACGCATCCGCGATAGTCACTTCGTTGAGTTTCCTATAATCAACTACTACTCTCCATTTTTGTTTTCCTTTCTTTGGTACAACTAGTAGAGGTGCGTTCCATGGACTAGAACTCGGCCTAATTATTTCGTCTTGCAACATTTTGTCTACTTGATTTTTTATTTCTTGTGTGTGAATTTGTGCTAAACGATATGGTCGAATGTTGACTGGAGGTATATTTGGGGTTGTCTTTATTTGATGTGTGATTCCGGACGTACTCGACAGAGTATCACCGTCCAGGAAAAATAAGTGGTTGAAATTTCGGCAAATCTCTATAATTGATTTCTTTTCTTCTCTATTAAGATGATCCAGTTGGAGTTGATTTTGAATTATACTCAATCTGTCGTTGATAACATTTTGAGTGTCAAATGAATTTAGGTTGTAAATGTTGTAGTCGTTGGTATTTTCAAATTCTAAATTTAGATCTTCTAAAACTACATCTTTATCATTGGCGTTTAACACCGATATATATATGTAACCGTTAGTTGGTTCAATCAAAGCTGAGGAAGTATAAACTTGAGGAAGGATCTCTTGAGAAAAATATATTTGATCTGAGGGTTCGTAAATGGGTCCATACTTAATAATTTTTTCGGATCTAGCAGGTATTGTTATAGGCTTTCTTTTATTTATAAAGTCTGTGGTGTATTTCTTATCTTTATAGTGGTATGTGAGGGTATTGTCTTTGTAATTTATATTTTTCATTAAAATTTCGGAATAGGTCTTCACCCAAAATTCCGTCTTGTGTTATAGGGAAGTTGGCAGGGACTACGTGAAGTAGGTGTTTGATTTTTACGCCTGGTGTTATTTCAATATTTAAAAGAATTGTACCCAGTGTCGACGTTGGAGTACTACCAATGCCTTTTAACTCAGTCACAGTATTTGTATGGATCCAAAGGTCTTCTTTTAATTTATTTATTTTGATTAAACTCAGGCTTGCGCCTGTATCTAGAAGCATAATGCTATGATTGGTGATAGTGTCTTTAGAAATTATTTTAATTTCACTCTTGAAACTGGAAGCATTACTTAAACAGCCTATATGAGCATTGCTTTTTGGTTTTTCATTTTGGTATTGCATACTTTTAGGATTTTGAGAATGTGTTTTTTGAAAATTATTCATATCGGAGCTCAACTGCCCGTTTAGGAAGTCTTGCAAGTTATTTATTTGCCTGTCGCTTCTATTTTGTCGGTGATTTAGGTTTAGTAAACTATTTGTGTTGATTGTATGAGTGAAATCTTTGTTATATTTGGGATTTCTAGATGCGTTATCACGCTTTTTATTAAAATTTGGCAACTCGACGTCTTTGTTTCTAAATGGATTTGAATTTGAATGTGATTTTGGAGTTGAGCTTTCCTTGGTTGTGTTTGTAGGAGAATTATTTTTAATTTGACTCAGTGGATTCAGTGGCGTTCAAATTTTTATTTGAACTAGTTACGATACAGTGGATTCAGTGGCGTTAAAATTTTTTTTTTTGAACTAGTTACGATACAGTGGATTCAGTGGCGTTCAAATTTTTATTTGAACTAGTTACGATACAGTGGATTCAGTGGCGTTCAAATTTTTATTTGAACTATTTACTATACAGTGGATTCAGTGGCGTTCAAATTTTTATTTGAACTATTTACGATACAGTGGATTCAGTGGCGTTCAAATTTTTATTTGAACTATTTACGATACAGTGGATTCAGTGGCGTTCAAATTTTTATTTGAACAATTTACGATACAGTGGATTATGAGAGTTTGAATTTTTATTTGAACCTCTTTTTTTTTGTTCTGATACAGTGGATTCAGTGAAAAAATTTCTTTATTTCGAGACAGTGGATTCAGTGGAATAGTTTTCTTGTTTTGATACAGTGGATTTAGTAGACTTAGTGAATTTGAATATATGTTTGAACAATTTTTGTTCTGATTCAGAGGATTTTGTAGATTTAGTAAATTATTTGAATATATATTTGAACAATTTTTGTTCTGATTCAGAGGATTTTGTAGATTTAGTAAATTATTTGAATATATATTTGAACAATTTTTGTTCTGATTCAGAGGATTTTGTAGATTTAGTAAATTATTTGAATATATATTTGAACAATTTTTGTTCTGATTCAGTGAAATAGTTTCTTTGTTTTATCTGCTCCTCTGCAATATCCTCTTTGCTGGATAATTTCCTTTTTCTTTTAGAATTTTTTCTTTTTGAGCTTTGGTTTGATTCATGGTTTGATAACCACTCAAACACGTTGTCATAAGCGTTGTCGTTTATTATTTCGTTGAGAATATTGTAGGTACTCCTTTCGTTAATTTTTTGATAAACTGTCCAACAATCGGAACAACTGTACTCTTCATCATCAATAAGTTCTTCCTCGTCATCAAAATCATTGAGTCTACTTTTCCAACAATCAGGACAAAAAGTCAACGTTGATGCTAGTGATTCGATTTCATCCTTAATTTGTTCAGGTTCTGGTATTACTTGCACAGACCTAGTTTTTCTAAAGTTTTTGATCAAAGCCTCTTTTAACTCTTTCCAGGCATCGTAATCGTTATAATATTTGAGTATAACGTTATATGCCCGGTTAGTTAATTTGGACTTAACAATGTCAACAAGGTCGGCTTTTTCGGGATCGGTAGATGTTTTTTTTTGATTGAAGGTCTATTATTTGAATAAACCTGTCTAAGTTTCTTGAACTTCCATCAAACTCAGGTATGAGTTTGATGGCTTGGGAAGCATTGAATGTCGACATAGTGGGTTCTGGGAGAGAAAGAGCTGAAACTGTGTTGCTACACTTTTCACTTGAAACCGGTGATGCGAGCAGTTTATCCAATGGACGTTTGGATTCTGAAATTTCGCTATCTGAGGATCTGCGCGAGCGAGGGACTTTTCTACTTCTGAAGGAGATGTTCAGATTCAGAACAGGGTCGGACATAAGTGTTTAAAATCTGGGATTAGGGATAATGGTAGGATTTGGTATTTTTTTTTTGTATATATAAAAAAAACTGGTTACACTTGTTTTAATCACTTACTAGAGAGAAATAACTTAGTGTGAGGAAAATTATAAAAATATACACATACGTACACTACAATATGAATACAAAAAAAAAATTGCTTACATAATCATCATTTTTCTTTGGTTGGTTTTTCTTTTTTCCTTCGGTGTTGGATGTGCTGTTGTAGTAGTAGTTGTTGTTGGTTTTGTTGATTGCCTCGGCTTGGCAATTTCTTCCTTCCTTCTTTCTTCTCGACCACAGGAATTGGCTTACCTGTGTGGGATATTGTTCACTTTTTTTTTTTTTTGATTTTATGTTCACTCTCTTTTTTTTATTTTTTTTTTTTTTTTGCACTTTCACTTGATTGGGTTACTGTTCGTACGTATTTATGATAAGGTGTGACTCGTTCATTGATTAAAATTCGTTTTATTAGAAAAATTGACTTGGAACACGATTGGAATTATTCTCTGATTAATTTTCTTCATTATTATTTTTTTTTCGACACTTTTTACACTCTTTGAACACTTTTTACTTAAACTTTTTTTTTCGGAAATGAAGGCAGATGCTTTATCCTTCAAATCCCACCGCTGCCATCAATGTTAGTTCCGCACAGCACAAGTAAAACAACGTTTTTTGTTTGTGTTTTGAATCAGAGTCAGAGTAAGAGTGTTCCTCATTCTTTCGCACTCCGTACTTATATAACCCATGATTCGTTCCAGGTCAACCACGCAATCTGGGCCACACAGACTGCAACCACCATGTGCAAACCATATGTGTGTGCTATTTCTCACAATTGCTTGGTCTGCAATGTGACACTACACAGTATGTTCCTCGTCGCTTTCTTTGATAACGTATTTCGGTTCGCATGACATGCATTGTTATTGTTGTGACATAACACATAACCAATGCCATGACACACTTATCGAAATCGAAACTATGTCTTACGTTAAAGAAGCGACGGGGCAATTCCTAAGAATTGGATTTTTGGTGTAAGTTGAGTAACTATGAGTGGGGCACAACAGCATGGACCAATCCATCCCATGGGATCAAACAAGCGTGCTATGGTAGATAGAATGAATAGTTTGGTCGGATTCGGATTATCCAGCGAACTGCAGCGGAAAGAGAATTTATCGGCAGAAGGAAGCCAGTGGACACCAAGCGTCTTAACTTGCTCTACATCATCGGAAGGCACAGAAAATGTAGATTCCTGCTCTCCAGGAGGAATGCCTTCTAATAAACTGTCGGAATTCGATGTCCATTTACGCAAGTGAAATCCAGCTGCTTTTAATGTTGATCTAATTTGCTCTATTTTCACTTTAGCTTCCGCAATTGTATTGCCTCCTGAGATAAGATCATCAACGTACATTTCATTACGAATCATCGAAGACGCCAACATATTTGTAGATCTATAGGCTAACTTGTGCATAGTCCGAATTGCTAAGTATGGAGTGGCTGCTGTTCCGAAGGTAATTGTATTTAGTTTATAAACCCTTAGCGGATCCTCAGGATTTGTTCTCCACAGAATGAGCTGATAGTTCCGATCACGTTCTGCTATCCAGATCTGACGATACATTTTCTCGATGTCAGCTGTGAATGTGTACCGATAGAGTCGCCAACTGAAAATCACATCACAAATGTTTTGTTGAAGTGCTGGACCAATCATCATTACATCATTCAATGAAACTCCGCTAGAGCTTTTGAACGACGCGTCGAATACCACTCTCGCTTTTGTTGTTGAGCTGCTTTCCTTTATGACCGCATGATGTGGCAAGAAGTAATGTTTTTTCGCTGGCAGACTATTTTTATCGACTTCAGTCAAGTGTCCCAAATGAAGATTGTCCTCAATACACGATGTATACTGCACACGAAGGTCGTGATTGGTTTTGAAATCGCCGTAAAGCACCTTGAAAAGTGTCACCAAAAACCGGAGCTACATTCCCTTTGAATGGCAGAGCAACTTGATAACGACCATCGGATTCTCGTTCAACATTCAATCGGAAATGCTCTTCGCATTCGACGTCTTCGGGCTTGTGGAATGACTTGACTCTTCTAACTCCCAAAATTTCCGAAGCTGGTTATCAACATCGACAGTCTGCATGAAACTTCTGATTGATGGATTTGATTGGCGTAGAATCGGGGCTTTTCCAAAGATGATCCATCCTAACGCTGTCTTCTGCATAACTGGCATTGACTTGTCTTCAGGTTGAACCAAATCTGGTAATAGGAGTTCGGCAAAAACATCACTACCAAATAGAAGATCAATTTTCGACGATTTGTAAAATTCGGGATCAGCCAATTCATAATTTTCGAGATGTGTCCAGTTCTCAACATGAAGGGTCCGGGCCGGCAAATGCCTAGACAGTGGCTTAAAAATGAAAGCTTGCGTTGTTCTCGCAAAGGCGGAAAGCTGCGAAGCAAATGTGATGTCCACTGCTCTAAGACAAGTGCCACTGCTGATCAAACCCAACCCGGACACCTCCGTTCGCGTTGTTTTAGATTTAAGTTGCAGCAATTAAACAGCATACTCTGTGATGAATGACGCTTCTGAACCAGAATTCAATAACGCGCGCAACGTCAACCAATCTCTCCGAGATGAACGTACCTTGACAAAAGCTGTAGCCAGTAACACTTGAGTGTTTTTTGTCGATGGGCATTGATGAGTATGGTGAGATGCAATTATATTTGATGTAGATGGCTGGTTGCAGGGAACTTGAATTTTGAGCCATAATAGTACGTATGTCGGGAGTAAACGTACGAAAAATGTATAGCGAATACGTAAATTTTTAATTTTATTAATGTTTAAGGTTCAAAAACCAGCCTTTCTATTGTAAATTTAGAGTAGCCACACATATTTATATGAAGTCGGTAATCTTTAATAATTCATGAATGTAGTCATAAGAAAAAAATTGTATTGAAGTCTCAATTAAAATTGAATTGAATTGAATTGAATTGAATTGCAGGGAGCTTGAATTGCAGGGTGCGCCTGCATTTAGAATTGTGCCTTGAGATGTCGGGTGAGTCTGTTGATCATTATTATTTTGTCTTTGTTGAGATCGTGAAAGTTGTTGACTTGGCTGAAAAGGGATATTATTGAAATGTAATAAAGTGTGGTGTGGTTGTTGGCAATGATAACTCCTACGACTACTTAAACAATTTTCAATCCGATGATTGTACCCTAGACAGTTGGTGCACAAACCCATTTTATTGATAACCTGACAACGATCAATAACACTCATTTTTAAAAATTTATTACATTTTCTAACCCCGTGCTTGGATTTTTGACAAATTTTGCAGACAATTTTCGGAGCATCATGTTGAGCGTGAGCAATGAACGACTGCTTATACGATACATTTCGAGACGTATGGGACGAACTCTGATGCTCTTGGTCGATTCCTTAAAGAGTGCGAAATCTCATCTCCAAAAATGTCTTAAGCTCTGCGAATGTCGGAAGTTCCTTTGGTTTCTCCCTTGCTTTGAGTTTCTCCTCCCACATCTGCTGCGTCCGGCCAGGTAATTTCCGCACAAGAATAAAAATTAAAATAGGATCTAAATGCGTTACTTCTATTTTTAAATTGATCAGGCTATGTATGACTTGCGTTGATGTATATAAGAGGTCTTTGATCGACTCCGCGCGCTCCTGCGGTACCGACGGCAGGTTGAACAATGTGTTTAATTGAATGTTCACTAACATGCGTGGGTGATCATACCGTTCCGTCAACATAGACCAAGCTGTGTCATAGTTCTGTCCTTCAACCTTCAACGACAAAATAAGTTTTTCAGCATCACCGGATAGACTAGTCTTCAGATAATGCATCTTCTGAATATTCGACAGCGACGCCTTACTGCCAACCAATGTCATGAAAATGTCTGGACCACTGGACCACTTTTCGTAGCTGCCGTCGAATGTAGGGATCTTGATTGAAGGTAAATGGAGCTCCTCACTCTTTACTACCGCCTCCTTAATTGAGACATCAGTGGACTACTGCACATCGCCTTCACTCAAAGCTGCTAACGATTCAAGCAACTTGGACTGGAACACACAATAATCTTCCCTAATCGTTTCGTAAATTATTTCGGCTTTGGATTCCTCCTCGCATTTGTCATCGCTATTTAACAACAAATCATCGTACGTTTTGGATACCGACTGCCACAACTCATCCAACAATTTTATTCGTGTTTGAACGTACGTTAGATTAATTGCTTTTCCCTCTTTCCCAAAAATTTTCTACGTCCTTTTTTAGTTGCTTGTGTTTTGCCGTCAAGATCTTAGTAGTCATTTTGTATTTCAGTTAATGTAAGTAAAATCCACTTACTCGGAAATTTTTGGGATAATGGCGACAAAAATTAATCCTGCGATGGATAGGTTAAGAGATGGTTCACACGTTGCACACACTTTATTCCTTTAAATTCCGATCAATCCTTTGATATTTCGTATATATGTAGCTTCTTTAGATTCGAAGGACCAGTGTTTGGCAATATGCCTTTATTATTATGTAATGCTAAAATGGAATTGTAAATTTAATTCAATATATCAAGGAGCAAAAATGAAACACGACTAGTCTTGACCTTTTATTTTATACAAGTGTATTGAAATTTAGCATTCCAATAAATTCATTTCATACTTACCACTAAGCCTTATGTCACTCAGACACTCGACTTGCCTAATGTCAAATAGTAATGTCATTCTTTTGCTCACTCTCTTTCTTCATACCGTGCTGCGAACACCTCTTTCTTTATAAATCATTCTTTACTCTTATAAAACGTGTAGAATTAAATCTGTGTTTTTCTGCATAATCTTAACAGGTTATGGGCCCAGATAAACAATTTTAGTCGCAATATAAATAAATTAAAAGGCTCCTTAATTAATTTTTTGTTTAATTTTTAAAAGGTATCCAAAAAGACTATGGAAATGAAGGCGATGGTAGAAAATTCAATGCTGTCACATAGGTTAAGCAACACGAATTTTCGAGCTTGGAAGTTCCAGCTTAGCGCTATACTTCGTAGCCAAGATCTACTGGATGTAGTAGATGGAACAGTCTTGAAACCTAGTGATGACCAAGCAGCAGAAAAATCTAAATGGCTGCAGCGTGATGGAAAGGCAATGGCCATTCTTTTTGCATTAATAGATGCTGAACAATCGTCGTATGTTCTTGATTGCAAATCAGCTAAGCAACTTATTGATATGCTGGAGAGTATTCATCAAAAAAGGAGCGATGTAAGAGTGATGATGCTATACGAAGACTATTTCAGTCTGCAAATGGGTAGTGACGATTCAGTGACGTCACATGTGTCTAGGGTACGACAAATTGCTTCAGATCTGGAAGATCAAGGGGAAATATTGTCGGACAATTTAAAGATGTGCCGGATAATTAATGGCTTGACACCAAAGTTCCAGAATTTTCGTACAGTTTGGTATAACATCAAGGAATGCCGAACTATTGAGACACTTTTGTCAAAACTCCAATTGGAAGAAGATCAAATGAAAAAGGCTGAACGGGATAGTTTGCATCGTGAAGAAACCAAAGCACAAGAGGTGGCATTTAGTGCCAAGTGCGCAGGCACTTTTAGGAAGAAAAAGAAAGGTCAGAAAGAAAAATCGTCATGTCACACGTGTGGTCAAGTGGGCCACTGGAAGCGCGAGTGTCCGCAAAACAAAAGCAAAACCCGTTTTAATAACAACAACAAAGTAGTAAAACCCGTTGCTTATGCAATAACAGATGATGTTCTTGCGGCTGACTATGCTGATGTATGGTTAGCGGACTCGGCAGCAACACGACATACAACATTTCATCGTGATTGGTTTTCGGTATTTTCTTCTGAAGGGTCGCGTAAGGGTTTGAAAATAGCAAACGATGACACGTTGGATATTGAAGGAATAGGAACCATTGAAATTGAAGCGTATGTTAATGGAAGATGGGAAGCAAGGGTTATTGAAGATGTTTGCTATGTACCAAAAGCTAAAGTGAATTTGTTCTCTATCGTTCAGTTGGCAAAGAAGGGGTTTGAGACCAAATTCAAGGACGATGGGTGCACTGTGATCAACACAGTTGACAGGCGCGTATCTGCTACAGGTTATATTGACAGTAATAATATGGTCAGAATGGCATTCAAAAATGCAAAGTTAGATCGGGCATGTTTTTCGTCAGTAGCGAAAACCTCAGCTGGCACTTTACAACAGTGGCATCGACGCTTGGGACATGTTAATGTAGCAACAATTAAGTCAATGTGCACAAAAGGTCTGGTAAGTGGCATTGAATTGACTAATCAAGATGATTTCTTTAGTGAAGAGTGTCAGTTTGGGAAAATGCACCGAGTGTCACACCCAACAACCGAAAAAAGGATTTTTGCTAAGGGAGAGTGTATTCACGTTGATTTGTGCGGGCCAATGGAAGTAGTAGGAGCTGGTGGTGTTCGCTATTTTATGCTGATGAAAGACGAGGCAACAAGATTGAGGTTTGTTTATTTGTTGGAACAAAAATCCGAGGTAATCGGATATATGGAAGAGTTTCTGGAACACACAGAGAACGCATGGAACTGTCGTGTAAAAAGAATTCGTTGCGATAACGGAACGGAGTTCATTAACAATAACGTCATGAATCTCTTTAGAAAGAAAGGTATCGTTTTAGAACGAATCGCACCATATACCCCTCAACAGAACGGGTTAATAGAGAGAGACAACAGAACCGTTCAAGAGTCAGCGAGGACTATGTTGATATCGAGTGGTTTAGCGAAGACACTTTGGCCGGAGGCAGTACGAACTGCCGTCTATATTCTCAATCGAACAACAACCGCACAAAATCCAAATAAAACACCATACGAGCAGTGGTTTGGCGAAAAACCAGAATTGAATCACGTGAGAGTTTTTGGCACAGTGGGTTTTTTACAGATTCCAAAAAAACTAAATCGAAAAAAATGGGATGCCGAAGCAAGGAAAGTCTACCTGGTTAGTTACGAGTCCACTAAGAAGAATTTTCGACCTTACGAGCCTCTTTCAAAGAAAATCGTCGTGAGTTGTGATGTTAAGTTCAATGAAAATGTTGTTCGAACTGAATGTGTGACAATCTATGATGATAACAGTGCCAATGATATAGGTGATGAACCTTTGGGCGAAACTTGTGTGAAGCAAGAAACAACAAGTGGCGATACAGATGAAAGGTCAGGTATCAAAAGCAACGACCATCAACACAAAAGATGTTTGCGCCCTAATCCTAAGACAGTTGTTCCATATGATGCTGAACGTGGTTACTTAGCTGCATTTATAGAACCGTCCTCGTACAAGGAAGCTATGGAGTCAGAGCAGTCTACAGAATGGCAACATGCAGTTGAAGAGGAGCTTAGATCGTTGGATGAAAATCAGACCTGGGATGTCATCGATAAACCGATATCTTGTAAGAACGTTGTTGGTTTCAAATGGGTCTTTAAAATCAAGACAATGCCTAACGAGGAACCCAGATACAAGGCACGTCTTGTTGCAAAAGGCTATTCACAGAGTTCGGGAATCGATTATACAGAGACATTTTCTCCGGTTGTGCGGTATGATTCGGTCAGATGTGTTTTGGCGCTGGCAGCTATTTATGATATGGAGATAGTGCAGTTCGATGTGAAGACGGCGTTTTTGAATGGAAGCTTAGATGAAACAATTTTCATGAAAGTTCCAGATCAAGTGGATAATCAGAAAGGTCAAGTCTGTCGGTTGAAGAAAAGCCTCTATGGGCTTAAACAGTCGTCACGGGCATGGAATTCTAAATTCGTGGCTTTCATCAAGGATTGCAACCTGGAGCAACTGCAGTCGGACCATTGTGTGTTCGTCGGAGAAATTGGTGGAGAAAAGGTAATTCTTTTGCTTTATGTTGATGATGGTTTAGTTTTGTCATGTAGCAGACCTGCTATCGATACTCTAATCAAGAAGCTTCGCAACACATTTCAAATAACGCTTGGAGATGGAAATTTCTATGTTGGGATGGAAATTAAGCGCGATAGAAGGTCCAAAATTATACGAGTCAGTCAAGCAACATACATTGATCGAATTGTTCGAAGATTCAAAATGGAAAATTCGAGATCAGTTGCAACGCCAGCTGATGTTGGTACTTTTCTAACGAAGGAAAATGATAGTGCCACGGAAACTGTTTTTCCATATCGACAGGCATGTGGGTCTCTCATGTTTGCTGCAGCGGTTTCGAGACCCGACATTTCATATGCAGTGGGAGAAATTTGTCGATTCATGGAGAAACCAAATCAATTTCACGTCAAAGCCGTAAAACGTATTTTTCAATACCTAAACCATACGAAGAACATCAGCCTAACATACGGATACGACTCATTGGACTGGGAGTTCGTTTAGTCAAGAACCCAGAATATCACCATCGGACTAAACACATCAACAAGGCAATGCATTTCACTCGTGAAAAACAACTGGATGGAGTCATCGAGGTCAGGTATATTAAAAGTGATGACCAACTAGCAGACGTTTTCACAAAACCATTGTCAGCTTTGAAATTTTAATCTAATATTCTACGTCTTGGATTGGACCTTACAAATCCTGCTTAGCTTGCATTTAAATTTTTCTTTGTAATTTTGATAAAATTTGATATGAAAGAGTAATTCAAACAAGTTTTGCTAGTTTTGATGAAGTTTTTGAATTATATAAGTTTTATGAAATAATTTTTTTAAATGAGTGGGAGTATTGAAATTTAGCATTCCAATAAATTCATTTCATACTTACCACTAAGCCTTATGTCACTCAGACACTCGACTTGCCTAATGTCAAATAGTAATGTCATTCTTTTGCTCACTCTCTTTCTTCATACCGTGCTGCGAACACCTCTTTCTTTATAAATCATTCTTTACTCTTATAAAACGTGTAGAATTAAATCTGTGTTTTTCTGCATAATCTTAACAAAGTGAAGTTTATTATTATTTTAGTTTTGTTTTGACATTTCTAAATTTTTATTTCGATCGATGAGATTTTTAGTTTTGCAAAGTGTTTTCGTTGACTATTTAGTCTGGAACCAACACAAGTGAAAGTCCAAAAGTCGAGTTGAGATCGAATAAAGTATAGATACTGAATAAAAGTGGTAGAATTAAATAGAAAGGTGAAGTTTTATTTTTGCAAACTAAGGTTAGGTTAGGTTAAAAATGGCTGTCAGGAAAACAAACTGACACACTGAGACCAATATTAGGTCCATTGTGATACCATAGTTATTATGCGAGGGAATACCTCACTTAACAAAACCATTTGGAGCTTTTAATAAAGCGAAGGATATGCAGGGGATCTGTGTGTGCCAGATCGCTTGGATCATCAAGAAAATATTTTCCTAGATGCCGCTTTCTTTTAAAAGAGAGTGCCGGACATGAGCAGAGGAGGTGTGGGATTGTCTCCTCCTCCTCCTCATCTAAGCAACTTCTGCAGAAGTCATTTGAGGGAACGCCAAGTCTTATGGCGTGTCTTCCTATCAGACAATGTCCGGTGATGACATTGATTACGGAGCTAATTTGCAATCTGGCAATTGATAACAAATGTCTTGTGCGTTTTGGATTTAGACCTGGCCATATCCGTTTTGTTGCCGCGCACGTGGTGATATTGTACCACCTATGATTTGTTCTATCCATAGCCTCTTGCTTTAGCATAAGTTTACATGTAGCGATTGGTATACCAATATTCAACCTGCTGGTTGAGATCGGTAGAACGGTTCCTTCTCTGGCGAGTTCATCGGCTTTGCAGTTACCCACGATATCTCTGTGCCCCGGCACCCAAATAAGGTGAATATTGAACTGTTCAGCCATCTCCCTAAGAGATAGGCGACAGTTAAGGGCGGTTACTGAGTTTGTAGAAACAGCGCCGAGTGATTTGAGGGCTGCTTGACTATCTGAGAAAATCCGGATATTCGTTGAGGATATCACGTTTTCTCTTAGCCATGATAGAACCTCTTTGATCGCCAGAATTTCCGCTTGGAACACGCTACAATGGTTTGGAAGGCGGAACGAGAGACTTAAGTTAAGTCGGTTTGAGTACACCCCGCAGCCTACCCCTTCTTCGGTTTTTGAACCATCTGTATAGAAATGAATTGAATCATCTCTCAAAAATTCTTCGTCGTCCCAGGTCGTTCTCGGTGGGATTGAGACTTGGAACTTATTATCAAAAACCAATTGGGGGATGGTGTAGTCGGAGTGACAGGGGATTGATCCGAATAAATTCAGGATTGTAACGTGACCGATGCTGTTTTCGGTCCATTGGGAGATAGCTCTCATACGAGTGGCTGCACTGGCGGCCATTTGTTTGCTGAAGATATCTAGTGGTGTGAGGTTAAGGAGTGTATTTAGTGCAGCTGAGGGTGTTGATCTCAGTGCTCCGCTTATACACAGACAGGCTGTTCGTTGGACCTTGCTTAAATTGTCGCAGTAGGTCCTTTTATCAAGAGCGGTCCACCATACCACTACTCCGTATGTGAGTATTGGTCTGATGACTGCGGTGTAGAGCCAGTGGGTGATTTGGGGGGAAAAGCATCATTTTGTGCCAATGGCTTTTTTGCAGGAAAACAGGGCTACGGTTGATTTCCTGATTCTTTCCTCTATATTGGCTTTCCAGTTTAGATTTTTGTCTAGGATAATACCTAAATATTTGGCTTCGTTTGAAAGTACAAGTGAGATTCCATTTATTTTTGGAGTTATTAGTTGAGGAATTTTATATTTCCTGGTGAAGAGAACGAGTTCAGTTTTCTGAGGGTTGACCCCTAGATCACATTGTCCCGCCCATTTTACAAGTTTATTTAGAGCGGTCTGCATCAGGTCCGTAAGGACGTGAGCATGTTTACCGGACACCGCAATGGAGACGTCATCTGCATATGCAATCACTTTGAATCCCTCAGCTTCTAAGTCAACTAGAAGTTCATTGACGACTATATTCCATAGAAGGGGGGATAGGACTCCGCCTTGCGGTGTTCCTCTACTGACAGATCTCTTTGCAGAGAAGTTTCCTAGAGTAGAGTTGATTCTTCTGCTTTTTAGCATTAGATTTATCAACTCCACTATGGAATTATCTACTTCGAGCTTCGTCAGTGCCTTTGTAATTGCAAAGTTGCTGACGTTGTTGAAGGCGCCCTCTATGTCGAGGAAGGCGGCCAGAGTAAATTCTTTGTGATGGAGGGAATATTCTATAGTACGTACCAGGGTGTGCAGGGCCGTTTCTACAGATTTTTCCTTGCAGTAGGCGTGTTGTGCTGTAGAAAGCAATTTTGGATCTATAGCTGTACGCAGGTGGATATCAATCAGTCGTTCTAGAGTTTTAAGAAGGAAAGATGATAGCTTATTGGTCGGAGATCTTTTGGGCTTACGTGGGATGATTTCCCAGCCTTAGGTATAAACACCACCTTGACTTCTCTCCACTGAGTGGGGATATAGTTCAAGTTGGTACAGCCGATGAGAATTACTTCGAGGACAGGGATAATAATGTCCGCGGCCTTTTGAAGTTCGGCTGGAATTATACCATCAGGTCCAGGGGATTTGTATGGGTCAAAGCTATTAATGGCCCAAACTAATTTTTCCCTTGTTATCAGATCGTGGTTGTTTGTTATTATGCTACCTGGTTCCGTGGAATCATAGTTGCATAAGTTCTTAGAGCTTCCTGGAAAGTGGGTGTCCAGAAGCAAATTGAGCGTTTCTTCGCAGGATTCTGTCCAGCCGTCAGCTGTTTTCAAACTGCTAGGCATGGTCGGACTCTTTGAGAGGATTTTTCTTAATCTAGAAGCTTCTGAAGTATCTTCTATTTTTCCACAGAAGTTTCTCCAGGAAGTTCTTTTATTTTTTCTCAGTTGATATTTATAAGTTTTGAGGGATTCCTTGTAGGAGTCCCAGTCTATTAAAGTTTTAGATTGTTTAGCTCGGTTGAAAAGTTTTCTACATTCCTTCCTGAGCGGTTCTAGCCCCGAGCTCCACCACAGTGGTTTCTGTTTTCCTCTTATTTTTATAAGAGGACACGATTTCTGCAGTGAATGGTTAAGGGCAGTGGTAAGATCATTGACTTTTTTGTCTAGATCATGTTTGTTTGTAGGGTTTTGTAAAAGTTCAGGTTTAATAGACTTTTTCAAAATTACCCGATATTTTTGCCAGTCAGTTTTCCGATAGTTTCGGAAGACTGGTTGCTTGAGAGGTTCCTCATTTAGATCAAATTGAATGTATCTATGATCAGCAAAGGAGTGTTCAGTAGATACTTTCCAATTTGTAATCCTATGATGAACCGAATCGGAGACAAGAGTGATATCTAAGACTTCCTGTCTGTTTTTGGTGATGAATGTTGGTTCATTGCCAATATTACTTACTATAAGGTTAGTACTTAAAATAAAATCAAAAAGTGACTCACCCCTTTCATTTCTGTCAGTACTACCCCATACTGTGTGATGCGCATTAGCATCGCATCCAATGATGAGGCAGATCTTCTGCCGTTCTGCTGTAGCGACAATCCTTTTAAATAAGTCGCATGGAGGAGGGCCAGGATGGTCATGGCCGAGGTAAGCTGATACCAGCCAGTAGATGTTGTCACTGGTCTGGTATCTTATTGTGGTTACATCACGATTGCTGTAATGAGGGAGTAAAAATACATTAGTGCTACTTCTTACCAATATGCAGGATCTGGGTTCACCTTTGTCCTTCATATACAGTAGAGTATATCCAGGAGTCCTTAATCCTTGTACGATGGACTTGATGATCCAGGGCTCCTGAATAAGGACAATATCTTCCCCTCTCTTGTTTAGGCGGAGAAGAAGGGAGGCCGAAGCCTGCTTGGAGTGTTGGAGGTTAATCTGAGTTAGCTGCACCATCTTGGGAACAACTAAGTAGACTAACCCCCACCACGGTCTGGTTGAGGTCGTCGTCTGTTTCGCTCTCAGAGTTTGACCTAAGAAGGTCATCCTCGCTGAGCGAAACCTCGTTAGCGGAGTCATCAGTCTCCAAGTCGGAGAATTTGACGACGGTTTGGGCATCGGAGTCATCAGTCTCCAAGTCGGAGAATTTGACGACGTTTTGGGCATCCAAGTCGGATGTGGAGGGTTTTTTATCATACGTTTCAGCAGAGGATGTGCCGAGCTCGTCTATCTCCATGGGTGGAGGGTCGACTTGCCCTGCGGGTTCTTCCACTGAAGACGCACTTTTTGTTATGGAAGATGGAACGATGTTCTGTTCTTCATCTTTTTTGTATATTTTTAAGGCAATGTTTGATCAGCCGAACCGAATCATGCCTTTTGTCGCAGCCAGGGGAGCTAGGGAGTCCTTATTGATGACTATTATAGCCGATCTATAGTGACCCTCCGGCTCTTCCAGCTTCGCGACTTTCCAGTCATGGGTAGGAAGGGTTGGATTGCCGAATTGAATCATTTTCATGATGGTTTCTTTGCAGGAGAGTTCTGCTGGTAATCTAGCGCGAGCTCTAGGCCTGCAAGGGATATCCTCCCTTGACACGACTTCAAGCTTAGCACCAGGCCAGAGTCCCTCTAACCTGCTTATCGCAAGCTTATACAGATCGCGCGATCTCTCTCCATCAAACGCGATTAACCTGACGCGCCCCTGATACCATCCTGCGTCCTCAAAGATGGCAGGTTCCCCTGGGTTTTCCATCATAAGAGTCCAGTAGGAGGCCTGGAGCTTGTTCATGATGATCGCCCATTGATCGAAAGAGATCGCACCATCCGCGTGACTCCTGTCAATGACAGCGAAAATGGGTTTGTCTTTCAGTGCGTCACTGTACGACATGTCTTTTTTGGAGCTGAGGGTGCTTGGTTTTTGCACCTTAGGCCTTTTGGCGTTCGGGGTTGACTGCTCGAACGAGCGTTGGCGCTTAGACGTTGAGTCTTTGCTGTTTTTCTCATTTATTGCAATGATTTTCATTGCCCACTCAAGTTTGGCAGATTGCGTTGAATCCAGCTTAGGTTTAGGTAACGCACCTAACACCTTCGCAATTTTCTCCGCGTTCTTTCTTGTGGTTTGGGAATGTAGGTATGCCTTTCTTTGTGGTTTGGGAATGTAGGTATGTTGGGATGCCCTTCGTTGTCCGTTCCACTGTAAGACACAGTTTCACCTTCAACTTGGGTGTTAGGAGGATTGGGAACCCTTTCGTTTTCAGTTCCACTGTAAGTCACAGTTTCACCTTCAACTTGGGGGTTAGGGGGATTGGAGACCCTTTTGTTATCAGTTCCACTGTAAGTCACAGTTTCACCTTCAACTTTGGGGCTAGGGGGATTGGACACCCTTTCGTTGTTTGCCCCACTGTAAGTCACAGTTTCGCCTACAACTTGGAGAAGGGAAGGAGTGTTTCCGGAGCTCGAAGGAGGTCCTCCCCTTTCAGCCACGGAGCCGATAGTCTCGGCACCCGTACCGTCCGGGTTGGTCGACCTTGAGTCCTTTGACATAGGATGGGATGAGGTGGGAGGTTGGGGCAGTGGTTTTGATGAGGGTAGCCCTTTCGTCAACTTATCACAGTTCGCGTTGGAACCGAAAGTCTCGGTCCCTCTACTTACTGCAACAGTCTTCTCCGGGGTCCCTTCAATACGGGCAGTATGAGTGGAAGTGCTACAGAAAGTCTCTGCAACTCTCCCACTGGTTTGGGCATCCTCCTTAGGAGGGGCGTTAGAACCAGAGGGCTCTCCACATTTCTTGGTTAGCTTGTGAGGCCTTCCTTGAACTGCAGTCGGCTCCCCAGCCCTTCCGCAAATCGCTTTTTTTTGTCTTCGTAAATAAATTTGTCACTGGCGACTTATCCTCTTTCGAGGCCAAGCCATCGCCGGCAGTCGCGACACCTGCCGACTTTTGAACGTATATCCCCGTTCGTTTTTTATTCCTTTTATTTACTTTTTCCATATTTTTCAATCAAGTTTTCCAACATTGAGGTTTTGTTTTTGAGTTATGTTGGTTGGTCAGGTTCTGCAGCTGGATTGCTGGAGAAGATGTCCATAAGCACCCCCACCACGACAAGGTAAACTCATAGGGGGTGTTTTTGCGAACTAAGCGCACGTTACAATACACTCGCTATAATTCAGCGCATTCAAATTTACAAGCTAACACTCGTCGTCAAAGCTTTTCCAATCATGATCGTCAGCGAAATTAAAACGAAACTGCACATGTCGTTCATCAACTGAACCAGTCTAAGGTTTGCATGCTATCAGGTACATTCGATAGTCGTGCAGAAAACAAAAAGTTGATGGTTTCGCTATTAGTAAACAGCTCTCCGTTAATTTTTCAATTAGACACAGGTGCATCTTGTTCTTTAATTGGCTTGCGAGGTTATAAAGATTTAGGTCAGCCAACTTGTAAACCTACCGATAAAAAACTGAGAGCGTACGGCAATATTGAGCTACCAGTTAAAGGCATAACAGAGGTAGAAGTCAGATGGAAGCAGAAAACAATTGTATTGCCGTTGTTAGTCGTACAGAGCGAGCAGGGCTCTAACATAATGGGTCTAGACTGGTTAAAAGCATTTACGTTTTCCGTTAGTAGTCCAACAGACGAAATGGTTTTTCAACTTTGTCAAGGTAGGGAAGAACTTGCCGTTCAGGCAAAAGTACTATGTGAATCGTACAAATCGGTATTCAGTCCGGGGCTTGGGCGCAGTACTCAATATGAAGAACACCTGAAATTAAAAACTGGATCTCACCCTGTATATGTGCCTTTTCGTCCGGTGCCATATGCTCAGAAGCCTATTGTCAAAGCCGAGATAGAACGAATGGTCAAACTTGGTGTTTTACGCCCTATACAAACCAGTCAGTGGGCGACTCCCATCGTAGTAGAAGGTAAAGCAAATGGGTCCATTCGCATTTGTGGCGATGACAAGGTCACTATCAATCCCCAATTAGAAATCGACCGCCACCCAATGCCAAAGAAAGAGGAGTTGTTTCATCGAATACAGGGGGGAAAACATTTTACGAAAAGACATGTCAGAGGCCTCTTTACAAATCCCTTTGGGCGAAGAGTCAAAAAAATGTGTGTCATATCAACTGAGATTGGACTGTTTGAGCTGCAAAGGTTACCTTTTGGCACTTCCAGCTCCACGGGAATTTTTCAGCGATGTATGGACCAGTTGATATGCGATTTAAATTGCTGTGGCGCATATATTGATGATGTGATCGTATCAGGAAAAACAACGGCGGAGCACTTACGAAACCTAAAAACCGTCCTAGAACGTTTCGAATTGCACGGGCTTAAGTGCTAAGTGTCAATTTGCCAAAGAGGAGGTAGACTATTTGGGTCACATAATTGATGCCAAAGGAATACGGCCGTCAGAGTCATGAATTCAGGCACTTAGGGACTCGCCTAGACCTAACAACCTCAAAAATTTAGAAGCGTTCCTGGGTAAATTAAACTATTACCACCAATTCATCGACAACTTTGCGCAAATCGCAAGCCCACTCAACAAGTTACGTGGCAAAAATACAAAATTCATCTGGGGAAAAGAACTACAGCAATCATTTGAAGCGCTGAAAGAAAAAATCATGCAAGAAACAAAGTTGGTCCACTATCAAGAAGACTTGCCGATTTCCTTGGCAACAGACGCATCCTCTCACGGCATCGGCACCGTCATATCTCAGATTTACCCAGATGGCCCATTGCTTTCGCCTCAAAGACTATGACTGACGCTCAAAAAAACTATAGTCAGATCGAAAAGGAGCCATTATCAACTATATACGGCAAAAAAAAATTTAACCATTACCTCTATGGGCGTCAGTTCGAAATAATCACTGACCATCAACCCCTCGTGACAATTTTCAACCCTAGTAAAAGATTGCCCCAGATGACCATTCAGTGACTTCAGCGTTGAGCAATTACGCTTATGTGGTATAACTACTCAATACGCTATCGACCGACGCAACAGCATGGCAGCGCTGATTGCCTTTCAGCTTTCACGTTTACCAGTCGGACCGGACGAGGAATTTGACAAATAATTAACAGTTTGTATGACTCAGTGGTGGATGACTTCCCAAACAACACCTCAACCATTGCCGAATTGTCAGTAAAAGATTAAATTATCAGCCGTGTAGTATACAAAACTGTTGGCCGAGGCAGTTGCCGATCAAGGAAGCGTAGCTAATTTCCTTCTGTTTTTAGCTCTTGTAGTCGCCTCCTTCTTAATCGAGATGCGGCAGGGTAGTCTCGCCGTATATACACGCCAGTGCCCCTCATTTTGGCGTTTGCTGTTAGAATCCGTCCAACATCTTCTTTTCTATTAAATTCCACAATAATGTTTGTTCTTTGAGAATTATTAGAACGAAGAGCACGCACTGATGATATTGTGCTTGTGTCTGTAGATTGCAATAAATCCATACACATGATTCTGGTTTGTTCAGCAGGATTTCCACCATTTATTACCGGCATTTGGACAATAATGTTTTTTTCATTGGCCTTCATCTCGAGGAATTCCACCTGGCGTTCCAAATCGTTGCAACGCTTTTCAACAGTCTTTAGTTGGGCTTGTAGTTCTTGGTTGTTATTTTGCAGAACTTGAAGTCTGACACTCATGTCTTCTATTTCAGCTTTTGATGGCAATTGTTCAGATTTTTCTTCTAATATTGGCATCATGGCTCTACCTTCAAATTCTTTAGCCGATATGTTGCCAATAGCAACTGTTTGGTTATGCGCTGAAACACTGTCGCCATTTTCAGGTGAAATTTCAATTAATTTTTGGAACCTGAACGACTGTCAGAACATTCTCAACAACCAACCAACCCAGTATCGGAAGGGCTTTGACGATCTGAACGCTTAAGGAATAAGCAAGTCAGGTTTAACTACAATTAAGTGCGAAGGAAAATGTTGTGTCTGTAAGATGGAGTTGAAAACGAGTTACATAAAAGAATTTCACATGCAGATAGTGTACTGTGAAGTTTCCGTCTTTTCCACCATGTTGAAAATTGCAAGAAAACAAGTTTCCGCCGACTGCTATTCTGCCACTTCGTTTTTGGACCGCATCGTGTATTGACCTCACAAAAATTATCAACCCGCATAGTGTAACAATTTGATTTGTATTTAGATTATAAGTTGTCAAATAAAGTCATTGAATTCTATTGATACCAATCGATATTAAACTACCTAATAGACAATGTCCGGTAATTACGTTTATTATGGAGCCCATGTGCAATCGGGGTATGGATAAAATAAATGTCTTATGCTTTTTAGATCTATCTCCGGCCATATCTGTTTTGTTGCCACACACGTAGTGATATTGCTCCATCTGTTATTTGTTATATCCATTGCCTCTTGCCTTAGCATGAGCTTGCAACCTACTGGTTGAGATCTGTAAAACGATTCCATATCGAATTCATCGGTTTTGCAGTTAGAGATATCCTCTCTTTGCACCGGGACTCAAAAAAGGTGAATATTGAACTGTTGTATACAAATCAATTGAATCGTCTCTCAAGAATTCTCCATACTCCCAGATAGATCTTGGGGGGATTGCAACTTGGAACTTGTTTTCAAAAATCAATTGCGGGATGGTGTATAAGGAGTGACGAGGAATTGATCTGATCAGATTTAGGATCGTAGCGGGACCTATGCGGCCATGTGTTTGCTAGAGATTTGGGTTGGGGTCGATATCCTGAATCCCAAAATCCTGAATCCCAAAATCCAGAATCCCAAAATCCTGAATCCCAAAATCCCGACTCCCAAAATACTGAGTCCAAAAATCCCGAATCCCAAAATCCCGAATCCCGAAAAGTACTATAATTTACACTTCTTTATGTTTTCCATATGATTTTATTGTATATCAAACGATGAGAATCAACAAGAACTAAGTTTAAGTACCTTTTTCATAAAATAAGACCGCACTGGCGCCAATTTTCTAGTACTATTTAGCATAGTCCCTCAAAACGATGAGAACAACAGATAGCGTACAAAATTTTTTCATGCATTGGAAGGGGTGTGGCTTATAATAATGCATTTTTATACGGTACCTGTTGATTCTCATGACTTCGAGTGGCATTTAATACATGAGAGGGCACGAGTACGATAACTTCGGCGACAAGAAATAATAACGGAATTTGGTGGAGAGGTTCAATACAAGCATTTTTTACTATGGGAGGGGGGGTCTATCTCCCCCCGTTTAGGCAGTAGGGGCAACTTTATAAAAATTGACTTAAAATCTAAAAAAAAATATTGAAGAACAACGGGAAACCTTTCAGGTACAATTTATACTTTTTATGAAAGTCAGAAATCTGCACTTGAAAATAAATTTTAAATAAAGTGATTTCAATTTATAGTTTTTGAATTAACTGACTTCAAAATCAAAATCTAGGAAAAAAAATTTGAAAAATCCCTTTGAGTATTATGTTTCTCGTGATTACAAATGCCAATAAAAAAAAATTTGATGTAGTTAGTTGCTTTAATAAATTTTTTATCAAACGCTGTAAACTATTTTTTTCTATATGTTACAGTTTTTGAGATAATTGAAAAATAGTAAAACTATTGAAGTATGCAATATTTTAAAAAAATTATGGAAATACGTACGAATTTACAATAATGTTAGGAAATAGACTAGTGACAACAACTTTCCGTATGGCCCGCTTCGCGGGTGCTCATTATTTTAACCCTTTTTCCGCAGGGTTAAGCTGCTCATGCTAAATATGAAAATAGCAATTGTTTTTCTAACTGCAAGTTATTTGATCGAACTGAAAAAAGTATGAAAGTATAAAAATTCATCAGACAGGTGCTTATGTGCAATTAATTTCCGTATGCAACATTTCCGCATGACCCACTTCGCGGGGGCTCATTATTTTAACCCTTTTTCCGCAGGGTTAAGCTGCTCATGCTTAATATGAAAATAGCAATTGTTTTTCTAGCTGCAAGTTATTTGATCGAACTGAAAAAAGTATAAAAAACATCAGACAGGTGCTTATGTGCAATTAATTTCCGTATGCCACAATTTTCCGCATTGGCACGCTTCGCGGGGGCTCATTATTTTAACCCTTTTTTCGCAGGGTTAAGCTGCTCATGCTAAATATGAAAATAGCAATTGTTTTTCTAACTGCAAGTTATTTGATCGAACTGAAAAAAGTATAAAAGTATAAAAAACATCATACAGGTGCTTATGTGCAATTAATTTCCGTATGCAACAACTTTCCACATGGCCCGCTTCGCGGGGGCTCATTATTTTAACCCTTTTTCAGCAGGGTTAAGCTGCTCATGCTAAATATGAAAATAGCAATCGTTTTTCTAACTGCAAGTTATTTGATCGAACTGAAAAAAGAATAAAAATATAAAAATTCATCAGACAAGTGCTTATGTGCAATTAATTTCCGTATGAAACAACTTTCCGCATGGCCCGCTTCGCGGGAGCTCATTATTTTAACCCTTTTTCCGCAGGGTTAAGCTGCTCATGCTTAATATGAAAATAGCAATTGTTTTTCTAACTGCAAGTTATTTGATCGAACTGAAAAAAGTATAAAAGTATAAAAATAATTCAGACAGGTGCTCATGTGGAATTAATTTCCGTATGCAAAAACTTTCCGCATGGCCAGCTTCGCGGGGGCTCATTATTTTAACCCTTTTTCCGCAGGGTTGAGCTGCTAATAATAAATATGAAAATAGCAACAAAAAATTTTTCAGTTCAATCAAATAACTTGCAGCTAGAAAAACAATTGCTATTTTCATATTTAGCATAAATTAAAATCACTTCATTTAAAATTTATTATAAAGTGCAGATTTCTGACTTTCATAAAAAGTATAAATTGTATCTGTAAGTTTTCCCGTTGTTTTTCGATATTTTTTTTAGATTTTAAGTCCATTTTGATAAAATTGCCCCTACCGCCTAAACGGGGGGAGATAGACCTCCCCCTCCCATAGTAAAAAATGCTTGTATTGAACCCCTCCACTAAATCCTGTTATTATTTTTTGTCGCCAAAGTTATCGTACTCTCCCCATGAGAACATTTTGTACGTAGAAAAATAAAATGCATTTTTGAAGAAAATGCAGGAAGTGACTTGCGTCACTTTGAAATTCTATTGTAAGCGTTCTACACGCTCAAATCGCATTGGAATGGTTGCAAATGATAGATAAAATCTTCAAGAATTTAATTTTGGGAAAAAAAAAAAATTCAAAATTTGTATGGACTTTTCTGAGCTGAAAAAACTTTTTTGTTTTTTGACTTTTTTCGGCCGGAAAGCGTTTAAACGCTTTGAAATGGCAATTGAGCAGTGTACACCAAAATAAAAAAAAAAAATTTCCGAGTTTTTGAAAAAATAGCTCCAAATTTGAAGCTATTATTTCCAAAAACTCGAAAAACCTTCTCTTAAAGAGATTTGACAGAAGGCTTTTCGACATTTTGAAAATAATAGCCGTATGCAACAGCTTTCCGCATGGCCCGCTTCGCGGGGGCTCATTATTTTAACCCTTATTCCGCAGGGTTAAGCTGCTCATGCTAAATATGAAAATAGCAATTGTTTTTCTAACTGCAAGTTATTTGATCGAACTGAAAAAAGTATGAAAGTATAAAAATTCATCAGACAGGTGCTTATGTGCAATTAATTTCCGTATGCAACATTTCCGCATGACCCACTTCGCGGGGGCTCATTATTTTAACCCTTTTTCCGCAGGGTTAAGCTGCTCATGCTAAATATGAAAAAAACAATTTATTTCCGTATGCAACAGCTTGCTGCATGGCCCGCTGCGCGGGGCTCATTATTTTAACCCTTTTTTCCGCATGGTTAAGCTGCTCATGCTAAATATGAAAAAAACAATTTATTTCCGTATGCAACAGCTTTCCGCATGGCCCGCTTCGTGGGGCTCATTATTTTAAGGGTTAAGCTGCTCATGCTAAATATGAAAATAGCAATTAGTTTCCGTATGCAACAGCTTTCCGCATGGCTTCGCTCGAAAAACCTTCTTAGTTTTTGAAAACAATAGCTCCAAATTCGCGCCAATTTGAAGCTTTTATTTTCAAAAACTCGAAAGACCTTCTCTTAAAGAGATTTGACAGAAAACCTTTCGATTTTTTGAAAATAATAGCTCCAAACTCGAGCAAAACTAGAGCTAGAATTTTCAAAAACTCGAAAAAAAATTTTTTTTTTGAATTTTGCTACACGCTGCTCGATTGTCATTTCAAAGCGTTTAAACGCTTTCCGGCCGAAAAAAGTCAAAAAACAAAAAAGTTTTTTCAGCTCAGAAAAATCCATACAAATTTTGCATTTTTTTTTTTATATTATTTTTTTCCCCCAAAATTAAATTCTTGAAGATATTATCTATCATTTCCAACCATTCCCACGCGATTTGAGCGTGTAGAACGCTTACAATAGAATTTCAAAGTGACGCGACGCAAGTCACTTCCTGCATTTTCTTTAAAAATGCACCTTTCAATTCAAAACGCTCCCAATCTGAAAAGTACTCAATACTACTCTTAACAACCTTAAAAGTACTATCGGGCAACTGGAAAGGAGCGAAACACGAAAATCCCGAAAGTATCAGAAATGAAAAGTCGGGATTTTGTCCGCTTCAATTTTTTGCGAAAATAATTCTAAGTTGTGTCGGGATTTTGTACATCGGGATTTTAGAATTCGGGATTTTGTCCCTTTCCCGGAGATTTAAGTTGTGTCGGGATTTTGTCCATCGGGATTTTAGAATTCGGGATTTTGTCCCTTTCCCACTGGAAAGGAGCGAAACACGAAAATCCCGAAAGTATCAGAAATGAAAAGTCGGGATTTTGTCCACTTCAATTTTTTGCGAAAATTATTCTAAGTTGTGTCGGGATTTTGTCCATCGGGATTTTAGAATTCGGGATTTTGTCCCTTTCCCTGAGATTTATCTAATTGTGTGAGATTAAGGAGTATGTATGTTAAGGGCAGCTGAGGGTGATGATCTCAGTGCTCCAATTATACACATACAGGCTAATTGTTGGATCTTTCAAGATAGTTATTAAGAGCGGTCCACCATACCACTACTGCGTATGTAAGTATTTGTCTAAGGACCGCGGTGAAGAGCCAGTGGGCAATTTAGGGGGAAAAACCCTATTTATTACCAATAGCTTTCCTCAGCAATAAAGGGCTCATTCTTTCCTGTTTATTGAATTTCCAGTTTAGATTTTGTCCAGAATGATATCTTAATTTTTAGCTTCGTTTGAAAGTTTAAGTGTAACTCCATTAATTGATGGAGTTATTTGTTTGGGAGTTTTGTATTTCCTGGTGAGGAGAAAGAGTTCAGTTTTCTGTGAGTTGAACCCTAGGTCACTTTTTCCTGCTTATTTTACTAGTTTGTTAAGAGCGGTTTGCATCAGATCCGTAAGGACGCTAGTATGTTTACCCGATACCGCAGTGGAGATGTCATCTGCATATGCAATAACTTTGAATCCCTCTTCTTCTAAGGTAACTAGAAGTTCGTTATCGACTTGGTTCCATAGAAGAGGGGATAGGACCCGCCTTGCGGTGTTCCTCTACTGTCAGATCTCTTCGCAGAAAAGTCCCCTAGAGTTTAGTTGATTCTCCTACTTTTAAGCATAAGATATATCAGTTCCACTATTGAACTATCTTTGTCGTTGCCCTTGTAATTGCAAGACTGTCTCTCTTTTTCTCTTCTTTTTAGAAAACAACCTTAAAGCAAAACCTAATCTATCCACTACTTCTTCTTAAGCCAAGGACAACCAACAGAACTTTATCAATCTCGTTCCAGTGCCGAAAGTACATGCACATTGCACATGATTCATTATTGTTTTAAATATTAAATCAATGAGTTTATGCAAACCACTAGCTATGTTGATGGCTTTGGCTTCGTCAGCGAGAAAATAAATGACTGTGGTTATTGATATTATGTGGTTAAAGTACAACCAGAGATGGTTGTACGTTACTCACGCGGATGGATATCATACAGTCATTCTAATGTTTTCAGCAGGAATGATGTATGCTCAAAACTGTTTATGGACCAATACAGTTTTTTCTTTGTAATCAGATCGGAGTTGTTTGCAATTATGCTACCAGATTCTGTAGTCATAGTTGCATAAGCTTTTACAACTGTGGAAAAAATTTGTTTGCGTTTCTTCGCAGGATTCTGTCCAGCCGTCGGCTGATTTAAAACTGCTAGGCATAGTTGGACTCTTTAAGAGGATGTTTCTTAACCCAGAAGCTTCTGAAGCATCCTCTATTTTGCAGTTATTCTATTCTATGTTACCGTCTAGACGTCTCCTGCCCAAACTACTTAATTGATTTAAATGAAATTTTGTACAGAGATAGTCTAGAACATGAAGAAGGACATAACCCTTTTATTTTATCATTTTATTCCCACGGGAACGGGAACGTATACGGGAACTAAGAAACTACAGCACCGATTTCAAAAATTTTTCCACCGCTAGAATGCTACACTATCCCCGAATAATATTAACTGTAACTTATCCAAATATTCCTGCGGGAACGGGAGTTCTTACTAATATGATATATTCAAAAGTAGCTGTGTCTGTTCGTCTTTATATGTTACCATCTCCCTCCCAAACAACAAAACCGATTGAAATGAAATTTCGTACAGAGGTGATCTAGAACCTGAAAAAGAACATAGACTATGTCTCATTCGAATATTCCTACGGGAACCGGTCTCTACTAATATTATAAATGCAAAAGTAGCTCTGTCTGTTCCCCTTTCTATGTTACCATCTCTTGCCCAAACTACTCTACAGATTTAAATGAAATTTTGTACAGAGATAATCTAGATTTTAAGAAATAACAAAGGCTATATATTTTATCTCCATATTCCCACGGCAATGTATACGGGAACTTAGAAACTATGGCACCGATTCCAAAAAATTTTCCACCGTAAGAATGCTTACCTATCTCCGAGTAAAATTAACGGAAACTCATCCGAATATTCCTACGGGAACGGAAGTTTTTACTTATATAATAAATGCAAAGGTAGCTCTGTCTGTTCGTCTTTCTACGTTACCATCTATCTCATTTCCGAGTTACAGAACCGATTCAAATGAAATTTTAAAGAGAGATGATCTTGAATTTAAGGAACGACATATGCCATATATTTTATCCATCTATTCCCACGGGAACTAGAACGTATGTATATGGGAACTTTGATACTACCGCACCGATCTCAAAAAATTCTTCCATTGTTAGAATGCTACACTATCACCGAATATTATAAACTGTTACTCTGTTACACTTTAATTTACGCGAAAATCAACTTTACGGTGAGACAAAACTACAAAACGCGATTGGATTTTCGGAATCCAATTAATTGAATAAAATAATCGAAAATTATTACGATTAAAAGAAATGCACAACCGGTGTGCCGCGAGGTAAACAACCGAAATGTCAAACGCGCTGATAAACTAAAAGTGTAACACTCAGCAGGTAGGTTGCTGAAGTGCTGACACCACAGCTAAATTCAGCTAGGCTGGGTTCGTAAACGAAAAAAAGGTAGCGTAGCGAATTAAAACTTTTACGAATCTTTAAGTTTTTTAAAAAAGAACAAAGTTACTTTATTCAATAAAAATTATAAACCGAGATATCTATGAGATCATTCTTGTTCGGTGTCTAACTAAAGATTGATTTTGCAATGATCTTAATACTAGTTCGCCAATTCTGTATGGTGAGAGACAATATCGATCTTGTGTGACGGATGTTTATGTTAATGTTTACTTTCAATCTTATGAAGGTTTCGTATGTCAATGAAATGTGATGAGTCTGGACTGCTATGCATATCGTTAACTCCCCTCTCACCCTGGAAGTGATCGTCCCGATCGCTCTTCTATTGCTTTCTTGGTTTTTTTGTAAACATTTCAATGATGTCATTCCAAATATTTTTCGGTTTTCTTTTTCCTGTCTCAACTTGTAGATTTTCAACAATTTAGTAATAGTATAAATGCTAAGTATTAGAACAATATTCAAAGTTATACCATACAATATTGGATGTTCTCTCATATCTTTAATATAAGGTCTTATGAGGTCAATGTTGGTAAATTTTAACTTTTCGTCACCAAAGTTGTTTCGCTTTAAGTTGTTTCGCATTTTGTTGTTAAATTTTTCGTTTGTTTAGTTTATTTATTTTTCGATATTTCTCGCTTCGCTTTGCATTCGTTTCGTTTAAAGATCATTAGGCCTTTGATAACTTTATATTTGGCTCGTTTCGCTTTGCATTGTTTCGTTTTTCGATAGTTCGCTTTTGTTTATATAGATTTTGATTATTTCGCCATCGTTTGATTGGTATTTTGCTTTTTGTGGATGAAAAAGATGCTAGAGATGTAAGAATTCGCGCGAATTTTTACACCTCTAGCCTCTTTTTTCATCCACAAAAAGCAAAATACCAATCAAACGATGGCGAAATAATCAAAAATTGAACTGTACCGGTTTCTTTTGTATTATAATAATTTGCTTAGCTTCTCATCAAACTTTATTGAAAATTGATTAGAATCATCAAAGATATATCATATTTTAGAAGCATTTTCAGAACCAATTAGTTAGAAATAATATCAAACTTCGAAATACATATTGTGTGCATTGTTTATTAACAAAAACATTCAGTTGAACACCAAAACTGAACATTATCAATAATAATAATCTGATAATGAGCGAAGTAATTGAATGCCAAAACAATAGATTACCGTCGAGACAAAATGCGAAAAAACAGTTATCGAGATAAATAAAGTCCAAATAATCATTTGTAAGTTGAATGGAAATGCGAAACAAATGGTTAGCAAGATAAGAATTGCAAAGTAACTGTGCAGCGAAATGATTGAAAATCTAAGTTACAGAAAAACAAAACACGCAATGCGAAGTAAACCAAATCAATTGTGTAAAAAAAAAAAATGGAATGCGAAATAAAATGTTCGAATCAATAGGCACCCCTTTTTAATCGCCTAATGTCCGATATTGATCTACAGTCCCTAATATAAAGGTAGCTAGTCTTCGTATTTGAGTCCAAGGCTTTTGCACAGTTTTCTTCTTCATTTATTATTTTATTATTATTCTTTTTCATCGCTCTTGTTAAAACGTCTATGTTATATTTCGGTATCATTTCTTTTAGTTCGTCAGATTCAATTTTTACTCTTGATATAGCATCTGCATTCGTATTCATGTTCCCCTTTTTAAATATTATTTCAAAATCATAATCCCACTAGGTCAACTCGAATTCTTGTCAATTTGGATGATGGATTTTTATGCGTAAACAAGTTGACCAAGTCCTCGGTCACGCAGTAAGCGGCTGAGCAGCAGCTTATAGCAACGTATGGCCAGGCACTGAGCGACTGCTTTTGAGCGATTAGTAGTTTTTAGTAGAGATTGCACAGACGAAATTAACAATTTAATGTTTACTTTGCCCATCTTTACTGTTTGCCGCTCAGAACATTACTTAAAATTAAAACAGGTTTGGTTGCTGAGCGGCGCCGCTTAGACGCTTAGAGTTTTGTTTCGCCGCTCGCTCATAGCCTAGCCACTTCTGTCTTCTGTGTGATTTCATATGTTTTATTTTTTACTTTCCACTCAGCCGCTGAACCGCTTACTAAGTGGCCGAGCCCTAAAGTCCCCGGCCCATAGAACGCGTTGCGTGCGGTGGGAGCGACGCGGACACTGATGCGGTGGGGTTTGCCGCACGCAACTGATAGGGGTTACCTAATGAATGCGGCGCGGTGTTTTGACAATTGTTTATTTGCTAAAATTATTTTTCAATAGGCAACACAAACGTCAAACGAACTAGGGATGAGTTGATAATTGGTGCCGTGAAATAAGGTCGAAGGCAATAAGGCCGAATCGGCCTTATTACCTTTTTTGGGAAATAAGGCCGAAAACAACAACAAAAATATTTTTCTACCTTATTTCCTATTGAAAAGGTAATAATGTCGAAAAGAAAAAACGAAAATATTTGACAAAAATAAGAATGCCAAAAGTTGAGAAATAAAGTCGAAATCCGTTGAGTAATAAAATCGAATTTAATTTCTGTTGGATAAAGAAATTATGTGGCCGCTTTGCTTCTCCGCTTCGGGAAATTTTTTTTACAGGTTAGGGGGGGGGGGGCGTTTCTATAGAATAAATTTCAAAAGTTATTTGTGAGTTGACCCCCTAAATTGTAAAATAAATGTTTTAATTTTTCGGTTTAAGCTTTAATTAGTGTTGTGGTTAGAAAATGAAACTTTTTGTGGTTAGAAATTCATAAAAAAGCTTAATTTTCAAACAACAAAACTAATAATAGCTTAAAATTCGTGCGAATTTTAAGCTATTATTAGTTTTGTGGTTAGGAATTCATAAAAAAGTTTAATTTTCTAACCACAAAACTAATGATAGCCGCGCCGCGCCGACCTCATGCCGACTTCACGCTGACTTCGCGCCGACCCCGCGCCGATCCCGCGCCGGGCGCCGATACCGCGCCGCGCCGGGCACGCGCCGCGCCGACCGCGCGTCGCACCGGGCCGTGCCCCCCCCCTTACGGACGAAAAGTTCAACTCTTTAAATCCAATGTTCCTCAGAACATTTCTGTTTCTACCAAAAGTAAAAGCCTTTATAAACAATGATCACAAAATATTAAACAAAGAAATAAAGTCGAATTCAACTTAGAAATAAAGTGGAACGCTATTTTCGACAAATTTAGTGCCACAATGATTTTCGACCTTATTTCCCAAAACTGGTAATAAGGTCGAAAGTTGAATTCGACCTTATTGCCTTCGACCTTATTTCACGGCACCTTGATAATTCACTGAAACTAGAGGTGGGTGAAGTTTTCACTGGTACATGGATTATATTTTCTTGAATGCTTCAAATACCTCATTTCCACTTAGGATTGCATCCTGTTTCAGATCGAGCTTAATAAAGTCAGGTTATACCTTTTTATGATACGTTAGAAACTAAACAGCAAAGTTTTTGACTTAAGCAACCAAAATTTGTTTTAAGCTTGTTCACGAAACAATGTTGCCTTCGCAAAAAACTATAAAGTTATGCGTTCCACTGGTCTTACGATTCGCATTTTCTGATTTGAAAAAGTTGTTCGTTAAATTGTGAATATAGGTGGCGATACCAGCGTTTTTCCTACTTTTTTTTTGAATTCGAATACTTTGCTTAGTACTGGATTGAAAAAAAAAAAGCACAACTTAAGTTATCTACTGTCTCTATTTATCACAGGAAAAACAGGGGTGTCTTTACTTTGAATAAATAATAATTTATATTGAAAACAGTATAATTTCACTGTTTACAAAAAGTTTGTAGTTTTAAAATGAAAATAGCTTCTATTCCGTCACTTTTTTGCTGTTGGTTTCATCATAAGTGACTTGAAAATATCTCGCTACTGAAAACATGAGGTTCTAGAAAAATTTATGTGAAAATTTGATAGTATTTGGGAACTGTTACGAAAACTACGTTTTTGTCCCAGTGGAAATAGACTATAAGCCTAAAAAGTGCATGTCTGAGTTCATATATTCACATATTATATATAAAAAAAACATTGTATTTTGCAGATATTTTATTAAATTTGCCATACAATTGGCACTTGACTTCAAAGAATTAATTCTTTTGCAACAAATGAAATACAAGCTTTTCAAATTGTGACTACAGTAAAATATAACAAAAAATACGTTCTTAGTACTTTTTTGCTGTTGTCAAACTTTAAAATGCTTTTGTTTCATTATTTTCAAAACGAAAATTGATCTAAAATATTTTCAAGAAAAAATTTGTACTTTTCAACATTTAAAATAGTTTGTTACGGTTCTTGATGTTCCCTCTTTATGAATTGGCGGTGTACTGCCATATCACTCTTCTTTTCGATTCACAGGATTCCCAAAAAAACAAAGTGACCGTGAAAGAAGGTTGTCCAGTCGGCAGAATGCTGGTAGGGATGCTTACAATTGCCGAATTTCTAACTCGTCGGTGGGGTGGGTCGTTGCAAACGCCACTAGACTGCCGTACCACTATTACATGCCTATTCTCACTAAAAACACACACATAAAATCTCCTGCTGCTAACACAATCGCTGTTCCTTAAATTTCGGAACCGGAAGATGATATTGGTTCCCGAGTAAAACCCTCCCTCCGTGCAATACACTTGGTGTAAGAACTCCGTGGTTACCACTCTACTCTAATTGCTGTTGTGATAACCCCTTACAGTCTGAAAAGTCTAAGCTACGATCACAACATTGCCATCAAAATTAATCTTAAAGCTTCACTCGACTGAGAACCGTGAAAAGACGGTCAATTGCATGATTATAGACTCAAAATAACATAAAGCAGTTTGTACATTCAGTACAGGCCGTTTTATTAAATAAAGCCTAGTACGCTGCTGAAACGAAAAGAAAAATCCCATACAAAAATGACAGGACGGAATCGTAAACGAAAAATTTCGCTCACCTTTTCGTCGTGCAGTACGCTGCTGCTCTGCGAAAAGGCTTTTATGGGTGGATAATTGTAGCAGATTTTTTACTACAATTTTTTATAATTCTCCACACTTTTCCGTCCATCATTTATGTCCCGGGACAATAAATGTTTGCGAAATTTTGACAGTTCTATTGTTTTTTTTTTAATTTGTGTATTAATAGTGCCATTTGATTAGAATTTCGTAAAAGAGAAAATGGAAGAATTTTATTTAGATTGTTTGAAATAAATCGATAGAAGCTGTGAACATGGGCTTTGAAAAAGTAATTGTGAATGTTTTAACTACACGAAATTGAATCAATACGAGCAACCGAATTGCTATTCCATCCAAGTATGGTAGGAATCTCTGAACTTGGCCTTGCCTAATTGATTGATTTTGTTTTCAAAATTTTTCACTCTGATGAGCAGCTTCTATTAGCACAGAATGTATTTATGACCGGTGGATGCGCTCAATTGGCAGGTATACTTTCTAATAAGGTAACTTTCAAGTTACAATTTCAAAAAAGAATCATTTTCCAGGACTCAAAGAGCAGATCTCTAAAGAATTACTAGAGATGAGGCCTTTCCAACCACCGCACAAAATTTTTATAACCGATTCAGCAAGTTTGGATGACTGGTTTGGAGATGGAGCAAGTGATATCGCTCGCAGTGTGTAACGTATTTTACTCTTTAGTGGTTTTTAAAAAAAATTAAAAAAAAAAACCCAACATGGCTGTAGTATTTTCATACATACGACTTTATTTCCCCCTACGACTTCCTCCTCCACCTTTAGGACCAATGTTTACAGACCCATTGGCCCGTCCAGGCAGGTGTCGCAAGGGTAGTCCGAACGTGTTAGCAACCGAAGGCCTGATAATTGCCATGCTTAGCTCGCCGATGGGGGGGGATCTTGTTGCTCACATTAGGACTATGTTACTTTTTTTTTTTACAGGCCTAAGTCTCTGATGAAATTCGACTAAAACTTATTTTCCATCTTTGAATGGAGGGGCCCGAAAATTATCGACTTCCCTTCTATCCTCGTATCCATACTGAAGGGGAGGGGGGGGGGGACATTGTTGGTCGTGTCCCCCAGAGCTATCTGTACCCACCCTTATCAAAAACCATGTAAAAAAACATAAATTTATTTTTTTTTTTATGGTTTTCCTTTGCTATTGCTTTTGGCTCCTTAAAAAAAATTATATTTTTTTTTTTTGCGCAACAGCCCACATTTGGAAGAGGAGAAAGTTATAAAAAACTTCCCCCTTTTTATCCCATTGAGACTCTTAAACCCCACTCACTTTCCTCCCTTCCTCCACTCTCCCAATATCGACCCCCTTAAAACTGCATGATAGACCTGTTCCTCATCTCACAAAGTGACACGTTCCTCTTAGGACAACGCATGCCTTTAGCAACCCACGAAAGAACTTCTTAGTCCATCAGCCACCAATTTACAACAAAAAAAACTAATTGTGCTCTTTCAAGGTCTGAGTACATTCCGTTTATTCAAAAAAAAAAACTTAACCTTAACTCTAGAAAATACCAACATTGGTCTTCTTTTTGTCTTACTTAACTAGCGTTTACATTTTATCTCTTATAGTTCAATTCATTCTCATCTACATTCATTGAGAAGAAAAAAAAATCATTGTTCTGTGAGTCTTTAGATAGCTATAGCTCCTCACCTTCTCGAGACTCCAACGAGCTCGATCCCGTCGTTACACCCAAAAAAAATATACCTTCAATGACCCGTCCTTATCCCTTTAATTCCCATCCCATATATATAGAATCAATCTATGGTTGGGAAATCTCCCACCATTTCAATAAAAATTTTCAAAAAAAGTAAAAATGACTTACCGCGATCTCTGGTGTGCACAGCAGGATGGTCGACGGATCTATATAGATTGTTTTAGGTAAAGATGAATTGGATATGGATGCAATTAAATGATATATGGCCCTTGTCATTGAGTTCTTCTTAATCTTTCTTTTTTTTCTTTTTTTTTTTTTTGGATGTAAGCGATGGTAACGATGATACTCGACGACGGTGATTAACTATTCCTTTCAACACAACCCAAAAACTACTTTAACGTTACTCGACCCCTCCTCAATGAACGTGATGTTACATATTATTCTTCTAACTCCCAAAAAAACTACCCCTACTTCCTTCTCTAAACAAAGGAACTTAAGAGGCTAATATACCCTTTTTTTTTGTTCTACTGCTCCAAAAACAAAATCTTCTCCTTGCTTCTTGCGCTTTCCTATTTTTTTTCTTTTTTTACTTTTACCTCTTAGTACTCTCAAAACAAAAATTGATCCGCCCTGACTATTTAATACTAGGAGCGCTGCAACTATACGTGTGTATCATAGTATCTGCTTCAACTTCTTTCTATTTTTTTTTTCTTCAATCCTAATCCCTACATCTTCTTGGATCGCTACCCTATCCTCAAAGCTACTCGATATACTAGAGCTGATTAACAAAAAACATTTTTAGTCCTTCTTCTCACCCCCTTACGGATCGCTTATCTTTATTTTCATAATTTTTCTGACATTAATTTCTTTCTTACTTCTCCTTCTTTCTATTTCTTCTTTAAAATTCTAGTTCTACCTTCTCTTTGGTCTTAACCTACCCCCTCGAGTTACTTGTTCTAACCAGCACAAAAAAAAACCAACAATAAACACTATTCGCCGCTCCTTTTTCCTGTTGCCTGGTGTCGTCTTCCTTTTTTTTTCTTTCTCCGTTGATGTCGTGCTGTGGTTACAACGTCGTAACTATTCCCGTGTCATAAACCTATACGTGTACCAACAAAAAAAACTATTAGCTCTATGCCCTCCTTGCTAAATCTCGTCTCAAAAAAAATGAATAAATCTCACCTTCGGACTGTTGGAACTACGATTACTGCCTGCTGTTTTTTTCTTGATTTTTCTTTCCTTACTGTCGCCGACTAGTTGACATTACGATGTCGTAATTAACCCTGGACCTATACACGTCCAACCAAAGAAACTTTTATTGCACTGCCATTACTAAATTCTATCTCCAAAAAAAATCTTACCTTTGGACTGTTGGAACTACGCTTACTGCCTGCTGTTTTTTTCTTGATTTTTTTTCTTCTCCTAGGGGGGGTGGTCGCTTAAGATGAATCTCGTGAAAGATTCGAGGGGGATTCTTTTTGGTTCCTTGGCACGAGCAGGTAGTTGGGTGCCGCTCAATATCTATCTGCTTCGCGTGCTCAACCACTTAGTGGATGGTCGCTGAAGCCTCTACCAATCCACCGAACGAAACCGCTTGCTTTCACCCACCTCCGATAATTATTTTATCTTAGATCTTGGCTCTACGTATCTTAAAATTTTTCTTACGGATTTTCCACCACTTGGTTGGAATGTTATACTAAATTTTTTTATTCACGCGACAAGAAAAGAGAGTGTCTACTTTACACTATGGCCGATCGAACAAGAAAAAGAATGAATGCACTCGCGATGATGTCAGATACTTATTCTAATTCGACTGGAACGGCAGAGAACGAAATAGAAAGGGAAATGCGAAAAATTTCAACGTGTTCGTTTCGAAACTCAGGGGTGTTTGTGTTTACGAAATTTATTCGCAGAACTTTTAGGCTTTAAGGAGAATGTCTTTATGAAGTACAGCGGTGCGTTTGGGTGGTTTTTATTCGTGGTGGTTTTTATCTTTTGCTTGTCTTTATTGAAATTTGTTTGTTTTTCTGTATTAAAAATACTTCGCCCACCCGAATCAAGGGAATTTGGTGAAAACTGTCATATGCTACAGCGAGGTGTGAAAAGTCGGATTCGTATTTGATGAAAGGATTCTTTTATTATGGGCAACGTTAGATGATGGATTTTTTTTTTCAATCCGTTTGAAAAGCGAGTCAGTCGTTTCTTACACAGCATGTTCTTTTTACAAAAGGCCTCCATTTTTACAAAGAACATGAAAACAAAACGCATTTCTACTACTATTTCTGATCGCGTCAAGTAGAGTCTCATGCACAGCTGGGTCAGCCGGGCACTGAAATTTGGCAAGTTACTGTCACATCTCTTTATTTTTTTAGGTCTTTGGAATGTGTTACGGACTTGTGGCCTTTGCCATCCACAACTTCATACAGGTTATTACCTATCTTTTTGCAAACGGTTACCTTAACGAATTTTGGGCATAGTTTTGCATTAAAATGTTTAGCAGTGTTACTCAAAACGAAATTCCTTTTGTACACGACATCGCCTACTTCGTATGAAATCAACCTACTTCTCAAGTTATATCCTTGCCTATACGACTCATGGGTCTGTTCTAGGGCTGTTTTTAGATAGTTATGCAACACATTCATTTTAGCGCTTTTAGGGAGCCAATCAATCTCTGAGTGATTCAACCCTCCTAAACCGCGAAGTAATCTATAATCTGCAGCATGTTCGATGATGCGATGGCCGAACAGAGCTTCGAAAGGTGACATTCCGATAGCGGAATGTACTGTTGAACGCAATGCACTTCCTATCGCAGGTAAGTGAAGGTCCCAATTGGATTGCTTCGGATCTATATAAGCTCGTATAGCCGCGAGAATTGAACGATTTACTCGTTCGCTCGCATTAGCCTGTGGGGAGTATACCGCCGTCCGGTAGTGAGTCATGCCGAAGTTTTTTATCATTTTAGCAAACTCTTGGCTCACAAATTGGCTGCCATTATCAGATAAAATGCTTTCAGGCACTCCGAAAATGAATAAGATGTCTTCCTCTAAAAATTGGATTACCGTTTGGGCCGTAGCTTTACGAAGAGGTTTAATCAAGACGAACTTGGTCAATTGATCGAGAGCTATAACAATCTGGGTATTTCCCCTTTTAGAAGCTGGGTAAGGCCCCAAAAAATCAATATATATATGTTGGAACGGTCTTTCAACGGAAAAAGATTTTCCCATCTCGGCTCTGAGTATACTATTCGAGGGTTTGGTCGTTTTGCAGATTTCACATCTTCCGATAAAGTCTTTCTTGTGGGTCGCCATATTTGGCCAAAAGAATTGTTGTTGCAATTTGTAGAGAGTTTTAGCAACTCCTCCATGTGAAGCTCTGGGTGGGCAATGAGCCAATGAGACCAAACGATCAGTCAGCGCTGCTGGAACCCACAACTTCCAAACTAAATCGTCTTGGAGCGGATTTCCCCTACAATGTTTGACCTTCTTGTATACATAACCTTCCGAGATTTGTAGATCAGGAAGTTGGTCTTCATTTTGTCTGATATGCTCAATAATTTGGAGATATTCCTCCGAGTTAAAACTCCGATCCTCCCAATCGATGTGAAGTACGTCAGGGTTCGTTGACATCGTCTTCGGTGGCCATACCGTTGAATGTAGTCCCTCCACCTCATAAACTCGGGATAGAGCATCTGGTACTACATTCAAGGTACCCTTCCGATGCTCGATGCCAAAGTCGAAACCTTGTAGTTTGAGACTCCAGCGCGCTAACCTTCCCGTTGGGTCTCGCAGACCCATTAACCACTTCAGACTTGAGGGGTCCGTTATTACCGTGAACCTATATCCTTCGACATAAGGTCGAAACTTTTGTATCCCTTTTACCGCAGCTAAGCATTCGCGCTCTGTAACTGAATAGTAACGCTGGGCCGCATTCAATTTCTGAGAGAAATAATAAATTGGGCGCTCCGCGCCATTTTCGTCTCTTTGACACAATACACACCCAATGCCAGATGCGGATGCGTCACACAAAATGATGAATTCTTTACTAAAATCAGGGTTGACGAGAACTAAATCTGAAGTCAAAGCTGATTTAATCGCCTCGAAAGATTCTTTGGCTTCTTTCCCGAAATCAAACTTCTTGTTTTTCTTTAACGTGTCTGTCATTGGACCAGCCAGGGTCGAAAAATTGCCTACGAATCTGCGGTACCACCCCGCCATACCGAGAAATCTTCTCACCTGTTTCGGTGTTTTTGGAACAGGGAATTCGAGAATGGCAGCTACTTTCGCTGGGTCGGGCATTAAACAACCTTGCCCCACCACATACCCGAGGTACTGGAGTTCCTTGAAGCAGAACTTCGATTTCTCGACGTTTATCGTCAAGCCTGCTTCAAGTAACCTCTTACTGATAGTGTCTAGCATTCGCATATGTTCCTCAAAATTTCGTGATATGACCAGTAAATCGTCTAAATAGACGAAAACCTGTTCCCGTAGTTCAGAAGGTACTACTAGATTCATTAGATACGTGAGACTTTGGGCAGCATTAGATAAACCAAAAGGCATCACTTTGAACTGGTAAAGTGGCCTACCCGGGACCGTGAAAGCCGTCTTCTCCCTCGAGCTTTTCTCCAGCGGTACCTGCCAGTACGCATCTTTCAGATCCACACTTGAAATGAAGTGTGTTTCCGAAAGTCGTGCTAACAGTCCCTCTATATGAGCAATTGGGCTCGCATTCTTCTTAGTTACCTGGTTCACCTTTCGAAAGTCCAAGCACAAGCGATTCTTTCCCGGTTTTCGTACGAGTACGACCGGAGAAGACCATGCGCTGGAACTTTCTTCGATGACCCCCAAAACAAGCATGCGATCCAATTCCTCATACACCAGGGCTTGTATCGCCGGAGAAATGGGATAGTGCCGTTGCTTTATGGGTTGCGCCTCTCCCGTATCAATTATGTGTTCTATCAGATGAGTTTTCCCTAAGCCTTTCTTTGTAAACGATGGGAATTGGTCGATTATCTTTAACAATATCTCTCGTTGTTGATCGTTTAGATCGCATTCATTCGTTCTCTTTATTTGGTCAGATGATCCGTTATTCGGCGAAATCTCCGATATGATATGTGGGGCTAACTGGAAGATCCTCCAGAAATCTACGCCTAAATACAATTGTTGGGTCAAGGATGGTACTATGAACAAATTCAACTCATTGACTTTGCCCTTGTACTTAATTTGGGCAGTAATCATCCCGACAATAGACTGTTTCTGACCGTCCGCGGTTGTAACTGAAGATGAAAAACGTTTATATTGTATTTTACTTTCCTCTAGGAATTCCAGAGCTCCGGTCCCCAAGCAACATATACTTGCTCCCGAATCAAGTAATCCCCGAATCTTTCTACCAAAGACTTCGACTGTTAAATAAGGTCGAGGATCGTCCTCTGAACAATCTAATGTCGTGGATGCTACTGATTTATATAAAACTTTCTTTTCCTTCATCCTTCCTCTTAACTTTAAAATTTTTTCTGATGTAGACGGATATGTCAAAATTCTTTTTCTTGCCTCGTAATACTCTTTAATGCGCTGGTGAATTGGCTTATTCGAAATGTTGGGTTTGTCTTTGTCTATATTCTTGGGTTGGTTTTGCCGATCTAGTCTACATTTTATCTCCTCAGGAGATGGTTGTAATATGGTTATCTTATGTGGACTTGGTTTTGGGTCGCTTAATTTTCCGGGTTCGTTACCCTCGGGCGAATCTCCCCGGTAGATGGATTGCCCGCTGACCGGTTTCCCGAACATCTCTCACACCGAGGTGTTATGACGTTCTCACGACCGCATCTGTAGCAAAACAGGTTCCGTTTAGGACTATCGCACTCCCGGAATGTATGTCCCTCTGCCTTGCAATTCCAACATTTTAGTATATTGGCTTCCCTATGGTAGGCCTCAACTATCGCGGGAATCGCATGGTCAGAGTCTTCCAATGAATTTTCAATTTCACTTACTTGTCGTCGAGAAGGTTGTGGCGTGTTATTAGTAAATGGGTACTTAGGTTTCGGTGGTTCATTCCCGTTTAAGAATTTCTCGATTGTACGGCAAACGTATACCATCTCAGGTAAACTGTGGGTACTAAAAGTTACTAATAATTCACCCATCCTTCGTCGCACATTCTGTTTGATTAGCTCTATTATCTCTTTTACCGGTTTCGGTACTCTTAATCTGGAATTGAACTTTATAAGATCGTCGTAGAAATCGTCGAAACTTTCATTCGGCAGATGTTTCCGATCGATCATTTTCCGCGACAGCTCGCTATCTGTCTCTAAACTGCGGTACTGCTCAATAAGAGCTAAACGTAACGTTGACCAATTAGCACGAGGATTGTTCTTCAAGAACATCCAGTACCACGTTTCCACGCGACCAGTAACGAAATGGTGAAAATTTTGTACCACGTCGACCCAAGTTACATTGTAACTGTCTTTAACCCTTTCCAGACGGAATAAGAAGTCGTCGATGGACATATTTTTGTGATCAAATTTGATACCCCATTTGTGATAATGTGGGAAACGCAATACTGAACCCGATGGAGAAGGTGCCGCTACCGGTGGTGGGTTGGTTTGGTTTGAATCTAGAGGTGAAACGTTCAAATTCAGATTGCTCAATTGAGCCATATTTACTGGATGAACTCCTAGTTCCTCTCTTAAATAGGCTGGGTTAGAAGTCTGGTTATTTGTATTTTGTTGTTCGGACTGACCTCTAATGAGTTGTCCTATGGGCGTGGTCGCCTCACACAAATTCCTAGGGTTTAGAGTGTTAGGCAGAGGAACGGGACCAACATTAACCAAAGTTTCCCTTACTACCGCCTGTATTAACTCCCTATTGGCTCTGTTCAACTCTTCGCGTATAAAACGTAGGTCCTCAGTACGATTCAGACCTACAGTAGCTGTAACTACTTCCTGTATATATGCCTCAAAATGCTCTGCATCCTTAGAGGTATTCCCGTTTTTGGGACTAGGTGCTGTCCTGTTATTCGTCGTATCCTGGTTAAGAGACTGGTTTTGAACCCCTGCAGCATTAGAGACTGAACCCGTCGGTAACTCTTCCCCTACTACTACGTCTTCCCTCTCATCGTTGTCCGAGAATGATCTCCCCCGCGCTCCTATCCCGCGAACGTTCTTGCGACGTCCTCTACCCTCCATGATATCCCAAAAAAATTTTTTAAAACCTTCAAAGGATTTCAAACTAACCTCCTATGTAAATAACTTACTTATAAAAGTTTACTTCTAATGATGATCGTTAAACACGCAGTTTCTCCCTGTGTTTTCAACAAGAACTCGTATCCGATACTACCTTTATCTTTCAAAGATATAGCTAAATTCAAAAAAAATATCCTTGATCGGAACTGATCCCTAAAAAAAAATTTCCTGCTGGAAACAAAAAACGTACTCGAACGTAACTAAACCAAAAAAAAATTAACCTAAAAAAAAATAAAAACTTTCTACCTTCTAATTTTGCTTAAAACAACCAAAAGATTCTATCACTGATAATCAAAATCGTTTCTAACTTTATTTCCTTAACTCATTTGGGGAGTGAAGTCAGGGAGTGAAGTGAGTCTCAATCAAAAAAAAACTTTCATTAATATTCTTCCTTCCCAAAAAAAAAATGTTAAGATTAAAACCGAAAATCATATCTGATCACGATTCTCTCCTTATAACCTTCAGTATGTATCCTTATCACAATCAAATCACCGTCTCCAAAAATCCTAGACTCTACCTTAACGATACAACTAGTCACAGCCAGAATCTCATTAAGTCCTTAGCTCACTGGATAACGAAAAGATTTCGACTTAGTCTTTGAACGGGATTTAATTACAAAAATGTTAGAGCTTAGTAAAAGAAAATGTCAATACTTGAAATGAAATTGAGAAAGTATAGTTCCCATCCAATAAGTTTCAAGTTCTTGCAACAGTCACAGATCAGATAATTTCTCACACTTAATCTGCCGGACAAAAATCTTGATCCTCGTCAAAAAAAAAACGAGATACTTTTTCTCAAAAATCGCGTTCCAAAAATCTTGCTATTCTTCACTGCTATCAGCTACTCAAAAATTCTATCAATCTAAGCACGGACACTGGCGAACGCAAGATCGAGGTGTACGACATAACCGCTCACCGTGTTGCAACTGACAAGCATCTGGAAATACCACTCCTAATACTCCGGACAACACTGGCTACTTGTTATGACTAGGTGACCATAACACTAGGAAACAAAAGTTCTAACACCCTACAAAAAGTTTTTCCAAAAAAAAAAAATCCAGAAAATTTTTTTTTTTTTTTTATATTACTTTTTCTAACAAAAAAAGGTCTGTCGATAACTTCGGGCCCCACTTTGGGCGCCATCTGTAACGTATTTTACTCTTTAGTGGTTTTTAAAAAAAATTAAAAAAAAAAACCCAACATGGCTGTAGTATTTTCATACATACGACTTTATTTCCCCCTACGACTTCCTCCTCCACCTTTAGGACCAATGTTTACAGACCCATTGGCCCGTCCAGGCAGGTGTCGCAAGGGTAGTCCGAACGTGTTAGCAACCGAAGGCCTGATAATTGCCATGCTTAGCTCGCCGATGGGGGGGGATCTTGTTGCTCGCATTAGGACTATGTTACTTTTTTTTTTACAGGCCTAAGTCTCTGATGAAATTCGACTAAAACTTATTTTCCATCTTTGAATGGAGGGGCCCGAAAATTATCGACTTCCCTTCTATCCTCGTATCCATACTGAAGGGGAGGGGGGGGGACATTGTTGGTCGTGTCCCCCAGAGCTATCTGTACCCACCCTTATCAAAAACCATGTAAAAAAAACATAAATTTATTTTTTTTTTTTATGGTTTTCCTTTGCTATTGCTTTTGGCTCCTTAAAAAAAATTATATTTTTTTTTTTTGCGCAACAGCCCACATTTGGAAGAGGAGAAAGTTATAAAAAACCTCCCCCTTTTTATCCCATTGAGACTCTTAAACCCCACTCACTTTCCTCCCTTCCTCCACTCTCCCAATATCGACCCCCTTAAAACTGCATGATAGACCTGTTCCTCATCTCACAAAGTGACACGTTCCTCTTAGGACAACGCATGCCTTTAGCAACCCACGAAAGAACTTCTTAGTCCATCAGCCACCAATTTACAACAAAAAAAAACTAATTGTGCTCTTTCAAGGTCTGAGTACATTCCGTTTATTCAAAAAAAAAACTTAACCTTAACTCTAGAAAATACCAACATTGGTCTTCTTTTTGTCTTACTTAACTAGCGTCTACATTTTATCTCTTATAGTTCAATTCATTCTCATCTACATTCATTGAGAAGAAAAAAAAATCATTGTTCTGTGAGTCTTTAGATAGCTATAGCTCCTCACCTTCTCGAGACTCCAACGAGCTCGATCCCGTCGTTACACCCAAAAAAAATATACCTTCAATGACCCGTCCTTATCCCTTTAATTCCCATCCCATATATATAGAATCAATCTATGGTTGGGAAATCTCCCACCATTTCAATAAAAATTTTCAAAAAAAGTAAAAATGACTTACCGCGATCTCTGGTGTGCACAGCAGGATGGTCGACGGATCTATATAGATTGTTTTAGGTAAAGATGAATTGGATATGGATGCAATTAAATGATATATGGCCCTTGTCATTGAGTTCTTCTTAATCTTTCTTTTTTTTCTTTTTTTTTTTTTGGATGTAAGCGATGGTAACGATGATACTCAACGACGGTGATTAACTATTCCTTTCAACACAACCCAAAAACTACTTTAACGTTACTCGACCCCTCCTCAATGAACGTGATGTTACATATTATTCTTCTAACTCCCAAAAAAGCTACCCCTACTTCCTTCTCTAAACAAAGGAACTTAAGAGGCTAATATACCCTTTTTTTTTTGTTCTACTGCTCCAAAAACAAAATCTTCTCCTTGCTTCTTGCGCTTTCCTATTTTTTTTCTTTTTTTTACTTTTACCTCTTAGTACTCTCAAAACAAAAATTGATCCGCCCTGACTATTTAATACTAGGAGCGCTGCAACTATACGTGTGTATCATAGTATCTGCTTCAACTTCTTTCTATTTTTTTTTTCTTCAATCCTAATCCCTACATCTTCTTGGATCGCTACCCTATCCTCAAAGCTACTCGATATACTAGAGCTGATTAACAAAAAACATTTTTAGTCCTTCTTCTCACCCCCTTACGGATCGCTTATCTTTATTTTCATAATTTTTCTGACATTAATTTCTTTCTTACTTCTCCTTCTTTCTATTTCTTCTTTAAAATTCCAGTTCTACCTTCTCTTTGGTCATAACCTACCCCCTCGAGTTACTTGTTCTAACCAGCACAAAAAAAAAACCAACAATAAACACTATTCGCCGCTCCTTTTTCCTGTTGCCTGGTGTCGTCTTCCTTTTTTTTTCTTTCTCCGTTGATGTCGTGCTGTGGTTACAACGTCGTAACTATTCCCGTGTCATAAACCTATACGTGTACCAACAAAAAAACTATTAGCTCTATGCCCTCCTTGCTAAATCTCGTCTCAAAAAAAATGAATAAATCTCACCTTCGGACTGTTGGAACTACGATTACTGCCTGCTGTTTTTTTCTTGATTTTTCTTTCCTTACTGTCGCCGACTAGTTGACATTACGATGTCGTAATTAACCCTGGACCTATACACGTCCAACCAAAGAAACTTTTATTGCACTGCCATTACTAAATTCTATCTCCAAAAAAAATCTTACCTTTGGACTGTTGGAACTACGCTTACTGCCTGCTGTTTTTTTCTTGATTTTTTTTCTTCTCCTAGGGGGGGTGGTCGCTTAAGATGAATCTCGTGAAAGATTCGAGGGGGATTCTTTTTGGTTCCTTGGCACGAGCAGGTAGTTGGGTGCCGCTCAATATCTATCTGCTTCGCGTGCTCAACCACTTAGTGGATGGTCGCTGAAGCCTCTACCAATCCACCGAACGAAACCGCTTGCTTTCACCCACCTCCGATAATTATTTTATCTTAGATCTTGGCTCTACGTATCTTAAAATTTTTCTTACGGATTTTCCACCACTTGGTTGGAATGTTATACTAAATTTTTTTATTCACGCGACAAGAAAAGAGAGTGTCTACTTTACACTATGGCCGATCGAACAAGAAAAAGAATGAATGCACTCGCGATGATGTCAGATACTTATTCTAATTCGACTGGAACGGCAGAGAACGAAATAGAAAGGGAAATGCGAAAAATTTCAACGTGTTCGTTTCGAAACTCAGGGGTGTTTGTTTTTACGAAATTTATTCGCAGAAATTTTAGGCTTTAAGCAGAATGTCTTTATGAAGTACAGCGGTGCGTTTGGGTGGTTTTTATTCGTGGTGGTTTTTATCTTTTGCTTGTCTTTATTGAAATTTGTTTGTTTTTCTGTATTAAAAATACTTCGCCCACCCGAATCAAGGGAATTTGGTGAAAACTGTCATATGCTACAGCGAAGTGTGAAAAGTCGGATTCGTATTTGATGAAAGGATTCTTTTATTATGGGCAACGTTAGATGATGGATTTTTTTTTTCAATCCGTTTGAAAAGCGAGTCAGTCGTTTCTTACAAGTGAGACAAGTTTGCTACAAAAAAACTGACAATGAAGAACAAGGTGTCGAATATTTCAAGAGACACCCAACCAGGAACTATTTTTCAGCACACCAAAACCCATTGTAGTCGAAACATCGACCGAATTAATGAAAACTGAATAAAAACGTTTATTTACTTTTATATTTTTTAAATTTTATTTGAAAAATAGTTGAGAACTGGGAAATTTTCTTTTTGCTGTTCAAGATGATTCCTTCGTATTTTGTTGGAATCACTTTTGTGCC